>CM045896.1:41246915-41326915 GCA_025169545.1 Anguilla japonica
TCAATTTCTGAAACTTCAGGAACTTCCTGCACAGCAGCTGTTAAATGATATGCAGGAACTTCCTGCACAGCAGCTGTTAAATGATATGCAGGAACTTCCTACATACCAGCTGTTAAATGATATGCAGGAACTTCCTACATACCAGCTGTTAAATTGTATGCAGTCGTAGGTTCTTCATTGCTCTGTGTTGTACAAATGACTGTACGATGTACTAATGTTAATATAAATAGTTAACGATGGTGGCGATGACGTTTCTCAGATGATGCAGGCCTGTTGATTGGTCATCGTACCAAGCTGTGCTTTTGAATGAGCACGCTGAAAACTCGAGTGAAATAATGTTAGTCAAAGGTAAGGACAAACGTTTACTGAATTCCGGGATGGGGGCCGCCTGCTGGGGTGCGAAAAAGCGGACTCATTATCAGCGATTCTGTTGTCCTCTTCAAGCGGAGTGTGTGATATTTATGCTTTGTGGGACTCCACTGTTTGATTGTGGAGCGATGAGCTAGAGTCGGTCAATAAAACTTGCAGATGAGAAAATAGTGCTTCCCTCGCATCTACCCAGCTACTGACAATGGAATTCACTGAATCACTGACACTGAAATCATTCAGTCGCTCTTTTTCTCCCCTGGAGAAAGCTGAACGCTGGATTGTTCAGCCGTGGAAGGATGCTGCTGATCAGGAGGAATTATGAAACGGAGATAATTCATGAGGAAATAAAAAGGACGTGTTGGTAGAGCAGGAGAAGAGATGGGGGCCGGGGCGTGTGGGGGAACTGTACTTTGGCGGTTTTGTGGCCGACTTTTATTTGTTCCACAATATTTTGTTCTACTTCTGACTTTTAATTTTTTTTGGATTTTAAATGTCTGTAGTGTTTGTTGCCAGAGTTGTCCTGTTCCATATTGGTACGGGGAGGGTGGGAGTTGGGCAGGGGCGAGATACAGTGCGCGGTAGGAGAAACGGGTCTGCCTCATCGCGATGTGGCACTGTGTCACTTACGCCTTTGGAACATATCTGTGTCCATGCGATTTCAGCATCCGAGGCTGTTATATTTCAGTGGGTGAACTGCCGTGGGTGTAGCCGGCGTGCTTACCCAACAGAGCAAAAAAATAGCTTATGAAAGAGACATGCAGGTACGGGAAATTTGTTCCGGTGGTTGAAGGGAAAAAAAATACACACAGCGGTTGACTCACTGTCTATTTGAGAACAGAATAGACAGCCGGAGTGATTCCGCAAATATGAGTAAACGGTAATCCGTTACCGTTCGGCGTGGAGACGGGGAATTTGGAGACGGACGGCGCGTTTCTGTAAGAGGGAAGATTAGCGCGCCGCGAGGGCGGAGTCGCGTGGCGCCGGCTCACGCGATCCCGCTCGTTCCGGAAGGCCGCGGAAGCTCCTCACGCAGGCGGGCGTTCGGTCTTCTGTACCTTTCCCGGCAAGAGAAGCTTCCCGCTCTCACCCGCGGCCGCCGCTCAGAATCGATGCGTCTCATCGCGCTGGAGGACTTCCTGTTTGACTGCGCGCCACAGGGCTGGCAGATGCGACGTTCACACTTTTGGGTTTCTGCTCATTAAAGAAGGCCGAGAGGCACTGGAAGGGGTCTAAATTGGGCCCGAGTGACCTGGCCCGCGGAGGAACGAGGAGCACGGCTTAATTGCCCCGCCATCGTCGCGATTGTGAGCGATTCTGAGCTCATCGAAGCAGCGGTATGACCAGCAGTCTGCAGGGAGCCCTGCAGGGTGGGCTTTAAGTTGGCCAGTGCTCACCACCGCACTAGCGCCCCCTAGCTGCATTACCGGGGACCTGCAGGCGATCGGTCGCTCTCAGGGCGAGGTGCATCTCTCCTCCAATCAGCACGACTGCGGGGCCTCTACAGAACGGACGCAGGCCCTCGGCCAATCACAATTTAACGAGCCAGCCGGGGCTCCTGTCCGTCCCTCCTTGACGTGAGAGCAATCGAGCAGGTGAGTGCGGCAGCAGCGTCTCGCAATCATTGCTGATGAGACCTTCCTTCAGGAAGAGCCGCTAATGACAAACTTGCCAGGAGTGGGCGAGGGATTAGCGCCTGTCGCTATCGGTCCATTTGGGCTCGGGTTCACGAGTAGGGGAACCGAGGAGCGACTTGGCCCCCTGAGAGCTGAACCCAAGATTCAAATCATTATGTTGGAGGGGAGCCAGTTCCTTTCCTCCGCCATAGAGACGCATTCAAAAAGAAGGAATCGTTCACAAACGACGTTAACAAGCAGGGGGTCCGCGATGGAGCCTGAAGGGCGGGTCTGAAATGGATGATGGAAGGAGTCGGGCCGAGGTTCTTCCCTCCTGGCGGCCCTCCGGGGTGTTATTTCGGGGGAAAGCCGGGTGGCTCCAGGCAGTGGAACCCGGCGCTAGTTCTGGGGGAGTGAGGTTTGACCGCGGCCTCCGGAAGGAGGCAATGCCCAAACCGCCCTGCAGGCGACCTCAGGTCATGACCCCCGAGGCCTTTCGGCTCGATGCAAGCCTCTACCGGGAGCCCCGGCGAAGAAGGGCGGGGCTACGCGGAAGAAGCGGCGGCGCTAGGTCTACCGGACGACACGGGTCCGCCGTCCACGCGCGCGGGAAACGAGAGGAGAGCGCCGGCATCCGCAGCAGCGTGGGCGGCAAACCTCTGACTCAGTATTAATACATCTGCCATTTCCAATGAGAGAGACGGAGAAAGGAACACGTTTTAAAACGGGAACATTAAGAGCGCGTGACATCGTCGGATTCCGCGCTGGTCACGGTGACATGAACAGGCCCGAGCCGCTTCGGTACGGTTCCGTACCGTCGTAAATTGACCTTTTCTTTAAGCGTGTGTGAAAACACCGAGATGTTATAATATCAAGTGAAGGATTCGGCTGAGGATATTAAGACCCTCCACAAGTGAAGAAAGTCGTGGGCTTATTACTGATGTAATTACTGTAGGAGTGTATCTGCACAGGACAATGGCCCCGGTCAAGTGCTGAGGGAGAAATTGGTCTGATTAGGCTCCCTGAAAAACCAGTGCCTGCTGATTGGCTGAAATACCACTGGTCACCGCTGAGAAGAAAAAAAAAAAAACTGACCGGAAGCAATGTGCTCAGCTCGAGTTTTAAGAAAAAAGCTAAAGGTGGGCGTCGAATCTCAGAAATGATGCCTCAATGGAGCGATGGGACAGCACTCTCAACTAAATATCAAGATCTCCGGTTTATTGCTACACAGGAGAGTTGATATTTAGTTGCGAGTGCCGTCCGATTGTTAAATTGACTGTGAGAAATATCACTTCACACCGGTAAACACCGTATGTTTGTCTGTGCCATATCGACCGGCCACAGAGATAACCAAGCAGTCCTGCCAGGGTGATGAGACACACTGCGTCTGATCAGAGGTCACCAGCAGGCACAGGATATTTCCGTCCGATTTACACACCTTCATCACGTCAGTAAGTGTAAAATTAGCGTCTGAGTGTCCATTGAGAACACACTAGAGCAGCTGTCACAAGGCTCCGTGTCACCTCTCCACAATGATACTGGAGTATCACACCCTGAATGATACTGGATTATTACACTCTGAATAATACTGGATTATCACACTCTTTATGGTACTGGGGATTATCACACTCAGAATGATACTGGGGATTGTCACACTCTGATACTGGATTATCACACTCTGTATGGTACTGGATTATCACACTCTGAATGATACTGGGTTATCACACCCTGAATGATACTGGATTATCACACTCTGAATGATACTGGGTTATCACACCCTGAATGATACTGGATTATCACACTCTGAATGATACTGGGTTATCACATTCAGAATTATACTGGATTATCACATCAGAATGATACTGGATTATCACACTCTGAATGATACTGGGTTATCACACCCTGAATGATACTGGATTATCACACTCTGAATGATACTGGGTTATCACATTCAGAATTATACTGGATTATCACATCAGAATGATACTGGATTATCACATTCAGAATGATACTGGGTTATCACACCCTGAATGATACTGTATTATCACACTCTGAATGATACTGGGTTATCACATTCAGAATTATACTGGATTATCACATCAGAATGATACTGGATTATCACATTCAGAATGATACTGGGTTATCACACCCTGAATGATACTGTATTATCACACTCTGTGTGATACTAGATTATCACACTCTGTATGATACTGGGGATTATCACACTCTGAATGATACTAGATTATCACACTCTGGTACTGGATTATCACACTCTGTATGATACTGGATTATCACACTCTGAATTATATTGGATTATCACACCCTGAATGATACTGGATTATCACACTCTGAATGATACTGGGGATTATCACACTCTATACAATACTGGATTATCACACTCTGTATGATACTGGATTATCACACTGTATGATACTGGATTTTCATGCTCTGTATGATACTGGATTATCATACCCTAAATGATACTGGATTATCACACCATGAATGATACTGGATTATCACACGATATGTTACTGGATTATCATACTCTGTATGATCCTGGATTATCACACCCTAAATGATACTGGATTATCACACCCTGAATGATACTGGATTATCACACTCTGTATGGTACTGGATTATCACACTCTGAATGATACTGGATTATCACACTGTATGACACTGGATTATCACACCCTAAATGATACTGGATTATCACACTCTGTATGATACTGGATTATCAAACTGTATGACACTGGATTATCACACCCTAAATGATACTGGATTATCACACTCTGTATGACCCTGGATTATCACATCCTAAATGATACTGGATTATCACACTCTGTATGATACTGGATTATCACACTGTATGATACTGGATTTCCATGCTCTGTATGATACTGGATTATCATACCCTAAATGATACTGGATTATCACACCCTAAATGATACTGGATTATCACACTCTGTATGATACTGGATTATCACACTCTGAATTATATTGGATTATCTCACTCAGAATGATACTGTATTATCACACCCTGAATGATACTGGATTATCACACTATACAATACTGGATTATCACACTCTGTATGATACTGGATTATCACACTGTATGATACTGGATTTTCATGCTCTGTATGATACTGGATTATCATACCCTAAATGATACTGGATTATCACACCGTGAATGATACTGGATTATCACACTATATGTTACTGGATTATCATACTCTGTATGATCCTGGATTATCACACCCTAAATGATACTGTATTATCACACCCTGAATGATACTGGATTATCACACTCTGTATGATACTGGATTATCACACTCTGTATGATACTGGGGATTATCACACTGTATGATACTGGATTATCACACTCTGAATTATATTGGATTATCTCACTCAGAATGATACTGGATTATCACACTGTATGTTACTGGATTATCATACTCTGTATGATCCTGGATTATCACACCCTAAATGATACTGTATTATCACACCCTGAATGATACTGGATTATCACACTCTGTATGATACTGGATTATCACACTGTATGGTACTGGATTATCACATTCTGAATGATACTGGATTATCACACTCAGAATGATACTGGGTTATCACACCCTGAATGATACTGGATTATCACACTCTGTGTGCACGATAGTAAGTAAGTAAGTAAACTTTATTTATATAGCACTTTTCAAGGACAAGGGCCACAAAGTGCTTCACAAAGTGCAAATAAAAGCAGCAAATACACACACATAAACACACATCCATAAAACAACAGCATAAAACAATTTGGCATCAATTAAAAGCCTGTCTGAACAAATGGGTCTTTAGACACCGCTTAAAAGTGTCCACAGTGTTCGCATATCTGATATCAATGGGAAGGCTGTTCCATAACCTGGGCGCCACAGCAGCAAAAGCACGGTCACCCTTCGTCTTCCATTTAGACCGAGGGATAGCCAGCAGTCCTTGGTCTGAAGACCTAAGAGACCTACCAGTGGATATGGAGACAGCCGTTCACTAATGTATGCAGGAGCCTGACCATGTAATGCCTTGTAAACTGTCACCATGATTTTAAAATTGATCCTGAATTTAATTGGTAGCCAGTAAAGCATGGCCAACATGGGGGTAATATGATCCCTTTGGCAGGATCTAGTCAGCAGCCTAGCAGGACCAACTGGAGTTGATCCAGTGCTGACTTGCTAAGGCAAGTAAAAAGGGCATTGCAATAGTCTAGCTGGGATGAAATAAAATAATGGATAATTGTTTCCAGCTGAGAAGTAGACACCGCATATCATAATTTTTCAATGTTTCTCTGCTGGAAACAATTATCCATTATTTTATTTCATCCCGCCTAGACTATTGCAATGCCCTTTTTACTTGCCTTATCATCTTGATGTGTTGTTCAAAATTCATGTGCTGGTTAAAAATAACACCCAGATTTTTTTCAATTGGTCTTAATATTTGATGACCACGGACCAATACACTGCTGCACCCTGGACGCTACGACATCGGGGCCAATAACAAGAACCTCAGTTTTATCTGAGTTCAATTGAAGGAAGTTGTTTGACATCCAGTCCTTGATAGCAGCTAAACAGTCCTGCATGACAGCCAGCTTATCCATTTGATCAGGTTTAAAGGAAGGGTACAGCTGTACATCATCTGCATAACAGTGGTAGGAGATTGATTTAAAACAACTAATGATTTGCCCTGGGGGAAGCATATATAAAGAGAATAAAATAGGAGCGAGGATTGAGCCTTGGGGCACTCCGCAAGACAGTGACGACGCAGAAGAAGACACAAAATCACCGATAGAGACAGAAATTTTTCTGTCAGAAAGATAGGATGAAAACCAATCCAGGGCTGTCCCAGCTACACCCACCCATTGCCTAAGTCTCTCAATGAGGATATTGTGATCGATTGTATCGAACGCTGCACTGAGGTCAAACAGTATCAAAATTGAGCATTCACCAGCATCTGCATGCATCAGGATGTCATTAGAGACTCTGAGAAGAGCAAATTCACTGCAACGCTTCTGCCAAAAACCCAACTGGAATTTGTTAAAAATATATTGTGGGTTTCCACAACATTTGTGAGTGTGTATCACACTCTGAATGGCACTGGAGTATCGCTTACTTTTAGCTGGTGAGCTCTGAATCTGGTTATCTACTGTGTTTTTAAAAAGAATTATAGCCAGTGTGCGGTGTGAATTTCCCCCCAATCACTTCAACAAATTTCCAGAAAGTATTGGGAATAAAAACACTCTACAAATCCATAAATCCTAAAAAGCAACTATAATAAAACCCAAAACACAGGATTCAGAAACAAACTGAAGCAACGGTGCCTTTTTAAGAAGATTTACATGTGGTGAGGAGCTAGGATCATCCATTCTGCAAAGGCACAGTCATTTCAATAAATGTACATCAAATATTAATGTATTATCCTTGTACAGTATTTATCACTGATTATCAGTCACATGCTGGACAGCCGTTTTTATAGGGCATTGACATTTTTATTTTATTTTAACATTAGTTATTTATGAATCTGGACGTTTCATGTTAAAAAGCTGTACTCCGGGGACAAACTTCAGGAACACATCCTTGGACATGAACTTGAAATGTCTTGGGTATAAGCAAAAAAAAGAAACACAGCAAAAGTAAGTTCCCTCCCACAGATCTGACGGCTGTGTTCCTTTGAACCGCATGTCTCCAGTAAGACGGAGACGGTCGCCGTGAGCGATGGATCCGCCCTGACATCCCTCAGTCTGCGAGCGTCAGACGGACCCGTTCGCTCCGTGCACGCGCGTCACCTTCCTCCCGACGGCCGTGACCTCATACCTCACAGCGCAGACGGAGAAAGAGCAGACGTCTCACCTCCGGATGGAGGAGAGCCTATGAAAGCTTAGCACCGCTGCTTTTTATTCCTCCCCTCCAATCAGGACTGATTTAAGCCCTGGGACACCCGCTGAGTTAAACCTCCATCCAATCAGTGGCATCAATCAATCAATCAATTAACTCTCAGGTAGAGAAGAAAACCAGCTGCGCTGCTGTCCTCCAGGGCCAGATTTGAGTATCGCCACTCTAAGGGCGACCTGAAACTAATCATCATTTTATGTAGCTGTCATTATTGTAGCTGTTGTAATTGCTGTTTTGTTGTTGTTGTTGTTATTATTATTATTATTATTATTATTATTATTATTATTATTATTATTATTATTATTATTATTTGTTGTTGTTGTTGTTGTTGTTGTTGATTATTGATTATTATTATTATTATTATTATTATTATTATTATTATTGTGTCGAGTTGAAAATGTGAATTGGGCATTAGACACATAGCAATAAGGAATGGTATCAGCAAACCCACAGGAGTCAATCAGCAACAGGAAATGAGCCCCATTTACCCATGCATGCGTGTGTGTACACACACGCACACATGCACACACGCACACGCGCACACGCGCACACACGCACACGCACACACACGCACACGCACACGCACACACACACACGCACACACACACACATGCACACACACACACACACGCACTCACACACACACACACACTCTCTCACACTCACACACGCACACACACACTGACACAGCACTGAACTATTGCATCCCCATCCCAACACGCGTTCTGCAGCGATCCCGATGCACCACGCTTCTTAAACATTAAGATCCCCGGAGAGCTGAATGGACCCGAGCCAGGGCGCGCTGTTGCGTTATTTTCACACCGCCGCCGCCGCTCGCTCGGCTCGGGCGCCCAGCGTTTCCCGCGAAACGTCCCGAGGATTTCAGCGGAAAGGAAGAGCACAGATAAGTGCGAGAAGGGAAAGAAAAGCGGACGGCTCTCGTCGATCCCGGGGGAACCGCCAGCGCCTTGCATCTCCCGTCACCCATCGCCTTCCCTCAGCGAGGACTGAGCTCTCTCCCCCCCTCCTCCTTCCCCCCCTCCTCCTTTCCCCTCCTCCTCCTTTCCCCCCTCCTCTTTCCCCCCCTCCTCCTTCCCCCCCTCCTCCTTTCCCCCCCTCCTCCTTCCCCCCCTCCTCCTTTTCCCCCCCTCCTCCTTCCCCCCCTCCTCCTTTTCTCTGATTTACAGCTGAATGGAGGGAAGACGGGGGAGAAAGGAATTCATTACCGCCATGAGGATTTATGCTGAAAATGCGCAATAAACGTCGAGTTCCTTGTTTTTCCGCGAACATATTTTGATCAGATATGTTGATGAAAGTCATTGGCTTGTAACTAAATTAAAAGCCATGAAAACAGTCATGATTTACTGAACGCAGGGTGAATTTTCGAGGATTTAGATGAGATGCCATTGCACAGTAGTGCAGATGGTTCACTGAGGGGTAAAAAGCCAATGTTTTCTTAAAAAATTAATTATCCCACACCCAATGTGAGATATTGAGATTAAGTTTAATTGAAACACGTTTTGAATCGCAATTTTCTTTTAATAGTGTGTTCAATTTTTTTTTTTTAACTATAGCAAAATAACATGCATGTGAAAAATGATAAACCTCACACTGTTTAAATGAAATTAAATCAAAAAGCATTACTGTAAGTGCTTCCGTTTAAATGCTGGTGGACTGTTCCGAGTAATGCTTGTTAGTCGTGCACATATTTTTACCTGATGGAAGTTTCTACTAAAAGTTCCTTAAATTTAACCTTTCCTCCAGTACAAATTTGCCATTTCCTGTCAAAGGAGAATATTTTTTCTTTTGTATGGAAGGTAACGTCCTCCCAACATGATTTCTCATTCGCTAGTCTCCAAAAAATGTCTCAGGACACAAAAGTGTTGCACTGAAATATTTGCTTCGAACGGCTCAGGCACAGGATGTGATTCCTGGCCTATCAGAGCCAGCGCCCTTCAGCACGAACGAGCTGCGGCAGGGAAACATAAATAAACTCTACAACTTAGCAGCTTGGGGGGCAGGAGGAGGCACTGGGGACTGCTTTGCACTTCCCCCCTCCCCCATCAGCTGCTGCTGATATCCAAATGCCAGCTGTCCGTATTCTCCAGAGACATAATGATTATCATACATGATATTTACAGTCTGTCCCTATAACCTGGAGGGGCTTATAACCGTGCCCATAATTGGTCCTGTTGAAGAAAAGGATATCAATGCATTTCAGAAACGATTGTATCTGCAGATGTTTGTGTTTTGTGAATAAAATTCCATCTGTCCTTGTCATCCAGGGCTTGGCTGAAGATATAATCCAGTAGAACGAAACAGTGCCATTCGGTTTTACCTGAGGGTCTGTGATGGAGGGTTAGTCTAAGGGTTCTCAGTGATGGGGGATTAGTCTTAGGGTTAGTCTGTGATAGATGATTGGTCTTAGGGTTAGTCTGTGATTGAGGATTGGCCTTAGGGTTAGTCTGTGATAGAGGAATGGCCTTAGGGTTAGTCTGTGATTGAGGATTGGTTTTAGGATTAGTCTGTGATAGAGGAATGGCCTTGGGGTTAGTCTGTGATAGAGGATTGGCCTTAGGGTTAGTCTGTGATAGAGGATTGGCCTTGGGGTTAGTCTGTAATAGAGGATTGGCCTTAGGATTAGTCTGTGATAGAGGAATGGCCTTAGGGTTAGTCTGTGATTGAGGATTGGCCTTGGGGTTAGTCTGTGATAGAGGATTGGCCTTAGGGTTAGTCTGTGATAGAGGATTAGCCTTGGGGTTAGTCTGTGATGGAGGATTGGCCTTAGGGTTAGTCTGTGATAGAGGATTAGCCTTAGGGTTAGTCTGTGATAGAGGATTGGCCTTGGGGTTAGTCTGTGATAGAGAATTGGCCTTAGGGTTAGTCTGTGATAAAGGATTAGCGTTAGGATTAGTCTGTGATAGAGGATTGCCTTAGGGTTAGTCGGTGATAGAGGTTTGGCCTTAGGATTAGTCTGTGATAGAGGATTAGCCTGTGGGTCAGATGGTGATGGGGGATTAGTCCGTGGGTCAGACAGTGATGGGGGATTGGCCTGTGGGTCAGACAGTGATGGGGGGATTACTCTGTGGGTGAGACAGTGATGGGGGATTGGTCTGTGGGTCAGACAGTGATGGGGGATTAGTCTGTGGGTCAGACAGTGATGTGGGGATTAGTCTGTGGGTCAGACAGTGCTGGGGGATTAGTCTGTGGGTCAGACAGTGATGGGGGATTGGTCTGTAGGTCAGATGGTGATGGGGGATTAGTCTGTGGGTCAGATGTTGATGGGGGATTGGTCTGTGGGTCAGACAGTGATGGGGGATTAGTCTGTGGGTCAGACAGTGATGGGGGATTGGTCTGTGGGTCAGACAGTGATGGGGGATTAGTCTGTGGGTCAGACAGTGATGGGGGATTGGTCTGTGGGTCAGACAGTGATGGGGGATTAGTATGTGGGTCAGACAGTGATGGGGGATAGTCTGTGGGTCAGACAGTGATGGGGGATTGGTCTGTGGGTCAGTCAGTGATAGGGGATTAGTCTGTGGGTCAGACAGTGATGGGGGATTAGTCTGTGGGTCAGGTGGTGATGGGGTATCATTATTAAGTCAGTAAACAAAGGCAAAGATGAAAGGAGGGGTTGTGAGAGTTAATGGTTCAGGAGAACATTTGCATTTGATAATGAAGGCAACATGTTGAAAGGTCTGCCTTCCTTCCCACCTATCCCCCCCATCCACCCAGAGATCAGGCCAATTCTGATGAGGCTCTGACATATGGTGCAGGTTATCAACGCATTTTTGAGTGGATCTTATTTTCACAGATTCATATTTCATTATTGCAGCTGTTTCCAAAACAGTCTGTACTTACCTCCAACGGCCCTGCAAGATGCCAGAGGAAATACTGGTGTAGGGTAAAACCATGCCAACGGGTTGCGATCGGATTGAGGCTCATGATTGGTAGACTGCCAAATGGTGAACACTTGGCAGCAGAGGCTGCGGTGAGACCGAACCAAATCTTTTAATAGCTTATGGCTTTTAAAAAAAAAATGATGTATGGCGCTTACGGCTGATTACATGAAATCAGAGTGTGATTAGTTCGTCAGCGGCAGATCAGGATGATCCCGGGGTGCTTTGTTCATAAGCTGTCATTAAGCAGGACTCAACGTGAGCGATGATGACAGGGTGTATCCGCTAGAGCGCCGGTGTCATCGCCCAGGCCTTAACCCTGTCACTTTACGCCTTGCTGTGCCTTGTCTCCGCCTCCTACCCCCCCGCTGCGGCGCGCGCATCGCCGCTAACCGCTAACCGAACGGCCCACCAGGCCAATTAATCAATCCTGATAGGATGGTCTCATCCTCGTGCCTTTTTTGCTTTTCTCTCATTCGCACTGCTGCAACGGCATCCTCTGTTGATTTTGGGGAGCGCGTAGCACGCACCCGTTCAGCCGAACCAGCGCTTAATTTCGCTCCACAGCTCCACCTGCTGGCAAACAGAGGGAGCATGTCTCTGCAGCTCCGAGTAGGCGCATGTTCATTCCCTTATTGACTGAGGACTCATAGTCCGTGCTGTTATGAGTGCCAGTGTAGTATACTATACAGGGAACTGCTAGGCTATAAGTTTGTAGCCTATAAGTTGCAGGTTCAATCCCCAGGCATGATACTGTGCTTGCACCCGTTGATCAAGGTTCTTACCCTGAACTGCTTCAGTATATATCCAGCTGTATAAATTAAGTGTCTGTAAAGGATGTACACTGTATAAGTGTTTGCCGTATGGTTAAATGTAAATGTCATGGTCACGATTTTAATTCTGGACAATGAGGCACTGGTCACTGAACCGAGAACGAGCATTTCGCCGAGTGCACCTCAGATAAATTTATGTTTCCTACCGCAGCTGGGGTATGAAACATAAACCTGAACCACTCTGCAGAAATGGGTTGAGCCTGCTAATGCACATTTCTCATCAGGCATAAAATTGTCATGCGCTGTGTGGTAAAACATCTTACGGTTTTTAGTATTCCTTGAAATATGCAGCTCTGTTTACGCACATTTTTACTTGTTTTACACAGATCACATTTTTACACAGAATCCATTTACACAGCCGGATATTTACTGAAGCAATTCGTGTTAAGCACCTCGCTCAGTGGTACAACAGCAGTTCCCCTGCTGAGAATCAAACCGACGACACTCTCAGAATGACAAACCCGTTTCACTAATCACTGTACTACTCTGCTACCTGTCCTCGCAACCTAACGCGATGTTTTCCGACGACTGCGAACACAAGGCAAAACATATTAAGAGCAATGCACTGTGACCGTTTATAAACCGCTCTTGAAGGTATTTAATTTGTTTGGAAATTGATTCTGCTAAATGGAAAAATAATGCCAGCCATTAACTGCGCAGACGGGAAACAAATGTGATTAATACCTCCGCAGATTGGCTGAGAGGGGAGAGGGAAGCCTCGTGATCCTCAGAGCGGGCAGGGATACAGTGCGCCGGCAATCTCCAGCCTGCTCAGACTAATCACAAACATTGCGTGCGGTGTAGCGGCGGGTCTGGCTCAGCAGTCCACCAGCGAAAAACATGCAATATTATACACGTAAAATTTAAAGGCCCATGAAACCTCGTCCTCCTATCTCTCCTTGCATGACTAACTTTTAATCACACAACCTGCAGCATATGGGAGAGAAGCAATTTATCCCTCTTACTGAATCAATTAATCAATCTATCAATCGATCAATCTATCAATCAGTCAACCAATCTATCTATCTATCTATCTATCTATCTATCTATCTATCTATCTAGCTGCAGTGTCTGTTTGTCTGTCCGTCTGACCATCCATCCATCTGTCTGTCTCTCTGTCTGTCCGTCTCTGTTTGTCTGTCTGTTTGATTGACTGACTGTCTGGTTTGGAGTCTTGTATTTACATTTATTTCAGACGTTTAATGTTGTCTGAAAAAAAGTGTTTTAAAGCAAAAGGTTATTTAAAAAAAGTTTTGTATGTCTATCCATCCATCCAGACATTGAGAGACCTTGAGATCTTACACCAGGGAAATTTTGGTAACAACGGCAGAGTGGTATGTCAATCTGCACACAGAAAAGGGATTACTGAGAAGACTGCAAACACAGCAATGATTATTTCATGATTAAAATTCCTTCTAAACTTGTGTGACAGCATGCTGTCATCAACTCTGCACAGAGCACCTGCTAATTAATTATGCCAAAAAAATAATTTGGTTCATATTTCCACAGACTCTTATATTCACATTTTGTATTTACTATCATTTCCTAGCAAGAAAAAATATCATTAATGACATTTGCTCGGCTATATAGAATATAATATACATATACACATGATACATAGACAATATGTAGCACAAAGGAAAGCTAATGTGATAGAGATCATGTAAATCTGATTGCTGATGCTCAAAGCCCATTATTTAACCCAGAGGAAAAGGAAAAATACCGCTTTTGCCCGTTCGATTGAAAATGACCACTGTGGGGTGCAGAACGGAAATGTCAATAGTCCGGGCTTTCAGGCACATTGGTATGCAATGGCGGCCATTTTCCCATCTGCGGCTGGAACGCGATCAAAAGCATTCACCCATTTGCTGATCATTTTTATTTTATTTTTCCCAACTATTTACTGACAATCAATATCGCTCAGCAACCAAAACTCAGTCCAGCCTGTCCGCTGTTTTTTTGTTTTTTGTTAGATTAAGGTATGCGGAAAAAGTGTTCAAGTTCATTTGCCTTATTTTAACACAGTTTTTGGGCTGATTCCAGTAGTTTTGTCTGTGAACTCTTAATTGCCCATGGCCAGTGCAGTCTCAATGGCCAAGTATCTACACTTTCGGCACTTAATGTCTAATCCTGATAATTTCACCAATCGGTCTAAAACTCGATCTAATAAAATCATGGCCTCTTTGTGAAGGTATCTTTTCCCATGTAGGGCATTATGTAAAATGAAAGCATTGGGTCCCTGTGAACTAATCTCACTGATTAAAAATCCTGGCATGTGAATATGTCACATCGATTCTCTGCGGCAGACACAGCTATTTCTGACATAACGGGTCTTTCGAATAATAAATCACACCACAATATTCAGCTCAGAGTTCACATACTCCTGTAAGAAAAAGAATCGGCTTATCTGGTTGCCTAGCCACTGCGAAAGAGGAAGGAAACTATGCAGAACACTCTTAAATCCAGAATCTAGATCAGCAGTCCTGAAGGAACGCTCTTAAACCAGGGATCTAGATCAGTGGTCCTGAAGGAACGCTCTTAAACCAGGGATATAGATCAGCAGTCCTGAGGGAATTCTCTTAAACCAGGGATCTAGATCAGTGATACTGAAAAGAACGCTCTTAAACCAGTGATCTAGATCAGTGGTCCTGAAGGAACGCTCTTAAACCAGGGATCTAGATCAGCAGTCCTGAGGGACCACTCTTAAACCAGGGATCTAGATCAGTGGTCCTGAAGGAACGCTCTTAAACCAGTGATCTAGATCAGCTGTCTTGAAGGGAACGTTGGTTTTTGGTGTGTTTTAGTATTTGAAATTAAGCCTCTGATTAGCTAAAGAGACTTTGTTTCTAATGCCTAAACTGGTTACTGATTGAACAGAGACCACATTAAAATAGATGAGAAACAATTGAAAAATAATGAAAACAGTTGAAATGTGGTTGAACATACTTTTAATGAAAAATGCATTTAAACAAAAAAAAGAAAGAATGAAAAATACAAAAGGCTGCCATTTGAAAAAAGTGAGGAAAAAAAATGTTAAAAACTATATTCTAGCATCAACCATAAGGATAACTTTTGAATATAACCTAAAACCTGCTTCAACCCAAGCACTATCACTAACTATGACCCACATCACATCCAATTTAATACATGTGATGTCCTGCTACCAAGGAGTGAAAATTGAGTTATGATAATCATTTTATTTCTCCGCTTAGATGGGTAAGAAATCATTTAAATATACTGAACACAATAAAAAGGAAATGTGGTAGAAGTAATTTAAAAAGTATATTCTGCATGCTCTGGGCACTACTGGATAATTCTTCCATAGCTGCACACTGAGAGCTGGGTTTTGGTGTTCAAAGCTTACCCAGACTCGTGTTGACCATCAAAAGCAAGACCTCTAGATTCACAAGGACAGTTTTCAAGCAAAGAAAAAATAAATAAATAAAAATTGCAGAATCAAAGTAGGGATGCGATAAATATTGCAAAGATGTGCAGCTCCAAACCGTCCTCTGAAATCTCGGTATTAGTGAGGCACGAGGTTATTATCGTCCACTGACGCTTATAAGTGCTAAAGATCAAAATGGAAGTACACTTCAAAAGGAGGAGAGGTGGGCACAGTGCTTGGGGGTGGGTGCACTGAATGACCAGCCAATAAAATCCACTGGTAAAAATGAGCTGGTACCAGTCAGAGAGCAGGAACCCCGGGCCAGAAAAGCTGACGAAGCTGTCTGTGATTGAGGTTCTGGAATCGAGAATACGCTTTGATACCTTGCAGAATGTGCTCTTGGCAGGATGCAAAGACGTGAGCCTATTCGAGTTTTATGGCCTGTTCTCATCATTATTTACTTATCATGTTAGCATGTCTGTGTGGCTAATATATGCAGCATCCAGCCCAAACCATAGGGGTTTGAGACAAACTGCTGGTTTGTCAATGGCAGGAAAATGCTTTGGTTTTCCAAGCCCCGCACACTACATGAGTACCTCACTGCTGGAAGTGGAGTTCGCTCAGAAAGCTGGGTAGGGGTGTTTATATCACAAACCCGACTGCCCCAGAGCCTCCATTCCGATTCGTTTTTAACTTATTTATTGGCAGGCTGTTGTTCTCCAGGCTGGGGAAACTGCAGCGTCAGGGGGACCTGCGGGAAGGAGGGCTGGTCCGCGATAACCCGGGCCGCAGATGGATTGCTCTGTAGTTTAAGTGGCTGAGTGGAAAGAGCTGGAGGTGTAGTGTACCAACAGACTGCCACTGTAGGGGCGGAGAGAGAGAAAGAGAGAGAGAGAGAGGGGGGAAGAGGGGGAGAGAGAGGGGGGAGAAGGGGGGCGGAGAGAGAGAAAGAGGGGGGGGAGAGTGGAAGGGAGAAGGGAGAGGGAGGGGGTTGAGAGAGAGAGAGAGAGAATGAGAGGGGAGGGGGAGAGATAGAGGGGGAGAGAGAGGGAGAGAGAGATAGAGGGGGAGAAAGGGGGTGGAGAGAGAAGGGGGAGGGGAAGAGGGAGAGAAAGAGAGAGTGAGAGAGAGATGAAAAACATTCTGGGAAACACCGCCCTAGAACATACTCTGTTTTATGATTACCTAGGACTGAAAATCAGTGCCTCAGGAAACTTTGGTCTGGCAGTGAATTCACTGAAAGAAAAGGCCTGTAGAGCTTTCTATGCAATCAGAATTCTACCAGATTGATATTACAATTACAATTTGGCACATATTTTGGCACAAAATATTTGACAGTGTAATCCCGCCAATTGCTTTACATGGAAGTGAAGTATGGGGTCCACTCAGCCAGCACAATTACACTAGATGGGAGAAGCATGCACTGAAGCCCTGCATACAGAATTCTGCAGAACAATTCTAAGCATCCAAACAAAAATACCTAACAGCACATGCAGGGCTAAATTACGACGATTTCCATTGACTGTAAACATACAGAAAAAGGGTACTCAAATTCTGGATGCATCCCAAATCAAGACCCAAAACAGCATTGCAGTTTCATGCAAACCCAAGAGCTGAATCCTGAAAAGAGTCCACTAAGTCAGCTGGTTCTGAGACGAACTAATCATCACACACCTAATAATAAACACAAATCAGGTTAAACCTAATTGTTAGACAAAATAAAACTATTTATCTGGAAGATTGGAACAGCCAAACCAAAACAAAAACACGCTTACTTGCTTCCTGGCCCTAAAACGAGAATACAAATTAGCTGAATATCTTTTTACTATCCGAGATGTGAAGCAGAGATGAGTCCTTACCAAGTAAAGGCTCAGTGACCACAACCTAGCCATTGGAAAAGGCAGGCATAAAAAACCCTGGCTACCAAAAGAACTGAGAATATGTGGTCACTGTATAACAGGTGAGGTTAAAACTGTGCTGCACTTCTTTATGAAATGGCAAAAATATGAAAAAAATAGGGATAATATTTTAAGAAATGTATTTCTATAGTCCTGGGGGAGGGACCAACAGCATGCATATATTCCAGCAGAATATGTCTGAATGTCATACAATGAGGGACCGTGAGTAACAAAAACAAACGTCATCACACAGCACTGCAGTTCACCAACACACACACACGCATGCATGCACACACAGTTTCATGCACAAACACACACAGTTACATGCATACATACATACATACATACACGCATGCACATACACAAACACACACAGTTACATGCATACATACATACATACATACATACATGCATACATGCATGCACATACACAAAAACACAGTCTCTTAGAGCCTAGTCCTGGGTCCCACAACAGCTTCCACCGCCCAAAAGACACTTATCACCACATGAATCATGGAGCAGCTCAGTCCGCCCTGTCCCCACAACCCCACACCTATGCAAAACACCCAAGTACCCAAGACCTCGAGGAGGTGAATTATTATAACCGGTAGCTTATTCAGGGTAAGCTACTTGACTGAAGCATACACCACATTTAATCAGTTTTATTGTAAAAAAAATATGCAAAAATTCAGTGTCTAAACAATACTAAACGTTTTTTCTTCTCATTATACTCATGGATAACCAAAAAATACACTGTAGTCGAATGAGATCACTTTCCATCAGCGCGTGGAACACAAGGACTGTATTCTTCAATATTTGAAGCTAAAAGTATTAACTTTTATTCCCATTCATATGCGTGTGGCCACCCCTTCTTTCACCATCAATTCCACATTCATTTCTTCAGTTTCTCTCCCCCGCATTCACATTATTTATCCCGGATTATTGGATAAATGTTTATAATCTCTTTATTTCTTACTGTCCATATCAGGCCTCTGGGCCTTGGCTCGCCTCTTCCAGGATCCTGTGCTTGAGGTGACCTGACCCAGGGGTGCCATGTGGAGGCGCTGTGGCGCTGTCTAAGGGCCGCAGAGTGGTTGGTTTTCCCAACAGTGTCCAGTGTTACCCTGTCCACTGACCCCTTCACCCGGTATGTCCATAGCCTGGTATTCCAGGAGGGTAATCTGTTTGAAAGTCTGTCTCTCCCCAAATGAATGGGGTTGCAAAATTGTCCCCTGCAGCTTTTGATGTCCCATGTCATTCTGTATTGACTTTCTAGCTGCCATTTGCAACCCGTGACTGGCAGTGAAATTTGAGTGAAAGTCCAGTGGTTAGAACGCTCAAAAGGACACCATACAGTTACTTCCAAACATTACAAGAAATGGAGTCCTCTTGTGACTGAAATCAGTTCGGGGAGAAATCAGAAATCACATACAAAAAAACTCCCAATAGTCCCATAAAAAAATGGATATATCTGGAGGAACTATTTTGAAAACCTCTTTAGAGAAATACCCAGATTAAATCTCCTCAAACAAAAAGATATCCATGATAGACTAAAGCAATTAGTTAACCATTATGTATCACCAAAACCCTTCTTATTTTGAAATTTTATGAAAATAATTCATTCTATGGAAAAGCATGTGGACCTGGTACGATTGAGAAGCTGAAATAAATAATTGAAAACACAGCCTCCTGGATTCACACAAAGCCGAATGCTTTCCTGTCCTCTTGACAAAGGGGGCCTTTTTTCCCAATTCACAAGAGTGCCGACAAATTGGACCACAATAAAGACAAAGCCATCTGTGTGAGCTGTAACCTGGGGAAGGCCTTCTGCTGTATTCCTGCTGAAATACAGGCCTTTCTGATTGAAAACAATGTCTTGAGTGAAAGTCAAATTGGCTTTTTACCAAATTACTGGATCACAAATGACATTTATACTCAACATACCCTAATTAATCAGCATGTCTGCCAAAAGAAAAGGGGCAACATTTTTGCTTGTTTTTTATTTTTATTTTTTAGAAATGCATTGAACTACATTCGGCACAACGGATAATATAATACAATTATATAATCAGGCGTGGAGGTAAAGTGTAACGTACCATCAAATCAATGTATTCGGACAACAAGTGTGCAGTAAAAATTGGCGACTACAGAGCAGAGTGTGTCCTTCCAGGGCGAGAGCTGTGACAGTTCTGCAGCTTGCAGGCCTCTCTGGTCAATATTTACATCAATGAGTCTGTGGTGTGACTGGAACAAGTCTGCAGCTCCTGGCCTCACTCTCAAAAAAATACGGAAGTCAAATCGCAAATCTCCTCGGGGGGGGGGGGGGGGGGGGGG
This sequence comes from Anguilla japonica, assembly GCA_025169545.1. Lineage (NCBI taxonomy): Eukaryota > Metazoa > Chordata > Actinopteri > Anguilliformes > Anguillidae > Anguilla > Anguilla japonica. The sequence continues at coordinate 41,267,171 of CM045896.1, forward strand.
GGGGGGGGGGGGTAGGTTGTGTGTCTCTCTTTGTGCAAAGCCCCCAGGTGTTATGACTTTCAAGGAACTGGTTTTCACAACATTGTTACCATCGAGTGTAAACTTCTCAATGCTTTTCTTTCCGCCTATATTTCTGCACAACACAATGCAACTGATGCTAGACATGCCATTCCAACAATATAATATTCGCCTTGACTCAGAGTACATGCCCTTTATAAGCTTCATGTTGAGTGGTTTGCCATTTCTGTATACCATTCAATGGCTGAGATATTCAGCACTTCTTTTGCTGCTTTTATCTGGATGTTTGGAAGTGGTACAAAAGGCACAATTTGATGACAAATGTGCCACTGTTTTATCCACAAAACCCCATTAGGTTGCAATGGTCATAAGGTGAGTCTGGTAAAGTTTTAAGATGTTGTAGCTATATATAACTTTTTCATTTGGTAACAGCGAAGCAACTGCTGAAGCAACCACACTAAAGTGTATTCATAAATCGAAATGTCTTAATTGTATTGCAAAAATAACAAATTTAACTCTACTATTCCCATACTTTTAGATTTTGTGATAGTGTGCCTTAGCCTTACAGATAGTCAGACAGTGAGACTGTATGTATTTAATTTAAGTATATGCACATAAATGAAAATGAGCATGAGCTAACATACACAAACACCACACACACATCTACACACACATGCACACACACTTAGACACACGCACACACTCGTGCACACACACACACACACACACACGCACACACTCACACTTGCACACGCATGCACACACGCGCACTCACACACACACACACACGAGCATGCATGTACTCTCACACACGTTTGCATCTGGTTTATGTTTACTCTGTGTTCATTTTGTTTTCCTCGTGATTTAGCGACACACATATAGTATGCACGTAATATCAACACATCTCATTTGAATTAGAAAGAGATTTAAGATTTAAAAACCTCTTTTATTGGGACATTGTTAAAACACAGAATTTACTGTACTTCGAAATAAAATAATAGACAAGCAACATACAGAGAGAAAAAAAAACTAACCACAGGCAGAAAAGAGAGAATAGACTCAGAAAGAGAGAGAAAGAGAGAGATTGAGAGAGAGAGAGAGAGAGAGAGAGAGAAAGGAGAGGTAAAGAGAGAAAGAGAGGGGGGATGGAGAGAGAGAAAGAGGGGAAGAAGGCCATCAATGCAAACATGTCCTCCTTCCATCAGCAGGGCAAGATTAGATCTTGCGGTGGGGTGGGGGGGTGGGTTGGGGGGGGGGGGGGGGGGTGAGGCAGCTCGAGGCAGAATGGCGGGAAAGCCTGCTGCTGGGGCCAGAGTTACCCAGAGTTACCCTGGCAAACAGAGCCCCTGTGTTTCTCCACTGCTCAAACACAGGCTTCCCAAATCCCACTCTGACAAGCACTGACAACTGAAATGCCAAAAGCAGAGGCCTTCAAACAGTGCATTTGAACTCTTTCAAAACCACAGCAGCTTTGATTCAATAAAGAAAATATATTTGCAAATAATATAATAAAAATGAATAAATAAATAAAAACCTCCTTGGTATTTTAAAACATCAATGAAATGTTGCCCTTTCCAAGACAAAATTTACAGAGAATTTTTGACCATTTGTATTCCTTCTGCTTGATTGGATGCCTATAAATTAGCATACATTTTAAAATAAAATAAACAGTTGTGTGGTTTTTTGTTGTTGTTGTTGTTGTCGCTATAAGCACATCAACACAATAAGGGAACACAAGACAGAACTACAGATGGGGAAATGGCAAACAAGACGAGATGTAGCAGCGGCAGATTGTGGTTCAGTGTGGTTAGGGTCCAGATGGGGCGGTTAAAACATTTCATTGGTTAGGTATGGGTTGGATAGAGAGGATGAATCAGCCGTCGTTCAGAATGTGCAGAAAGGGGAACCAGGCGTCCTGGACAGATTGGATGTTATCTTCCAGGGTTGCGATTTGTTTTTCCCGGGTAAATGTTTTCTGTATACAAGTAGAGCCATTGGGTTTTACGAGTAGCTCTGTCTGGACCTTCCCACTGATTAAAATAACCTTTGTAGCAGCTGTTTATGATATAAATATGAAATATTTGCGAGCTGTGAGGACGTGTGAATTGTGGGAGAGGTCACCCAGCAGTGTGGGTGAGGTCACGGATCTCAGCTTGTTCAGAAAAGGCTTTTGAGTTTTTCAGTTCAAAGCGATTTTTTAAAGTCGTCTTTCGCCTGGCTCGTTTTGACACCGGCGACAATAGAATCAGACACAAGGAGGGTTCGACGCGATTTTACTTCTTTTCGCTTAACAAAGCATCCCTTTTAGAAAACGTTTCGTAAACGGACAGAAGGACAGCCGAGTACAAAGCGCCGTTTTCATCGGTGCGCAGTCACAGGCTCCGTGTGTGTGGCAGAGACAGCGGCATCGACTCACGTCAAACACATTTTCAGACGGAGCAACGGCAGCAGAGGCTCATATTGCACCTATTTCCATGCCAAATCGGATTCCTCATAATGCCACCTGTTGAAGAATCATCATGCAAATTTTTTTCGAGAATCATTTTTTTATGACTAACTATATGCATGGGCACATGTCAATTCACAGAACAGACTCTGGGATTTAAGCGTGTTTATCTGCGCATCAGCAGTACAGGATATGCCTTCTCTCTAACGGCAATCCTTCATTTATTATTAACGGGATAGTCCACTTTCTGAGTCTTTAAAATGCATTCATTATTTATTTATTTATTTTATTTTAGTGCATGTTTTCAGTTGGCAAGACGCTTTGGAGATACTCAAAGTTTATTTTCTTCCTTTAGACAAAAACCCAAGACTGCCTGACAGTAGCCATTCTCAGGTCATCAGAAAACGTTTTTAATTCCCCCAAAAATCCTTCAACACAAAAAAAACAAAACTGTGTGGGATAATCAAACACGCACGCATGAACTGAAAATAGTTTATTTCTTTATTTATTTTTAATTAAAGAAAGTGAATGACTCTATAACAGAAAAACAGTGTCAGAGCCACTCAAGGCTGTATTCAATTATCGCGTTATTATGAAACAGTAACAAAATAATAAGGGAATGAAAATTCAGTTGTAAATGAAACATCTTAGAATTATCGCTTCAATAGGAAAGCAAAAGGAATAATTACAGGTCATAGTTTGTTTTCCCTTTGCGGTTGCACTCATGTTCCGCACAAAGCTTCTTAACGTTTCACAAAATGTTTGACTTCCTCAAAATGATCAGAGCGCAGCACCTCAACAAGGCAAGATGCTTTATGAACTGAAAGACTATTTTTTTCAGGGGTGACTGCTAATTACTGCCAGAAAGAACAAGAAAGGTGAATTAATGTTACCTAAATGTTATTACGTGGCTAGCGAGATACAAAAAACGAGATACAAGCATCAGCACCATGTTATCTCAAAACATGTTTTGAATTTCATGCAATAATTTCATCTAAGCCCAGTAGACAAGGTGAAGAATGTAAGTTCACTTAAGCTGAAAACAGAAAGAAGCAAAGGCGGTGCCTCAGACCTATGCAAGTAGCTCTGACTTGATGACCGCTTTAGAACGTGTCATTGCCCTTGCCCGAGCCTTATCCCTTCCACTATCTTATCACACTTTCAGTGACATGGTGAGCTCCTGTTACTATGATAACGACTAAAGTTCCATTCAAATTCAATAATTTTAATGGAACTGCAGACTGTAATGCTCCTGGAAAAAAACCACAGTGCAGAAAGAACCCTGGAGAGTTCTGGCACAGGCCAGAGGGGTGGGGACCAGACAGGGGCCTCTGCTGATTGGCTGGCCGAAGTGAATGGAGGAGGATGGAGCAGGTCAGAGGTCACTGCTTTCTGAGTGTCTTGTTTGTCTTATGGAGGAGGGACGGCAGGCCAGGGTGAAGGCTGTAGTGCTGTGGGGAGCCTGAGGTGAGCCAGAGGTGATCAGCCATTTTACTGAGGACCACTGGAGAAGGACAGAGACCTCACGCCACCACATGCACAGGACTAGTGTGTGTGTGTGTGTGTGTGTGTGTGTGTGTGTGTGTGTGCGTGTGTGTGAGTGTGTGTGTGTGTGTGTGTGTTAGTATGTGCATGAGCGTGTGTGTGTGCGTGAATGTGTGTGTGCGTGAGTTTGTGAATGTGTGAATGTGTGTGTGCATGAGAGTGTGTGTGTGTGTGTGTGTGTGCGTGAGTGTGTGAATGTGTGTGTGTGTGTGTGCGTGTGTGTTTGTGATTGTGTGTGTGTGAAAGAGAGTGTGTGTGTGTGTGTGTGCCTGAGGGGTGCGCAGAAAGATTCAGGAAAACATTTTAAATGTTTTTCTTCCATTTACCAGAATTAGCTTGTGGAATCCATCCAGTTGACATGATTATTTGCTGGACTGCACCAAACCCATCACTTAACTCTGTCTAATTAATCACCTCTTAATCACAGCCAATTACTCATTTAGGTGTGTGTATGTGCTCGTCCTTTGGTGTGTGCGTGTGTTTGTGCGTGCGTGCGTGCGTTGGTGGTTGTGTCCATGTCTGTGTGTGTGTGTGTGCGCGTGGGAGAGAGAGAGTGTGTGTGTGTGCATACGTGCACGTGTGCATAATAATAATAATAATAATAATAATAATAATAATAAAATAATAATAATAATAATAATAATAATAGAAATACATTTTTTCCTGTTTTATTTTTCTTTTTGTGCTGGGCAGCTATATGGTTTGCAATGGTGGTTGTTTCAGACTAAAATAGCAAACTACTTACATGTTTAGTCACCCCAAAAATGTATTTGACCATGCATACTTATTTTCCCTAGGGCATATTTATTTCACCTGAATGATCTTAAGTCTTGTTCAGATTCATATTTACATACATAACTGTGTATAGCTCTTTAGATTACAACGGTTCAAAGCTTGGATGCCATGCCATCTTGACATCAATCATGCCAAATTCGTCCAATCCTATACATGCAGAGCAAATTCATTCCCTTGAAGACCCCAGGCACAGTTCCACTTGTGGCAATGACAAACAGCGCGTGAAGTTATGCTACGTAATGCGTTTGCTGTCACAAAGAATAACACGGACAGGGTTGCCAGATCTTAATTTTTTTGCGCTGTTAGACTCACGGATGCCTCACTGAATTATGGAATTAAAAAGCCAAAGCCAAATCACATCATGGCTCTCTTCCTAAATGTATAGCTATTTAAAAAGAACCTTGATTTGGATTTCAGATTGCACAGCAGACTTAATCTTGAGCTAAAATATCCTTATTGAAGCCGATGCTTCAGGTTCAGTTTGATTTTTTTGGCCGCGTATGCTCATTTTAATTTCCGTTGTTTCTTTTCCCCTTCTGGCAGAAAAGACACCTTGATTAAGACGCGGTTTTAATATTGCCTCTGACAATTTAATCAGGGAGGCACGGTTCAATTCTTCATTTTTGAAGGAACAGTGCGCTCTAGTGGAAGAAGAAGAAGAAAAAAAACATGGGTTTGCAGCGGCTGTTAAAAGTTAAAGAGCTCAACAGGCATGCAAACGCGTAATATAAAATGCATGACCCTTTTGCGAGTTTTCTCTATAGCATGCTCGTTATGTACTAATTCGACTTGTTTCAGTATTTTATTTTATTTTATTATTTAATACGTTAAATCCCCTGGTGATGCATTTCTCCAGAAAGTGTAGCGGCTTTGCTCTAGAGAGCTCAAACTGACATGCTCCTGGTCACATGACCTGTTTCCCAACCGACATTGCGTACGCCGTGGCATTTTTTTACAGCACTGAAATGAACCCTGAGCTCAATGCTCACGTGCCCAGTTAGCTAGCCAGCAGCCACTTTGAAAGCCTAATTTAAAATGGCGGAATGTCCTGGGCTGGCAAGTGTGTAAGACTACTGTACCCAGGGGATAAGGGCAAGGGTAACATTAGGTGGCACCACACAGCTTTTAACTTTCGGGCCTAAGAGGCAGCGTATGAGATGTTACTGAGGTTCAAGGTCACAAATGTCACAACTGATGTGTTTCAGATTCCACTTTGGCGGTGTTGGCAGCAATGGTCCCTGTAGGAGCCTAAATGCAGTTTGTTTATAGACAGTAAATGATCTGACTAATTAGCACAGAATAATTTAAGTTTGTAAAACTACAGTAATTTACATGATTGGTTGATTCAGAAGATATTTTTGATTGAGTATTTACAGTATTTACACAGTTCATATTTACAATGATGCAATAAGTTAATTTGATTTATCGTGCTTAAAATGTGTGTGGATAATTTAAAATGCATAAAAAAGGCTCATGTACAATTACCTTCGTAACGTTTGGAGATGGGATATTGTGACCATGGCATCCAAGTAGCTATTTGCATATTTAATTGTTTTTGGCGCGTCTTGCGTGAAAAAAGTTGTGGGGCAATAATTTCCGGTTAGTAAAACCCAAGTAGAGAGTGGAGCCACACAGTCTTTTGTCCTCCCTCTCTCTCTCTCTCTCTTTCTCTCTCTCATTTTGATAATCCCCTCTTGTGAATTTAATTGGAATGGACAATCGATTTGTACATATGAAGAATCATTGTTTTGACAGTTTGTTTTTTTAATCCTGTGGATTTATCGTTGTGGATTTGAACAAGGGGAATTGAGAGCGTCGACCTAAGGCTTCACTGAATGGAAACCTACACTCCTTATTCCTAGCAGCGAGCAGTATTGGCTTGTACCCAACAAGGATACCCTGCATTGGTTGATTTTGATGTCATAAACGCTGGAGCCAGTGTTGTTCTGCATATAATTCTCCATGTTCCACAAAGCTAGCAAAGTTAATTATTGTGCAGATCTATTATGCTGGCAGTTTATCCACTTTGTAAGAAAATGTGGAAATGTCAGTCCTTATTAAATAGAAATTCAAACCAACTTTTCCATAGCACTTTTTAAAAATGTATTTGTACATTGTATCCATTTATACAGCTGGATATATACTGAAGGTTAAGTAACTTGCTCTTTAACATTTTACATGTCACCTTGGTTTCACATTTGAAAACAGATAAAATTAGAAGCACAGCAACAGCTGAGCCTGCTCTCCCGCAATTACCTATTTAAAGCATGGCAAAAGTGCACATACAGAAGCATTTAAGCAAAAACCGAGACTCTGGCAGCACATTGTTCCTGCATAGGAGGTAAGCAGGTCCAACACACACTACACAGACCACACACACCACTACAAATATGTCACACACACACACCTGCTCCTCTATATAGAACACACACACCACTGCAAGTATGTCACACACACACACCTGCTCCTCTACACAGAACACACACACCACTGCAAGCATGTTCTACACACACACCTGCTCCTCTATACAGAACACACACACCACTGCAAGCATGTTCTACACACACACCTGCTACTCCATATAGACATCTTAAATCAATGTTTGTAAACTAAATATTTTGATGAATTTAAATCTTTAATTTAAATCTCTTAAATATAGGTTTTAGGTATATCTTAAATATAGGTTTTGGTAAAAGCCAAGATTTAACATTTAACTTAATATTTGTTTTATCACAAATCTTGGTTAAAAATGTACTTTTTTTTAACAAAAAACAAATATTTGTTTATATCTTAAATCAATGTTTGTAAACTAAATATTTTGATAAATTTTAATATTTGATTTAAATCTCTTGAACGATATACTAACTAGCCCCACCCCTTGATGACAGGCATCTAATGGAGTGAGGAGGTGAAATGGCTGGCTTAGTGATGGGATAATTGCGTGTTCTTCTAACTAGGCTGTGAAACTTGACTATTCAACTACGCTAATTCCCGTTTAGCATGGACCATTTAGATACACAAAAGAGGGCGTCAGTTATAATAATTTAACATGCCTGGTGAGCACATGACTATAACTGAATGTAGGTTACTAGCTATCATACTGATTTCCACTTTTCAAAATATAATCCAAGTACACAATAGCTAATTATGTTCAGCATGATATGCCTGGGATATGTTTTGGCCATATTGGTGACTGTTATGCCTGGTGTCCTTGATTCATTTTTATAGTGAATTTTAATATTGACAATCAGGCCAAGCCAAAAGCCCCTGCTAAATCAATGTAATGTAATGTAATGGGACCGGTACAGACAGTCTAACGCTGGTTAATATAGGCTAGTAGTGTCTTGCTAACAGGGCTTAATCTGCTTATATGTCTACATTACACATTAACGTAGTTGCAATGCCACAAACACAGAGAATCATTCTGCAAAGCTTGCGTTCTTTGTCAAAAAAAAAACAGAAAACTTTTTAATTACATTTAAGTTATATATTTATCTGTAAATTGTGATATTTGTCAACTAAATATGAAAATATTAACTAAATGGTTTATTTAGCATGTCTGTTAAATCTTAAGAAAAAAAAATATTTGCAAACATATATATCTTTGCAGGACAGCCATATTTAGTCTAAATCTGAAGAAGAAAAAACTCAGGAAAAATATGATGTGTTTTACTGTACATTTGGCACTGCATAGCGTATTGTGCATCAAATCAAATAGCGTCAGTTTTTTTTTTTGATAACTGGCAAAGCTTTCGGGGCAAGCCTGGTCGTTTCGAAAAGAGACTGTGTTCACCCATCCCCTGCAGGTACCGCCCTTATTCCGAGAAATGTAGCCTCTAGTCTGAATGATCAAAACTGACAGCTCAGATCCAAGCCCAAGTCACAGACATTTTGTTGTACAGATGTCTGTGTCTGTCTCCTGAATTCCAAATAATTTCAATTCCAAAATCCATAGTTTGCCACAAAAATGTATTAATATCAAGACGAAACATACCGCTATTATTTCCAGAAGTTATAATATTCCGAAATTTGGACTATTCAACGTAAGATCCATTAACTCTAAGGCAGCTCTTGTGAATGAACTAATCAGTGATTATTGTCTTGATGTATTATGTTTCAGTGAAACATGGCAGGAAATGGATGAGAACTTTTCTTTAAAAAAAGCCTGCAGGCCTGGTTTTATATATAGGCAAATCCATTGTCTTTGTCGAAGCGGGAGTGGTGTTGCTACTATGTACAATGACCTTATTCACACAAGTCCAACATCTGATTATACATTTGATGCCTTTGAAGCGCATGAAACTTTCTCAGCTTGATGATGGTAAGAACTGCCTTTTTTTCTCAGCCTGTTGCCCTGATGACAGTCTATAGACCTCCTGGCCCATACTCTGGCATTATTCATGGATTTGCAGAATTTCTTTATCACTTAGCTATAACACATGACAATGTGATGATATTAGATTATTTTTATCTCCACGATGAAAATGCAGATGATCCTCTAACATGTGCATTCTTTAATATTTTAGAATCAATTAGCTTCACTCAAAATGTTGTTGGTCCCACACATTATTGCTGTCATACTTGGAGTTATGTGAGTTATGTTTTGGTGTTGATGTCAGTGATGTTGTAATCCACATAGTCCTGTTTTGTCTGGCTACCTTCACATAAGAATTCCAATGTACCGTTGGCCCATCCCATAACATCTGAATCTGAGACGTACACAGGTCGCGCTGCCACTACTACCACCGCTACAAACTTTATTAACACTGAACCACTTTGATTTAGACATATCAGCTTCTTCCTGGTTTATCAATGACCTGGCAGAGGAATTGGATATTCGCTATACGTGAAACTCTTGATGTAGTTGCTCCATTAAAAAAATAAAAAAGTTATTGAGAGGAGTCTTGCCCCTTGGTTTGGTAACCATATGCGGGCTCTGAAACAGAGGTGTTGTCAAATGGAATGCAAGTGGTGCTCCATTAAACTGCAGGCATTTCAGCAGTGCAAGGTCTGTCTACTTACTTTTCCAAGCTTATACAAGAAAATATGGATTATCCCTGGTTTCTATTCAAAACCGTCACTGGATCTAACTAATAAATGTGCAGCCACTAAACTTCAAATTCCAGTTTATTGCAGCAGAAATTATTTCTTGACTTCCTTTTGCAGTATAATATAATAATAGGAATAATCAGAAAATGAATCTGCCTCCACACTTGTCAGTAACAGCTTTGTTGATATAGCTGACATGCCTCCTAGATGCACAGAAAGACTTGAATCTTTTACTCCTATTCTTCTAAGTGAACTAGTTTCTTCTTTCAAATAATCCACCTGTACTCTAGACCACAAAGCTACTGAAGGAGCTATTGCCTGTTCTTGGAAAATCAATTCTTCACATTACTGATTTCTCAATGTTATCTGGCAATGTTCCCACAATCTTTAAGAAATCAAGCCACTGGTCAGGGATCTAATAGAACTGGCAAAACTACAGACCTCAAACCTCCCATTACTATCAAATATCCTTGAGAAATAAGAATGTGTATGAGAGGTTTCAGTCTGGTTTTAGGAAGCATCGTTGTACTGAGACAGCCCTTGCTCGAGTATTGCACGATCTGTTTTTATCCCTTGGTTGTTTAGTATCTCCGTTCTTGTCCTGCTTGACCTGAGTGCTGCTCTTGATATCTTTTCTCTGTACATGCTCCCCATTGGGAAAATCGTAAGCAGATCTGGCGTTAACTATCACTGCTACGCAGTGTTACGACTCTCGCTATAGTCGCGACAAAAGGGAGACAGCAACAAGGTCTATTTTTAAAGAAAGGAATGATTCATTAAGCAGAGGATAATAATCAGAGGTGGAAAATCCAGGTTCAGAAAGTAAAAGTCCTCCCCAGTATTTTGTTCCAACCATTCTTCAGTCAGGAGGTAAAACTAATTGCTGAAATCAGCCGGGCTGAGTTCATGGGTGGAAGAAACACATGGCAAGACTTTTGATTTCTGACCCCTGGAGAGAGAGAGAGAGAGAGAGAGCACTGGGGCTTCCTTATTATAGGGTTTCATCCCAGGTGCTCTCAATTATAAAAGGGCACCCCACACACTGGCCGACTCCTGTAACTACAATAATAAAAATAAAAACAATGTCAGAGATGAGGTTGTCACAACAGGTGATACGTAACTTTATATATTTTTTGAACAGGTCAAAGTTGATCCTCTAGCCATGTTAGAAGTCTGTCTTGAAGATGTAAAAGCTTGGATGACTGAAAATGTCCTCCTGTTGAATTCTGATAAGACTAAAATGCTAGTAGGAGGTCCCAAATCTCTTAGAGATAAATTCCTACAGTTTTCCTTAAATATAAATGGCTTCTCTGTCTCCTCCAAAGCAGTTGTTAAAAACCTTGGCGTAGCTTTTGATTCAGATCTCTTCTTTCAGGCCCAAATTAATAATATAATAACAGTGGCCTTCTTACACCTAGAGAATATCCAAATTAAGGAAGATGTTGTCCTTCCAGAATGCTGAAAAAATCCTTGCATTTGTATCCTCCTGGTTTGATTGATGTAATGTTGTATTGTGCAGTTGCACCAATTTGGCCCTGAAACATCTCTACCTTGTACAGAATACAGCTGCTAGGGTTCTTACTAGAACTAAGAAATGGGGACATATCAGTCTAGTGCTAAAATCTCTTCACTGGCTGCCTATCAAATTTGCTGTTAACTTACAAAGCTTTAAACATTTTGGCTCCAGAATATATTTCTTACTTAGTCTCCTCCAAGATTAATTTTATTCTCAAGATGCTGGTTATTCGAACGTGAATTCCATGTATATTTAAGTTTAAAATGGGAAGTAGAGCCTTCTCTTATAGGGCTCCTGTCTTAAGGACAGGATGTGCGGGCTTAAGACACACTCTCTGTCTATATGCGTAGACTTAAAACTTATCTCTTTAGCCAATCCTGTTGTTACCTATTCCCATATCCTGTTAAATAGTCAAGTTAAATCATGGAGTTAAATCATGGAGTTTATGAAGCTAGATGCGGTTGTCTTGCGGTACTGCCACTCGAGCCAGCTGGACCAGATGCTCGCTTATCGGATCTAAGGAGCGCTTGTTAATGGGCTGTTTACACACATCCGAGGTGTCAGGCAGGCCGTTACATTCTACGATTCCTGTTCGTTTATTACCTCGTCTGTAAACTGCTCTGCCCATTTTAATCTCTGCGATAGATCCCTTATCGCGTTTGTTACATTCCGCTCTACCACAGCTTTACACCAGGCTTGCCAGCGGAGGAAGGGCTCCCCCTCTATAGCCTGGTCTCTCCCAAGATTTCCGGAGAATTTTTTCTCACGACTGTTTGAGGGTTTTTATCTCCACTGGGAGTTTTTTTTAACCTCTTGCGCTTGCTATTTGGGTGTTCAGGCCTGGTTTTTGCTCTTTTGCTTTGTTTTGTCTCTTTTTCTGCTACTCTGTAAAGTACCTTTGTGACCAATTCCGTAAAAAGCGATACACTAATAAAACTGATTTGATTCAATTTGATCTAAACAGAGCACAGCCTGACATGATGCAGCAAGCGAATCCTAGAGACATAATAACACTAACATGCTTAATATAGGAGACAGATGATTTATGAGGAGGAATTTATAATTCATCAATGTGAATATGTGCCAAAATAGCCCCATCATGATCATAGGTAGTAAGGTCAGCTTGAGCTCAACTCAGCTTTATTATATTAAAAAGCTTGCAGAGGTGAATAAACAACAAGAATTAACCATCCAGTTCCAGTGGTAATGAAAATGAGGAATTAAAGTGAAAACCAGGGAATTAAATTCTAATTTTACAGCACTTCCCTTCCATATATGGGGAGATTTACATTTTATTTTTCATCTCATTTGTAATGTGTGGTGTGGGAAGACCATGCAGAGCCCCTCCAAGCACTTTAAATTCTCCTTGCGCCCAGCCAGGAGGTCAGCATTTCAGGACCCTGGACAGCGCTGTCCACTCCTGCTGCAGCACCCTGGAGAGCACCGCGGCAGGAACCTTCCAGAGTGCCTCCGTAGACTCAACACACCGCCGCTCGGCGAAGACCCGCTATGGGAGGAGGCTGGCGGGGTAGAGGAGGCACGTCTCAGCCAGTCGAGAAGTCAGCGCCTCTGGGGAGGCGGGTCCAGACATGGCGTACCGCCTTAGCCTCGCTGCCTTCGTGTGTCACCTCAGCGCTTAATTCCCATTAGTCAGAAGTGTGTATCAGCTGCCGAGTCCAACACCTGCATTACATTACAGGCATTTAGCAGATGCTCTTATCCTTATCCAAAGTGACTCACATTGTATCCAGTTATACAGCTGGATATATACTGGAGCAATGGAGGTTAAGTACCTTTCTCAAGGGTACAATGGCATTGTCCTACTGGGGAATCAAACCTGTTACCTTTAGGTTACAAGACCAACTCCTTAGCCATTATACTACACTACCACCTGCCCATGGGGGCGTCACTTAAGCAAGCTCCCAAACTTTTTAAACCTCTTTCGCCTACTTACTATGGAATGAGGTCATTTTTCCACCATTTATGGGAGTATTTTTTTTCTCTCTCTTCTGAGATTTCAAATTAAAGGCTCCATTCTTGAAAGCAGTGGACAGTCAATTACAATCACAATCACCCAGCAGATGCTCTTATTCAGAGTGACAAACAGTAGTGGAGAACATCTCTGGAATACAAAAATGCGGCATTACTAAGAAGCCACAGAGGTCCATTCATAATCAAGTGTAAGCAATGCAAACTTAACAGGCAGCAATTTGAATCAGAAAAAACACTATCAAAAGAAAACAGATGTTTACACAGCTATACCGATAACATTATCCAAAAGGAAAGGTCAGTAATGGCCTATGGCCAAGCCCCACTGTAATGATTCAGAAAAAAAAAAAAACATGTCAAGTGCATTTTAGTGAGTTCCGTCTTGTGATTGGATGTCAAAGCAGTAGTATATTGTAATAGGTAGGGAACTTGGCATGCAACCTAAAGTTTGTGGCTTTGACTCCCAATTCATGCAAAAGATTTCCAGCTATAATAATGGATACTAAATAAAAGTGCAAACGTGGTGGATAAAACATCAACTAAATGATTGTAATGCAATGCCCCAATGAGCAAACGCCAGAATCTAGCCATGGAAATCTAGGTTTAGAGATGTGTTGACATAAATAGACTATGTTACCCCAATATTGTTCAGTTTTCACCCGGATATAGCCTGGCTATGTTCTAGTTGCTTAGAAAACTTTCACTTTTCAACCAAATGTAGCCAGGATTTCACCTGAAAGCCTAGACGACGTTTCATCGACTTTATAAAACATAAACATTCACTGGGGTATTGTAATATTTGGCAAATGGAATTAGACCCAGCTGATAAACACAAGACACCACTGACCACAGTACCACTATGATAAATAATCCACCTCCAGTGTTTCAAAGGCTCATACAGCTGGTGCTCTGAAGCCAACGGATTTAATTTACATTGATGACATAATTTTCACGGGAAACGATTTCAGAAGTCATCTGAGGAACCTCTGACGCTCGTTCTAATAAGGCTGACCTACAGCTCAATCCACCAGAATGTGGAATCTGTAAATCGGTCAATTATATAGAGCTTGTGCGGAGGCCCTGCCACGGGACCCTGACAGCGGCATCAGCATCAATGCCCTGCCTCCCCATCACGACCTACCAGCCGCTCGGGGAGTCAGACGTGTGAGCGGTGACCCGTGCTTTCCCCATCATCACAGGTAACGAGCCGCCAGGTAGGGCCTGAGTGCCGGACGCCGCTGGGTGGGCAATTAAACGCGCTGACGGAACGACACACCGAAAGGAATGTCAAGGAGCACATGAGGTAAAAAAGGCCAGGAATTTCTCTCTCTCTCTCTCACCTCGGGCGGGTAGACACAGAGCTGCTCATGCTCGGAAAGTCTCGTTTTAGCCCGAGCTGACAAGCGGTCTCACCTGCACCTGACTGAAACAGCATGGACACTCAGACCCCAGCAGGGAAAGATCCGTGGCTAAAAACGTTTGGTACTGCTGGAAAGAACTTTAGCGGACATAAGAACATGGTGTTCTTTAGGTAAAGATTCATGGCTAAAGGCTTTAGGTACTGCTGGAATGAGCATTAACGGACATCAGAACTTGGTGTTCTGTCTGAAGGCGAGCACGCAGAAAATAACTGCAGCTAAGGTCAGCCAAACACCCCAAACTCAGACAGCTCTGGCGACATTTCCTTGTCTGGGTCTTTGAAAAGAACTACTGGGCTGCAAATTTCAGGAACAGGAGGTAAAAATGATGTCCATCAAGTCCCGACTCCTACAGCTGTTATCACTGATATGCAGCACCATCAGAATAACCCCTGATCTGGTCACCGCAGCTCAGAACACACTGTCAAAGGAGCTCAGGCACAGTGCTTTTAGCAAGGCATGCTACTGACAGCCAACGCTTTTTGTGAGTTACGTCTAGAACGTCAAGCTCAAACTCAAAAAAGTGGAGTCCCTCTACGGTCTGTAGAGATAAAGTCAAGTCCCTCTACGGTCCACCTGGCCACAACCATTTTCAGTTTGTCTGAATGGGCAAAATAGAATTACCCATTACATTGCATGGTTTCAGGCAAGTGCTCGTACAAGAGCACTTTTAGAAGTGTGCTAGTGCCTACGTGTGCCTGAACTGAGCCCATACAATTGCACGGCATTTTGTTTCAGGACACGGAACATCACAGGAATGACAATGTGTAGATGATACGTTTGAGTCATATGAGGAAATCGAACAGCTACGTCAGAGGTTATGGGTAAAATTAGGACAGCACTGGGAACAGAAGAGAAAATGCATGGGAACAGGAGAGATTCAATAAAATGCTGAAGGGACTGAACATTTGAGGGCAGGTAAACAGAATCGCAACTCACCTTATATGCTCTGATGTTAAATGCTACACTGTATTAAAGTACTGGGTAACCAGCCCATTGGGGCAGGAGGCAACAAAATGCTATGAAGAGGGAGTTCACTGCAGTGAGAGGACACTGCACTGGGACAGAGCGTTTCAGTGGGACACTGCAGTGAGACAGAGCATTTCAGAGGGACACTGCAGAGGGACAGAGCGTTTCAGTGGGACACTGCAGTGAGACAGAGCATTTCAGAGGGACACTGCAGTGAGACAGAGCGTTTCAGTGGGACACTGCAGTGAGACAGAGCATTTCAGAGGGACACTGCAGTGGGACAGGGCATTTCAGAGACACTGCAGTGGGACAGAGCGTTTCAGAGGGACACTGCAGTGGGACAGGGCGTTTCAGTGACACTGCAGTTGGACAGAACATTTCAGAGGGACACTGCAGTGGGACAGAGGGACACTGCAGAGGGAGAGAGCATTTCAGAGGGACACTGCAGTGGGACAGAGCGTTTCAGAGGGACACTGCAGTGGGACAGAGTGTTTCAGAGGGACACTGCAGTGGGACAGAGCATTTCAGTGGGACTAAAAACGTCTACTGCCAACACATTTCGACCAACACCAACCTTCATCAGGGCCTGTGAACACAGAGTCCTCTTTATAATACTTTTGGTGTGGCGATTACAGATGTCATGACGACATGTAAGCAATGAAGCTGCTTATAATAAATGAATATGAAGAAAATATGAAAAAAATGAAAATATGAAGAAGGTATAATTATATACACATATAACAAATTAATTGGAATTAATAAAAATTTAAATTAAATCATTCATCAATAAATTAATCACGAAAAAAAACATGTGATCACATAAGCTTTCAATAATTGCATCAGACATGCGTCTCACTGGTGGAGGGTTGACTGTAACTTCTCTCTGCAGTCCCCAACCAGCCGCTCTTCTATGAGCTGTAGAGACACAGCGAGCTCAGGGTCAGACTGCAGACCTACCGAGCAGCGCTGGCAACTTTTTAAAAAACAAAGCTGCTGTTGGGGCCTGCAAATTCACTGGATGTAGTGACAAGGTCGCCAAGTTGGTGACCATGCCCTTAATGGATTGCCTGATAAATACAATGCCCTCAATTGTTATGAGGATCATTTTAATCTTAGGCTTTCAAAGTATGCCTAGCCATGTTGTAGTCAGTATTACTGCTTCTAAAAGCATATTTGTGCTCAGCTAGCTGATCTTTCAAGCATCTCTTGGTACATCCAATAAATTAACAATACCAAACAAAAACAAAAAAAAAACATTGACTTCGCAGATTAAAACAGAGCATTTGATTTACTTGAAAGTTTTTATTTACTCTCCCCTTGACAAAAAAATGACTGCAAATGTCATTTTGACAATTTGGATATGCGTATTAATATCACACTGTGATTGGGCAAACCGTGAGCCCTGTGGCTGGAGTGATGACTCTGCTCTTCCCTGATCAGTAGGCGGAGCTTCAGTCGTCATTGCTGATGGGGTGCCCCTGGCCTCCCTCCTTTGTCACATGGCTTACGAGCCGGCCCTGTGGTTCGCTGCTTGAGTCCCGGTCATGCCATCACCAGTCGTGCGGTAAACCAGAGGTCCTCCCCATTGGGCTCGTCTCTCCCCACCGGCCCCTCCTGGCCTGGCCCGGTACCCGAGGACCCATGAACCGGGCATGCGCTGACCTCATTATCCCCTAACGACATGGCAGTATGTGATTGGTGGAGCTTCTGTGGTGTGGAGAGAAGAAAGATTACTTGTCATGTGACTTGAAGAAGTCACCAGTCTATGGCTCTCTCCGCCTTAAGTCTTGAAGTTCGCTTTTACTTATCTGTGCCATTTTCCCACTGTGGTGGGAAACATAATGGGGATGAACTGTGTGCAATGACTTTGCCAGTAGGTGGTGTGGATTTTGTAAAGTAAACAGTAGAGCAAGAAAATTATTAGGCACTTTATGTTTTTTGCATTTTATGTATCCCATTAAAAATCCCTCACATATTTCCTCAGTTTTGATACTTAGTCTTAATGGTGCACTTGTGCCCTTCAAATAACAGTATAATCCATGTGTCTGCTGTGTGTTGCCACAAAGCTATAAGGCTTTTTAAGAGTAGTTCAAACCAGGTGGAAATTGCCTGTTTAAGTGCTTGGGGTTATTTATCTAGAGTGATAATAAAAGCACGCCGTCTGGTCCTATAAAAACACTACGGCTGGTCTTTGTGGTGCCTTTAGCGAGGCCGTTATAGGCTAAAGGATCTGACAAAGTTCAATTCACAATTCTTAATCTCCTCTCCCATTCATGAAAAAGATGAGGTGCTAGTATGCATCAGATCTGACAGAACCAATAAGGCTAAAATGAGCACACATTCTTTTTTGATGTTTCAGCGCACAGTAGGACACGTATGCCCAAAGCCTCATGTACAGGGCCATCCAAAAGTAACAGCTAAGTGAAATGTAATATTTTTGGTAGTGTACATATTTAAGGCATTTGAATTTGAGATCAAAAGATGAACATGAGACAAAGTACAGACAATCAACTCTTATTCCATGATATTTAATGCATATATGTTTAACCATTTTGCAGAAACAGCTGCTTTTGTGCGTCCCCCATTTTCAGCTGTGTAAAAGTAAGGGGTGAGCTTAAGAGTAAATCAAAGCAATAAAGTCGAATATTTGGTTTCCCTTTAATGCATAACTGCACAAGTCTGTGACCCATTGACATCACTAATCGTTTGGTATCTTCTTTGGAAAGGCCTTCACTGCTGCTGCTTTCAGTTGATCTTTGTTTCGGAGGGTTTCTGTCTTCAGTCTCCTCTTCAGAAATAGTGAAATACATGCTCCATTGGATTTAAATCAAGGAACTGACTAGGCCAATTCAAATCTGTACAATTTTTCCCACCGATGAATACTTTGGTTGCATAAGCAGTGTGTTTAGGGTCATTGCTTGCAGCAGGGTGAAGCAACAGCCAATGAGGTTGCATAAATTTCTTTGAACAGAGCCAGACTAAATCTTTGTACACTTCTGAATTCATACTGCTGTTGCCATCCTCCACTGTGTCATTAATGAAGACTGAGAGAGCCAGTTCCAGAATCAGCCATACGCGCCCAGTCCATGACACTACCACCTCCATACTTCACAGACGAGGTTGCATGCTTTGGATTGTGGGCTGTTTCTTCTTTTCTCTAAACTTTTGGCTTTCAAAAATTGGTCAAGTTTTTTGTTCCATAAATCTTCTGGCTTGTCTTTGTACTCTTTCGTGAATTCCAATCTGGCCTTTCGATTTTTGCTGCTGATGAGAGGTTTGCATCTTGCAGTGTAGCCTCGGTAATTCTGATCTCAAAGTCTCCGCGCATGGTGGCTTGTGGTATTTTCACTCCCTCCTCTGGAGACTGCTGGTGATGTCACCAATAATTATTTTATATTATGTCACCAATAATTATATTATTTAGCTCTTAGGATTCATCTGTCACCAGCTGCAGTTGTCTTCCTTGGCTGCCTTCAGTGCAGGGTTTATTTATGAGTTCACTAGTGCTTTACTATTTTTTTCAAGGCTTTCCAAACTGCTGTACTCAATATGCCTACTTTCTGTGCTATCCTTCTAATTGAATTCTTCTGTTCTCTTGGCAAAAACAAAAACGAACAGTACGGAGGGGGATCACGCGGCAGGTCGCTCCAGCATGCGTCTCTCATTCCAGCGCCCCGTCTCACTGCAGGCAGAGCATATAAACAGTTAACAACCACTGAAAAATGCCAACAGGTGTGGTTGAAGGCCAGCTAAACCGCTCCCTCTCTGCCTGCAGATGGCGCCCTAACCACAACACTCATCCACACTTACTTTAGCAAACCTAACTTACTGTTAAAATGGTGAAGCATACACATGTAGACACCAAGAAATAAAATCTGATTGTCTGTGCTTTTCATATCATATCCATCTTTTGATTTCAAACCTAGATGCATTTATAGCAGTATATAGCAATCACAGCTAATTGCACTGTACCATTACTGTACTTCTGGAGGGAACTGTATCTCGCTGGACAACATTTTCACCCGGATGCTTTCAGTGGCGGGACACGTGTCTGGTATGTTCGGCTGACTGTAGTTGTACAGCGCGAGCAGCTGGTCGTAATACGATCTGACTGATTAGTGTTGTGCAGCGTGAGCTCCTAAATCAAACACTGGATGTTCAAGACGGGTGATTTAGTCATACAGTATGAGCTGTCATCATTTTAAGGCACAGGGTGTGCCCGGCATTACGTTGTACGGACAGTGACCCACCCCCCCGATCATCCCTGACCACAGGCGGGTTGCACTATGATCTTGGATAATCGTCGGCAGAATTGTAGCAGATTTGTTCTAAAGTTCTACACACCAGGGTTAAATGGAGCACGCACCCACCAGAAAGCCTACGCGTGGAGCTCTGCCAAATATGCTGAGCATTCAAACAGAAATGACAAACAATGACGCGTGACAAAATTGGGCAAACATCCACTCTTATTTTCCATCCAAGAAAAGAAGGAATGTAATTCCGTAAGCAAAGTAGCCTTCCTCTTCATCATTAAAAAGCCATAAAATGTTCAGATGCTGCCAAAGAAGAGCCCTCTCAGCCAGTTGAGTGAGGCTAACGCTAACGTCCTCTGACAAATAGCCCCTGGACAGTGCAATGGAGACCCAACCAATGCTGAAGCAACGTAAACAAATCATTAGGTCTACTCATTAGGACACAGACAAAATGCAAAGCAAATGATGTGCTATCTGGCCCTAGAAAGAAAGTAAACCCTGGCAGAATATCTGGAGGATCATGGTGAAAAATGCTAAACACAGGAAATGAATTACGTATTACTGACAACACTGACTGCTCAGAGGTTACACAGGTTGGGTTTCCTCTGGTGAAGACAGCCACACACACACACACACACACACACACACACACTCGCTCACATTCGCACACTCACACACACATACTCACACACACACACTCACACACACGCACACACATATGCATGCATTCACACACACAGCACATGCACACACACTCACACACACATATACACACGCACACACACAGCACATGCACACACACACATACACGCACACACTCACACACACTCACACGCACAAACACTCACTCACACACACACATACACACACATACACTCACTCACATTCACGCACTCACACACACACGCACACACATACGCACACACTCACACTCACACGCACAGCACACACACACACACACACACACTCACACACAGATGTGTCTGCATTTTTAAGTCACTGTGTGGGGGTGTTGCAGATGACTCCTGTTGCGGGGCGCTTGTTTGAGGAGCGGATTCTGCTGTGTACTCCGCTGTGTGTGTGTGTGTGTGTGTGTGTGAGTGTGTGGGAGGGGGGGGAGTAGTACACGCTGTACCATCGATAAGGAGGAAACACAGAGAACACAGATCTCTCCTTAATCGGCCTTCAATCACCTTCTGTGCAGGAGGCAGCTTCTCTAAACCAAAATATTATGTCATCTTATCTTTTATTCTAGTGGAGTAAGACCAAATCGAGCCAATTTCATTTGTACAGAGCACTGTAAAAATGCTTTACAGAGTATCAGACTGGTCCAAACCAGACCGGAAGCTAAAAGCTCACAGCTCTGAGTAGTAATAATAATAATAATAATAATAATAATAATAATAATAATAATAATAATAATAATAATGATTTGGATTAAAAAAGGATCAAATGTTTAAACAAGTTAACAAGAAGAGAATCACACTCTCATACGACACGTCAAACCATTTACTTGATACTATTATTGCCAAAATTATGTTGTCAGATTTTTTGTTCTTGGCTCTGATGGGAAGGAAGTTGCTATGTTCCACTACAGCATTAGACCAGAAGGCAGTCATTTTCTCTGACAGGTGTAACAGATACTGCATGAAACGTGGAACAACATCATGTCCGCTTTGTCCCAGAGGCACAAATCTCATCCAAGGAGTCTGCCACATTTCCAGTTATGACAGATAGTCAGCCGGGCATCATGTCACAGCCTCCCTCTACTCCTGACCGCAGACAAAATAATCACATGATCGCGAGAGTGACTGGGATGGCACGCCTCCCAGGACCCCACAGGAATGGTGCACTCTGGGAAAGTTTAACGTCACGTCGTCGGCGAATAAGCTACGCCCCAGCATGCACTGAGCTGTCCCTGGTCCTATGAATGCGTTAACTAGTGATGTCACACCACGTGGAACATTCTGGCATCAAGGATTCGGGGTCCCAGAGATGACTTAAAGAAACACCTTCCAGTTTAAAAAACTCTGTCCAACTAAATACTCTCCTGGGGGGACATACTTCCTCATACGGTCACCCTCTGTGTCCCTCAACCACCTTGGACCTCTGCCATAGTCAGAACTCTGTCACAGTCCTTTTTCAGAAAAGAATTACTGTGTTAGTCATAATTTGGTCAGTAAATGCACAGGATGGCATTGTTGACTGCTACATAAAATTGGATATACTTCTTCTGATGGATAATACTGATGTTGTCAACAGCAAACTGCAGATTTTCTATAACATCCTCCATAGATTATAAG
Source organism: Anguilla japonica (assembly GCA_025169545.1). NCBI lineage: Eukaryota > Metazoa > Chordata > Actinopteri > Anguilliformes > Anguillidae > Anguilla > Anguilla japonica. Next base: position 41,289,472 of record CM045896.1, read on the forward strand.
CGATAGTGAGTCCTGCTACTTCATCAAACAAGTGGCATTCTAACTCCACTGGTATTTGTGTGTGTGTGTGTGTGCGTGTGTGTGTGTGTATACATGTGTGTGTGTCTGTGTGTGAGTGTGTGCGTGTGTGTGTATGTGCCTGTGTGCGTGCATGCAGGCATGTGTGTGTGTGTATATATGTGTATGTGTGTCTGTGTGTGAGTGCGTGTGTGCGTGTGTATGTGTATGTGCGTGCATGCAGGCGTGTGTGTTTGTGTGTGTTTGCGTGTGTGTGTGTGTTTGCGTGTGTGCGTGTGTGTGTGTGTGTGTGTGTGTGTGCGTGTGTCTGTGTGTGAGTGCAGTCGTGTGGGCAGTTAGCAGCACTAAGTAAGTATGGTTAATTATTACAGTTTTTGAGTAAGAGGATGTGTGCATAGACCATGAAAAGCCCTTCTGAGATGTCATAGAATAACCTGTAGATGGCAGCATTGAGCCACACTGCGCTGCTGCCTGGGCATTTGAGAGGCTGATTAAGAGAGAGCAATAATGAATCGGAAAGAAACAGGAAGGACAGATAATGGAAAAGGAGGGAAAGAGGAAATGAGAGAGCAAAGGAACAAATAGGCTGGGCACTTCTTCTGATAGAACAAGTCTCCATTTATCCTCAGGCTCATGGGGCTTTTACCAAACACAGGAAATGATGTGGGGAACCGCAGTCCAGTTTGGCCAATAAGCTGATGATGTTTTGGGGTTTGAAACTATACATGGAAATCCGAGTTCTTCTCGATCGTTCGCAAACATGCACCCTTCCTGAGGTACAATGAATATATCAAGCCAAATATCCCCTTGTTCGTTCGTTGACTGAAAGGGGAATATATTCCCCTAACGTAATGCTGTCCATCGATTCACCAGTAGATGGCGAAAGGCAGTAGAAGGTGGAACCAGTGAATGGTCATTGCTGCGATTCGATGAAACATGTCCTGTTTGTTTTTTTGTTTTTCCTCATTTTTTTTCTCTGAATAGTGTGCATAACTAAAATCCTTGTGTACAGAAGCGTAATTATACAAATTACATTGTGCGTGAAATAAATAATACTTTTTAAAATATCTTTTCTGCCCTTCAAAACAAATTAATAAGATGTTGTTCATATGGTCCATGTAGTTTACATAAAATCAGCTAGAAAGCAAACACACACCTAAAAAAAAAAAAAAAAATCCCATAAATTTAATCGTCTAGAGCTTCTAAATTGCTTTAATTTTGGCAGCAAGTATAACTTTAATGCAGCCATGACTGTGTGGACACAGAGTGCTGGTGAAACAGCGGCATGAACCAGCCCTTCTGAAATGAGATGGAAAGGCGTGTCAGGTGAGAGGTAATCGGAAGGAGCGTGGAGATTAAATCACATGGCCAGAGACATCGAATGCTGTTCCGGGACATGCGTTTCATCCCCCACAGCAATCAGAAACCATTCAGACATCAGCCGTGTGTGTGTGTGTGTGCGCGCATGTGTGTGCGAGTGTTTGTGTGTCTGTGTGTGTGCGTGCATGTGTACGCGTTTGTATGTTGGTGTATGTGCGTGCATGCGTGCGCGTTTGTATGTTAGTGGGAGTGCGTGTGTGAGTGTGAGTGTGTGTGTGCGCATGTGTGTGTGAGTGTTTGTATGTCTGTGTGTGCGTGTGCGCGTTTGTATGTTTCCATGTGTGCGTGTGTGTGTGGATGTGTGTGTGACTGTGTGTGTTTTGTGTGTGTGTGTGTGAGTGAATGTGTGTGTGAGTATGAGTGTGTGTATGTGTGTGTTTGTGCATGTGTGTGTGTCTGTGTATGTGTGTGTGAGTGACTGTCTGTGTGAGTGTGATTGTGTGTGTATGTGTGTGTGTGAGACTGTTTGTGCATGTGTGCGTGTGTGTGACTGTGTGTGTTGTGTGTGTGTGTGAGTGATTGTCTGTGTGAGTGTGATTGTGTGTATGTGTGTGTGTGTGTGAGACTGTTTGTGCATGTGTGTATGTGTGTGACTGTGTGGGTGATTGTGTGTATATGTGTGTGTGTGATTGTGTGTATATGTGTGTGCGTGTGTGATTGTGTGTGTATGTGTGTGCGTGTGTGTGATAGTGTGTGTGATTGTGTGTATGTGTGCTTGCACTTGCATGTGTGATTGGGAGCCCCTTGCAAGACTGCGCTTCCTGCCTCTGAAAGTTCTCCCATCTCCATCTCACAGCTTTGCACATCACGGCCCCATCAGCTGGGAATCCCAGGGCTGTCACTCACAGTTAGAGCCACAGCCCAGCACTCTCCCTGTGGAATGTTCAAAAACACGCCAGGACATTCAGCTAATATAGAAAAATGGTATAAAATAAAACAACAACATCCAAAACACTGGGTACACGTGTTTACAAGGGAATTCACTTAGTAAACATACTAAAAATCAGTAATTTGCTCGCATTTATTTTTCTTATTTATTATTTGAATATATTCACTTAATTTCCACAGGTGATTTTGCATCTGTGTTAACAGCAGAGCAAAATATTATCTCTTAGGCAAGCAGATCTTTTGTTCTGGATGAAAACCTTCTACTTCTTATAGCCTGCGATTTCTGTCAGGATGAACCGAAGCGATTGTGTTGCCGGGTCCGTTTCCACATGGCACCCCGTGCGTCTGGGCTCGTTGTACAAATTCAATCATGGCCGCCGGGCTGAGATGACGGCGCTTTGCGAAATATGGTAATGAAAAACCCTGATGAAACGCAATAGGAATTTCCATCGCACCCTAATGCCATCACATCAAAACAAAATCTTCTCCCAGCGCTGAATATTAATAACAAACTATTAAGATCTGATTGCATTGTAAGGAAAAAAAGGACAAACTGGGTTAAGACTCAAATAGATGCGGCTTCAATGTTTTTTCTTTTTTAATATATGAAAAAAAGCGATGAGCCACACAGATGAGTTAAGAGGAAAGTATCTTTATGCAGGTGCTCCCTTAAGAGCCTTTTCAAGGGCTTGCTGTGTGGGGGTTGATCTGCTCGAATGAGCAGGACCGCTAATAAACCGGAATATTGGCAACCTCGTGGACTGCAACTGCATTCATAACATCCACACATCCTTGACTTTACGTCAGGAATGCTAAATGGATCTGTGTTGCAGTGAGTGGTGCTGTCACCTCACACACAGCGAGAAGGAGCCAATTCTGGAGTTTGAACCCCGGCTTGGGGCCTTCCTGTGTGGAGTTTGAACCCGGGCTTGGGGCCTTCCTGTGTGGAGTTTGAACCCGGGCTTGGGGCCTTCCTGTGTGGAGTTTGAACCCGGGATTGGGGCCTTCCTGTGTGGAGTTTGAACCCCGGCTTGGGGCCTTCCTGTGTGGAGTTTGCATGTTCTCCCCGTGTCCACGTGGGTTTCCTCCGGGTACTCCGGTTTCCTCCCACAGTCCAAAGGTATTCAGGTTAGGTTAATTGGAGAGGCTAAATTGTCCTTGGGGTATGACTGTGTGAGAGGAGGGTGTGTGTGCCCTGAGTCAATGGAGCAGAGCAGGTGATAATTTATGTCAGCAGAAAATTAAGTTCTTTAAAAAAGCATTTATTGAGACATCTGTGCCAGGTTTTTTGACTGCGCTCATTAACTTTACATTTAATTTTTTAAAAATTATTTTATTTATTTTGCAGATCTTGCGGAACACCTTTCCCTAAGAGAATCTGCACAGATTTTGCACTTTGAATGTTGCCAAGGGAAACTTTCTATAGCAACGAGAAGCTGAAGAAAGAGAAATCAACTTCAACTTCAACTTTATTATTGTCCCCAAGGAAATTTGGTTGCAGCCAGGCATTAGATCACAATTAAAACAAGTGACAAGACGATCCAAAACAAACAATCCAAAAACACAAAAGCGTAAAAAGACAAAAGCATAAAAGCAGCATAAAATACACATATACATGTGAAACATGAAATATAAAAAAAATTAAAACGAGTAAATTAACAAAGGATAGAGCTTGGACTAAAAAAAAGAAACAGAATGAAAGCATAATGGACATTTGATGTCCTCCAGGATCTTTATCTAGCATTGGTGTCCTCCAGGATCTTCATCTAGCATTAGTGTCCTCCAGGATCTTTATCTAGCATTAGTGTCCTCCAGGATCTTTATCTAGCATTGGTGTCCTCCAGGGTCTTTATCTAGCATTGGTGTCCTCCAGAATCTTTATCTAGCATTAGTGTCCTCCAGGATCTTTATCTAGCATTAGTGTCCTCCAGGATCTTTATCTAGCATTAGTGTGCTCCAGGATATTTATCTAGCATTAGTGTCCTCCAGGATCTTTATCTAGCATTAGTGTCCTCCAGGATCTTTATCTAGCATTAGTGTTCTCCAGGATCTTTATCTAGCATTAGTGTCCTCCAGGATCTTTATCTAGCATTGGTGTCCTCCAGGATCTTTATCTAGCATTGGTGTCCTCCAGGATCTTTATCTAGCATTGGTGTCCTCCAGGATCTTTATCTAGCATTGGTGTCCTCCAGGATCTTTATCTAGCATTAGTGTCCTCCAGGATCTTTATCTAGCATTAGTGTCCTCCAGGATCGTTATCTGGCATTAGTGTTCTCCAGGATCTTTATCTAGCATTGGTGTCCTCCAGGATCTTTATCTAGCATTAGTGTCCTCCAGGATCTTTATCTAGCATTAGTGTCCTCCAGGATCTTTATCTAGCATTAGTGTCCTCCAGGATCATTATCTGGCACTGGTGTCTCCAGGGTCTTTGCCTGGCATTGCCCAACACCTGGACCAATAATCGGTTCTCAAGGAATTGATTATTGGTCCAGGTGTTGGGCAATGCCAGATAATGACCCTGGAGGACACCAATGTCAGATGATTGGTCATTACATAATTCACCGCCCACACACAGATGCTTTAAAACTGAAACACTGCGTGTCATTGGTCAGCTGTGAGATAACATTTAGCTATGTGGCACAGGATTGGGGCCTCCCATTCCTGCATTACCTAGGCAAAACCACCTGTACTAGCCAAGGACACCATCAGGTAAAAATGCTCACCTTTTGTGCACAACACTACGGTAATCCTTTACCATGTAATTAAAATATTATTCCCTTAGGTTTTAGGCTGTATAAATATTTTGGGGTATACTGGCCGTTTTTACCAAGCAGATATGACAGCAGGGCAAACTTCATATTAATGCTAATGAAATATTTAATTACTGTTGCCACGGGAAACTTGAGCTTAGTTCAATGATAGCACAGACACTTTCTATAATTACTGCAGAGCACTGGGGATCACATCTCTTCTGAGCCAGCCAGGTGAGAGATGCCTATTGAGATGAACAATGATCCGTGTCCATAATGATCGCAGGATTCTTTGTTTCATATGGTTACTCCGGCTAATTACTCTGCCACTTTTGGTGTCACGTTCATGTTTCGCAGTGCGTTTCAAACAGGTTTGAAATGACAAAATTTCATGGGAATGGTTTTAATTATCCTGCTTTGTGTCCTGTTCCGATCAAAGGCTCGGAGAAGGGCTCTTTAATAGGAGTATGATCAGGAGGACCGGATGATTGTGGCATTCAATCCAGCAGAGAGTCAGAGTAGTCTCGGCCATACCCAGTGGTGGTGTTGGGTACACACACCTGGGTCTGCTGGAGGTGTGGAGCACACACACAAACCTCGGTCTGAGACAGAGAGAGAGAAAGAGTGAGGGAGAGAGAGAGAGAGAGATATCTGCTATTCAGGTTAAGTCACCCAATCAGCTGTTTCATGTTCAGGGACACCCTCTCTCACAGTATCTCTACCCCCTATTCCTCCTCTCTTTCATAAAGGTCATATTCATTCGGCCTGCGAGACATTCTGAGGAATAAGCTGTGGGTGACACTACAGAACTCTGTGTGTGCTAAACTTCCACCCAGCATTTCAGTCCTTCCCTGCAATATGGCCTGTGTATATAAAGCTATCTATTTATCTGCCTGTCTGTCTGTCTGATTGTATGTTTCTTTCTGCATGTCTGTGTGTCTGTCCTAATCTAATATAATCTGATGGAGTGTAATCTAATCTAATACATTCTAATCTAATCTGATCCAATCAAATGAATGCAAATATAATCTAATCTAATCTGATGTATTCTAGTATAATCTGATGTATTCTAATCTAATCTAGTACATTCTAATGTAATTTGATGTATTCTAATCTAATCTGATGTATTTTAATCTAATATAATCTGATGTATTCTAATCTAATACATTCTAATATAATGTGATGCATTCTAATCTAATCTAATGCATTCTAATCTAATCTGATGTATTTTAATATAATCTAATCTAATCTAATCTGCAGGCACAGAGCCTGTGGAAACTGCAGAACTGAACATACTGCTACCCTGGGCTTCAATGGCACACTCTTCCAATTTAATTTCCATTTGCCAAAAGAGAACATGCAAGAGAAACAGGTTTCAGCCCAAAGCAAGAGCCCAACAGCTATAAGGAAGTGCTTCTTTTAAAATTTAATTCTGGAGATATTAAGAAAAGGCAGCATACTCACCCAGTGAAAGGACCAATTCATTACATTAAGCTGAAAACATGATGTTTTGACTATACCTGCAGCCTTTATTAAATTGAGCATGGACTAGTTTCTCAGTAACACTTCTGAAAAAAGGGTACAATTACAATTCTTAAAAAAACACCAATATATACAATAGGTCTCCTTGTCTTGCAAAGTCAGCATTACTGCAGGCAAATAAATGTGATACTAAAAACATAGCCAATGCTTCCAAAGGAATTAATGATATATTTACAATGCACAGTGTTTTCGTGTCATATTTCATGGCTGGTGTGGGGTTTTTCAACCAGTCGACCCTGGCCTCCTTCATAATAATACATTTATTAATGTTGACTAACTCCCCATAATGAGATGAATAATGTATAATGCAGTTATTCATAATTTATTAAAGTCTTACAACTTCATAATGGACTTTGATGCAACATGATAAATGCCATGCACTAATGACGCTGTATATTAAAATATAATCGTGAAGCATAAATCTTTTATAGTGTTTCTACATATTGATTGAAAGAATTTCAGTTTGCAAGTTATCTGCTGCTGTCTCCATTTATTCTGCAGTGAAACAAGAGAGACATTTCACTGAATAATTTTAAAAAGTGCTACATTTCATTTAAGGCGATTACATCTCTGACTTGTTATAGTTGTTGATACCAAAATCATAAAAGGAATACAGCAAAAGTCAATAACTAAGGAAGGATAGGTACACTTCCTAATAGAGAAATGTATTTATTTATTTTTAGTTAATAACTGCAATAATAATGGATACCAGAAGGAATTTGAGAAGCTGGTAGGGCAGTTGACTTTGCTTTCCTCTTCCGATGGGAATGAATGCGTGGTTTTCGGTTTGTTCTCTGTTCGAGAGTCGATCTCAGCCTCCAATGATTCTCTTTGCCTCATCCTTTCATTCTGAACCAAAGGAATGGGAGGCTGATTAGCAGAAAGAAGGAAAAGTCTACAGGGTGGTGGAGCGATTCTCAGGTGGCACCATGGCATGCCTAACCCCCCCACCCCCCCATGCCTAACTGACAAAGCCAGGGTGGAGCAGGCCCCACCCTCCAGTCGTAAGACTGCAGGAGAGCTGCTCACGCCGGAAGGTTCCGTTGGGCCCCCGATCAGAGCCGTGGCCGGTTCAGACCAGTTAGGGCGCGGTCACACATAAGCAAAATTAACATTGGCGAATATTCGCCTTCCGTTCACTTCCATTCAATGCGAGCGACGGGGCGATTAAAACATTCGCTTCCGGTGGAGTTCAACTTTGGCCGGTGAATTCGCAGCCTCAACCAATAGCAAAGAAGTGTGTGCGGTTGACCACACTTGGCTGCAATTGGCTGTAGTTTTCTTAGTGAGCCAGGATGGAGGAGGCTTTGATTGTTGCTGTGTCTCAGCAGCCGGTATTGTACGATCTTCAGTATACATTTTCCCGTCGCAAAACCAACAACCGCTCATGTGTGACCAACAACCACAACCACTCAAACGGACTACAAACCAGCAAACTGATATCCTTGTGCATCACATCCTGCGCTGCCCACATTCAGCACGACAAGATACAAATTTCGCCTCGGCAGGCAATGGCCATTCGCCTGCATGCGCACGTGTGTGACCGCGCCCTTGGGGTTAGGGTGAAAGGGGTGAACCGGGGATTAAGGCAAGTTTAGAAAAGGAGCAATTCAACCGTTTGTGCTTCGTGCTTCATTGACTTGGTAAAAAACGCAGGAGAGCTTCTTCGCCGCCACCTGATCCGTGAACTCCGCCTCCGTGCTTTTGGATCTTGGCATCCAGCCGGGAGAGGTGACGGAGGCCCGCCGCATTTGTGCTGCCGCTGCCCTCCCCCCACCACGCCGTACGCTCGTTACCCCTCCCTCCACCGGGGGGCGAAGACTCTGCGCTAACGCTCGGAGCTACATGTAAGTCCGGCGAGGCTTGCTGCTCTCTAATAATGATCCCTTCGCGCATCTTTCCGGAACAAAACATGGAAATTAGGAACACCCTGCCCCTGGTGACTGGGAAAGATCACAAAAGCTCTTTTCAAGCTTTACTGGTACCTCAGCAATTTGTCACTGAGAATTGCGACAAGAGCTTCACATCAAAGGGGAAAAAACAACAACAAACAGACAAATATGAAGCTAAGTACCTCAGTGAGGCTAAATCAATGATTTAGCTTTTAGCTGTTTTGTACGTTAGCGTTAACAAGTCAGCAGGTGACTTAGCTCAGGCTGGAACCTGTCATGTCAATCCTCCAATGTCTCAGATATCGGAGTATCTTTACCAATTCAGGCATTTGGGAGACCCTAAATTTAGCCTGGAATCACAAAACTATTCTGAAAGGATTAGGATGAAAATTAATTAAATACAGTGATTATAATTGCACATTCAGTTTGGAACATAAGCCTAAGTTCCCTTAAACTTAAACCAGATATTTAATAACCTTCAGCCTTGTTTTCTGAAAGCTCAATAAAATGAAAGAGTTCAACCACCTACATACAAAAACAGACTCACACATGCATCATATTAGACAAAACTCACATAATGCGTTCTCTTTGAATGTTTTCTCCTTCCAAATTTCGCCAGTATTATTCGGATTTGAATCTTCTCTTCCCACTTTGATGAGCCGTTCACTCAGAAGTCGGCACCAAGTTCCTCCATTAAACGCACACACACACCTGCAGGGAGACAGCGAGTGAGAGTTTCCCCTAACAGTAGACAGGCCAGAGCAGTGCCGTGGGGTTTCGAGGAATTAAAATGACTTCAATGTGGCCTTTTTAGAGTCAAAACATTACAGACAAAGGTTGCTGGCAAATGACACACCCAGAACTGGCTCATGCGGCTGTAAAATATTTTACCTGCCCCCAAAACAAGTGTTTCTGTCAGGGTTTTCTGGGAAATGGACCCAAATGCAGAGTGGGAAAAAAAACTCACAAAACTAAAAGGGTAAATATACACAAAGAATTTAATACAAAACTCAGGAACAAACAAAGGGGGCACGAGGGGCAAAACCACAAACTCAAAAACCAAAGAAACACAGAACAGAACACAGGCAGGGCGGAACACAGGCAGGTCAGAAATACGGGCAGGCGGAACACACACAAGCAGAAACAGTCAGAAACACAGACACAGGCAAGCAGATACATACAGTCGGAAACAAACCAACACCTGAGTCAAGGGGGACAAAGAACTTAAATAGACAAGACACAGGTGAACTCAATACATAATCAAACGAGAGGGAAGGGATAACGAGAGGCAGGTGGGGACGATGATTAAATAACGAGACAAATAATGGAAAACAATACAATTAACAAGGGAAACCGATGAGGGAATGAACAGACATACAAAAACTGAGAAGTTGCCGCCAACTGGCGGCCCAAAAAAGAAAAAATAGAAACAAAAAGACAGAACCACGACAGTTTCAAGCAACCTTTCAGTGTAACAAGGGATGCTGTGTCTCCCCATCACAGACTGCCCACAGCTCATGAGCAGGAGCTTGTCTTAACCAAATAAAAGCTGGGGCAGTTTGAGTTAGAGTATAATAGATGAAGATGTATTCCACCCAGGGAAGCGATTTTTCGATTTTTTCTTCTACTTTTATCCAAATTTTTGCAAATCAAACATACAGGTGAAGTGGTACTTCAACAAAGAAGGAAGAAAAACAACAAAAAACAACAAAACATTTTAGCCTTACATTCTGTAATTTTTTTATTTCATTAGTGGTTCATTGCATACAATAGTTCATAATGAAGATGATGAACTTTCTTCTTTTTTTAATTATAAAGCATTTTTTTTTCAGTTTATAATTGACTTCAGTTTCCCTCAGGTACTGTATGTGTGCTGGTGGGGTTCATGCAGTTCATACTATGACATTCAGATCAAGTAACTATGTTTTGATTTATAAAAAAATATTTTGTCTATTTTTGAAACTTGATTTGACTTTTTACCTCAGTGTTGTAAAAGCCTGTTATGGCTATATAACATATAGTTCATTTTGTTGTTAAACACAGCTTTAAAAAGCAAATGACTTGTTGTTAAACTGAATTATTATTGATGTCATTGTAAAGCCATGCCTTTAATGCTTTAATATCTCAACAGTAGCAGTGTCAGTGATTATTGTGGTAACAATCTGGGATTTTTGACATTTAATACAGCTTCCGTGTTAAACTCTACCCACTTCTGATTTAAGCCAGACCCACTTCTGGTTTATATCCAAATGCAAATACAAATAATTTTGTTGGTTGAACAAATACAAATACAAATAGTGGCATCTTCCTCCACCCCTAACATGCGCGTGCACACACACACACACACACACACACACACAACACACACACACACACACACACTCACATGCACACACACACACACACATGCATTAATGCACGCAATCACACGCACACACAAACACACAAACACACACACATGCATTCATGCACGTCATCACACACACACACACACACACACACACACACACACACATGCATTCATGCACGTCATCATACACACACAAACACACACACACACACACACACACACATGCATTCATGCACGTCATCACACGCACACACAAACACACACACACACACACAAACACACACACGCATAAGCACAGAACCCATTATGGACTGCGGTAATACTATTTAATCTTGCTTGAAATAATTTATAATCCTTTGTAATGTGCCGTAAACTGTAAATCTGAGCTCGCGTGGATATACTTCTTCCACAAGAGCAACTGCAGTCACACCCATACCTCACTAAATTCCGAATAGCCCCAAGCACCACACCATTTGTAAGGAGATTACAGCATAGAACACATCCAACTTATTTCATTAAGCTCTGTTTAAAAGTGTAGGATATGTATAGTGGGGGAAACAAGTCTATTTTTTTTTTTTTGGATGTACCACACAGCAGCTCAAGTGTATAAAAAATGTCCTGTCGAAGATTTTTTTTCCCCCCTGATTGTTAACCCTGATTGAACTTTTTAAAAAAGTTTTCTTTAAACATTTTCAGGCTCACAGCTGCAGTGTCTCTCTGACAAACATCTGCTGTCTCTGGAAACACACGGGTGCCAGGCGGTGCCAGGTGGTGCCAGGTGGCCGGTGCCAGCTGCCTGCCAGCTGCCGTGCCTGTTGCGTGGGAGGTCAGCATTTCACACACAGCTGATGCTGATTGACACAGCAGCATCTGATTGGTCACTGGTGGCGAATGGGATGCAGAACACCCTGTGACCCCTCCTACCGGAATAACAGCATTTCCATTAATACCAGCTACTGGTCATCATTTAATACTTGACAGTTGAATGTATAGAAGCCAGTGTCTTAACTGGATTCACCTGGCTGAATTGCATTTACTGAGGAAACAAACTCCCAGAATAGATTTGGATATGTGCGTCTCTACACCACCTTGGACTTTGCTGTAGCCCCCATTTATTTTGTTTTAGGAGTGCACCGAAGAGACAGATCCATAATTTAAAACCAACCCTTTCTCTCTGTGCTGTGTTCTAAAGTAGATCAGCTGGGCACTGTAAATGAGGTTTATGTGTATGTGCATGCATGTGTGTATGAATGTGTGTGTGTTTGTGTGTGAGAGTGTCTGTGTATGTGTGTGCATGTGCTCAAAAAGTTGCTAGGAGTTATTAAATGACGTTACATGTTAATTTGCATTTATGGCATCATCACATGCTCATTGCCGTGTGGAAACGTGTTACATGAAGATGGAGATTTTCTGAAAAGATTCCCACAATAAAATAGATTTTAAAAACATATTACAGGGTGTATTATCTATTACAGGGCTTATAATTTTAATTATTACAAGACTATATTATTTTATATATTATGGGGAGTATTATTTTATGCATAACAGGGTGTATTATTTTTAGTTCATATCAGTCATTGTAGTCTTTTATCAGCTTAGTGCCGGGTATTAGCCTATAAGCCAAAAGATACAGTGCATACAAGAGAGTATCACACTGCAGAATTTACACGTAAAAAATGGCTTAGTATCTACATCCACTCAATGGTGTGGTGTTATCATTGCATGGTTATGTGATACCCCATGAATAAGTCATCAATGTATTCAAAGGAAACAGTTCCAGGGAATTGAGAAAGAATTCAGTAGAAGGTTCATGTTTATAAGACGGTAATGACTGGCAATGAATGAGTTAGGAAATGCAGGAATGAGAATATACAGGATGAGGCAATCTGTAACGATATTTTACTTTATGCATGCGGGTTTTCACAGCACTGATGGTCCAGGGTGATTCAGGGGTGTGAATGTAACTGATTGAAAGTGATTCATCTACATACATCACGGAAGCTCATACATCCATCTGATTTATTCACAGAACGTCTGAAATATAGGAACACTTTGGAAATGTTGGTGTTTTTAAACTGAAATACTGTAAACTTGGCAAGTGGTGTCAAAATAAAGTCGGTATTGAACCTATAATCAAAAAAAGTGGTAAGCCAGAGCTCAATGGAGCATTCTAACAGTTTTCGAAATGATTAGAAAAAAAATAGCCAATTATTTTGTTTCTTTCGCAAACCGTTTGATCATATTGGTCAGTATTATTTACTTTCATACATTGTATGCCCACTGTTTAATTTAGATAGTACACTGGTCCCTGATAAAAACAAAAAAACAGGTTTGTTTAGAACATGGTCTCAGAACCCATTTGATTATTTTCAACACATTTCCAGCACCCTAAAATTGGCAATAATTTTGCGAATGACGGACTCCTCACAAGACCTGACAAGTTTCTTCGAATCAATACAGACCGGAATGAAAATCCGCCATTTTTATTTCACGAGTGAAACAACAAAGTAAGCCAACAATATTGTATAACCTACATATTTTTATTTTTTAAAAAAACCTTTCTTATTTCATAACTGCATTTAATGCGATATGACATATGATTCTCTAGCTTTTTCATTTCTCCTTTATCTATCAGTATCCCATGTGTTGTGTCCCAACTGTCTTATTCAGATCAGTGCACATAAGCTGTAGTAAATGACAATATTGGATTTATCGTGTCACCAAGTAAACAAACCTTGTGGCTCTGCCACTGTGAAGTTCCTTGATCACCTCCTCTTGAGCACCTCCTCTTTTTTCTTTCTTCGTATGGAATAGAAATGGCAGCAGTAGGAAAGTAACGCTGGGGCAATGCTTCCATCAGTGGTCCGTAGGTATAAAGCAGGAAGCTCTCAACAGTAAAAACGTGAGCACCCTCATCCTTAGTCTTACTGGTGGATGGCTGACTGCTTTCTCTGCACTCTCTAACCAGCCACAACAGTGGTTCTCAAACTTGGTCCTGGGGGCCCCTGTGTGTGCTGGTTTTCATTCCAACCACTACTGCAATCCCAGAATTTTAACAAGCTATTAATTTTTCTTGATTAGGTGCTTTAGAGCAGGGGTCCCCAATCTTGTCCAGAAAGTGCCAGTGTGGGTGTCGGCTTTTGTTTCAATGAAGCAGTAACACACCTGATTCTACTAATCAAGGTGCTTAGCAAAGACACTAGTGGTTGATTAGCAGAATCAGGTGTGTGAAAAACACAAATACACCCAATCAAGAAAATTTAACAGCTTGTTAAAATTCTGGGATTGCAATTGTGGTTGGAAAAAAAATCAGTATACACAGGGGCCCCCAGGACCGAGTTTGAGAACCGCTGCTGTAGAGAGATAGCAAGCACAGGAAAGACTGCAGACCTACCGGGCATTGTTGGAGATTGTTTTCCTACAGTAGTTAATGTCTGCTCAGAAAGTAGCTAATTTGTCACTAGGCTCTTTTTTTAAGTGGAGTGTCTGAGGGGGTCTGAAAAGTTGCTAAATCTAATGACAAGGTGACTACTGGTTATGACTTCCTGTTTGCACTCGAACTGAGGCACGCTCCACTGTGCTGCATTTGACCTCTAGTTTTTGCAAAGAATAACAGTTCTCTCAATTCTGCATTACATTTTAAAAATACACAAGAACTTTCGTCTTTGATTACTTCTATTTCGTGGATTCTGTAATTTTTGACGAATTTAGTCATAACAAGTTTGAGGAACAAGACGACATGCAACTCTCAGTTTCTACAGCTCTCCATTATACACTAGTAATCACGCACCCCTCTGTGCTGCCCCCCCCCCCCCCCCGTGGTGTGCACTGTGTGTAATATCTTTCATTAGGTCTCTTCCACAGTGGCAATATTACCTGTGACGACTGTTCATTGCATGTTAGGAAATTTTTGCTAATTGGAAGTTCGCATCAGGAGTCTTCAATGCAATATAAGTCATACAGATTTCTTAGATTCCTAGATTCTCTCCTAAGCAGCACATCTTTGGTGTAACAGGTCTTTAAATGTACATGATATATCTTGGTACTTCTTCTGCATCCCAGTGGCATTAATTTGTAGTTAACTTCACCAACTCTGTATATTGCATACAAGCCTTGCCAGGTGGATGAGAACTTACACTGTATAGTTGGCACCATCACCAAGGCTTTATCCCCTGTGTTGAACTCATTGACTCCCTGGTTGTACACTCTCTGCTGAGCTCGTTATGCTATTGGCTCCCTCACCGGGGGTCAGCTCACTGCTGTTGCAGCCCTGTTGGTCCAGCTCAAAGGGCGCAAAACCTGTAAATACCTGAGGTACTTCCTGGATAGCAAAGTGCATGTTTATCAATGACTGGTCCCATTTCTGCCCATCGTTTTGAAGCATCCGCTTCAGTCTTTCTATTAACCCATCTGTCTCAGCATGATATACTGAAGTTATGATCTGTTCAATGTGGAGTACACAGATCTTTCATAATACTGGACAGAAAAGGTGTGCACTGGTCAGTTAGGATTTCTTTGGGGATCCCCACCTGATTGAACAGCATTAACAGCTCAGGTGTGTGCAGGGGAATAGCCTCAGGCTAGCAGCTTGCGTACTCAACTTAGACATATTGGTTTCCTCGTTCAGGTTTCCCCAGAGACCCCGCCAGATCCGTGCTGATCCACTAAAGACGGGCTTCAGTAACTGGAAGGTATATCAGGGGATTTGTGAAGCACACCTTTGGACTCACCAGCTGACACTTCCACTGCCGTCTTAATCCCTGGCCACTAAAACGTGTCTATGATTCGGTCCCGCATTCTCCTCCATTCTGAAATGCCCCCCAACAGGGAGGCGTGGGCCATCTGTAAAACTGACTGCGCATTCTTCTCCCAACCCACTGTATTTTCCACCCTTTCCCTGGGCCCCCTCCACACTCTTTCTTTATTCCCTCGCTTCAGTCCCGGAGGTTTTTCTTTTCCGCGTTCCCTTCGTCAGCACGCTCGTCGTCATGCAGCCATGGAGTCTTCCGCCCTCTGTTCCATGTTCTCTGGGTTGGCCAGGCTCATGGTAGGGATTGCCCATTTGGTTCTGGGTGCAGCCACGCCCGCGTGAGTCTCACCGATCCGTGCATCTGTGCCCTCCGGGACACTTCATGAGCAAACACGCAGTCGTGGTACTTTGGGTGCAGGCACAGAGGCTCAGCTTTTATTGGCTGAGAATTTCCATCTTGACCCATTCATAATTGTTTGCCTGCTCAAGAGATAAGTATTGGTAGGCATGTGGCACTGCACTGCTCAGTAATGGTGCGACCACTGCTGTCCCCTCATACTTAGGCTAGCTTTCTCTGGTGGCGGGTCACTCAAAGGCCAGTAAGTACACCTCTATGTCATCTCCTTTGTGAGTTTGGGCTCTGTAGCCTTTCGGACTGCACACATGCAAACACACACACACACACACACACAAACACAGTATATAGTAGTATTATAGTAGTAATATGAGCCAATGGTAAAGCGTTGAATAACACCGCATAGACTCTGTATGACGGAGCTGGACAAGTTTATATTGGTTATGTAAAACAACATGGTCAACATTTTAGGAAAATGATTTTTAAAAAAAAGTAGGTGCATCATGCAGGCGTGTGCATTTGTGAATGTGTGCGAGTGTGTAAGCGTGTGTGTGCGGAGACTGTGTGAGTGTGTGCGTGAGTGTACACTAAGTGTGTGTGTGTGCCTGCATATGTGTGTGTGTGCATGTGTAAGCGTGTGTGTGGGACTATGTGTGTGTATGAGTGTGTGTGTGTGCGTGAGACTGTGTGTGCGTGTGAGTGTGTGTGTGTGTGTGTGTGTGACTGAGAGAGAGATAGAGACTGTGTGTGTGTGTGTGTGCGCGTATGTGTGAGTGAGAGGCAGTGTGTTATGTGTGAGTGTGAGAGAAGGACTGTGTGTTATATGTGTGTGTGTGTGAGCGTATGTGTGAGCGAGAGACTGTGTATTATGTGTGTGTGTGTGTGTGTGTGTGTGTAAGAGAAAGACTGTGTGTTATATGGGTGTGTGTGTATGTGTGTGCGTATGTGTGAGCGAGAGACTGTGTCTTATGTGTGTGTGTGTGAGTGTTTGAATGTGTGTGTGTGTGTGTGTGTGTGTGAGAGTGTGTGAGTGTGTGGCCCGAGTACAATGCTGACTCACAGAACACTCCAGTAAATTGAAATCACACCCCAGTGCTTCTTCTGTGCCCCTTGGACCTTTTCAGCTCTGAGCTTCTTCACCAAAATGAGATTCATTCCACAATGTGTCATAAAACCTTATTTTTCTTCATTTTTTCTTTTTTTCTGAGATGTTAAGGAGGGCGTGAAGGTGTAACACCAGGCTGCCATTTTACATTCACCCCTCTTGGGAATATCCCAAATGCTTATGGATTAGCACAGTGAAAACTGCATCACCTGGCAACAAAGCCAGCAGCACTATTACTGAATATTTAGAGTGCCACCAAAGCCATTATTTTACAGGATTCATAGAGCCTATTCTCTCTGCAAGAACATAATCATTATCCAAAAAAAAAACCCAAAAACATATTAGAACAATCATTTGACAATAAATAGTTATCATCACCACTGCGAGAATATATTTTTTAAAAACAGTACTCAGCATTAAGGGCTCTGAGCAATCATTGCCCCCATTAAAAATTTAAATCAAATAAACAATAGTGCAAACAGGGGTGGACATGGCTGGAATCAGCCGTTCCAGAAGCAAAAAATAATTGGAATCACCGATCCACCGCATTGGCAGGTGCAGTTTATTTAGGAATCACCAATCCACCATACTGGCAGAGGCAGTTTATTTAGGGAATCACCAATCCACCGTACTGGCAGGTGCAGTTCATTTAGGGAATCACCAATCCACTGTACTGGCAGGTGTAGGTCATTTAGGGAATCACCAATCCACCCTACTGGCAGGGGCAATTTAATTAGTTTTTTACACTTTCATTCAGCGAGGGGGAAAGCACTGGAGGTTTAGGATGGAGCCGTGTCCACAGTACCGGATTTTGCCAGGGCAGGGAGTCCAGCCCCTGGCCCAGTGGTGTGTGGGGTTTAGACCCCACTGCCCCGTGGACTACGCAGAAAGGTATCACTACATCACCGTTTCCACCGTTTCTGACACACAATTCTGTTTGTTGTGTGGGTCAGCGAGCTAGCCAGTATGCTATCCAGCTAGGCACATGGTGTAGCATAGGACACAGTTAGCATGTTCACACTGCAATAAACCTGCATCAGTGTCGCTGGTGGGTGAACGTGAGCATCATCATGCATGTGCACGTTTAGCTTAAAAAGCCAGCGGTGTCAAAGTTTACTGTGCAGGTTTGTTTTTTGCTCCTTGTCGGGTTTCCAGCAAGCCACTGAGGTTATGTAGCATCATTAGCCTGCTCCCAACCCCATAAGTATGGCCATCCATTTTGCCCCTCTGAAATAATGTCTGCCTGTGGGCTACCTAGCTGTGCTGCTAAGTATATTCATGCTGGTGGTCTGTGATGAATGACTATTTATTATTTTGACCGCACAAAATTAATCTTTCTGGGTAATTAATCTTCCCAGAGTTTCCAGATTTTTTAAACAATTAGGTTCTTGCTCACATTTGAGATGAAAACAACACTAAGTACAGCATGCCTAATGATAAGCATGTTTCTCTCAAATTACTTTAAGCCATCAGCTTAATTAAATAAGTAATTAGGTTAATTAATTAAATTGCACAAAAGTGCTAGGGAAGCTGAAATGAGTTTGCATGTGCAATTGAACTTCAGTTCAGTAAATGAGCCCCCGATTTGTTCATTTTTCTGGCATGTGAAATGGTAAGTGCAGCAGAGAGAGAGAGAGAGAGAGAGAGAGAGAGAGAGAGAGAGATGTTGTCATGGAGAAAAGTACAAAAGTAGAGGTCAATGTTTATGCAAATGAGAAGCACAGAGGAAAGAATAGAGGTGAAGAGAGAAGGAGAAAAGAGGTGCAGAGATGAGAAGAAAAGAGGTGAAGAGGGTGGGGGAGGCCACTGGGGAAATGTAAGGACAGATTTAAACTTTTAGAGCAGCTCTGTAGACTTGTACTAAAGGAGTTGTTTAAGGACACATTTGCGTCCTGATATTTTAGTTTACTACGGACACTTGATCCTCCTGAGTAATATGGCCTTGCAGAGTAAATGACCCCTTCATGCAGAAGCGGTATAAACAGGGGCACACCCATATGAGCAAACATGGGGACCCCCCTGAGTGCCCAAACATAGACGCTAACTTATACAACATAAACCACGATACGCCGCGCATATACAGGTGTATATGGCATGACAGGGCAGTGATCAGTGCCATGTATTCTTCTGTATGCTCTGGCATGGATGAAGTGGTTTAGAACTCTTATACGATGGCTACAACTAAAATGCATGGAAATTAAATAAAACATTATTTCCACAATTTTTGATCAAGTACAAAACAAAAAACTTTGCGCTGTTATGGAGGTTTGGGTCCTCTGTACCATTTCTGCCATTGCCATTGAGTAAAACGCTTAATCTCTCTCCCATGAGCTAATATCCAGCTGTGTAAATGCATTTTAATTGGTGTAATGCATGAGCCATGCAAACTGCCCTGGATTAGGGAAGGCAGATTTATTATGTACTGCGTCTATAAAAGAAACAACACATCTTGTGATGGATATTTTAGTTATTGCCTCTTAGACTGATTATGAGACCATCTCTCTTTCTTTCTCACTCGCTCTCTCAATTCAATTAAATTCAATTCAAGTTGCTTTATTGGCATGAAATACAAATGTAATTATTGCCAAAGCATACATATTTAATATGTAAAATAATAATAATATTAAAATAATAATGATAAATGTAACAATATATAACAATAACAGCATTGACAGCAACAGAAGTAAATCAATAAATATGTACAATGTTTATATGGGGTGGGTCACTCACTGTCCCTCAGGTTATGACAGTCTGAAATGAACTGTGCCGCATTGGGGCTGTTGATCCTTCCCCTAACCGAATTGCACATTTGTCTTCTTTTGATTTGAAATTAAAATTATTTATAATTTGGGATAATTTTTGGAAATATTTTTTTCTAATTTGTAAATATTTTGTGCAAGCGAGGAAGTGCATCTCTGTTTCCAACCTCTCCTGTCTTGCAGTGACCACATATTCGCTCTTCTTTTGGTACCCATGAGTTTTTGTATCTGCCAATTTCAATTGCAAGCGTGTGGTCACTAAGCCTCTCTCTCTCTCTCTCTCTCACACACACAGACACACACCAATGTATGTATGTATGTATGTATGGGTGTATTGGGACACGCATACATAAATACATTCATACATACATACATTTTTACATACATAAATACAATTTCTTCTTTTTTTTTTGGCTCTGCACTCCTGGATTAGAAAATTTGAAATAAAAGAAATCAGTATGAGCTTAAAGTAGAGACAGTAGGCTTTAATTTGAGGATATCTGAATCTATATCAAATTATCCATGTAAAAATTACAGCCCTTTTATACATAGAACCCCCCCCCCCCCCCCCCCCCCCCCCCCCCCACATTTTTGGTAAGCAAAAGTAATGAGTTGTTGTTTCTTGGCCAGCTGTATTTCTTTCCCATGGAGCACTTGGCATCTAGCAATGTCGCACAGACAAACAAATTGAGTCAAAAAACCGGCTTGTCGTTCTTGGCTTTCCTGTGGTGTTATATGGTGTATCTGCCAATCTTGACCGAGACCACAAAAATAATGTTAAATGTCAAACAATGTCTTCTAACTCTAACCTTAAATCACGATAAAGAGGTGGATTGACGTACGGAGGCGACGTCTTATAAACTTTCATTCTGGCTACTTGCGAGATGTCCCATAGACAACACGGTGACATTCCAAGTACCAAAATGTCTACATTACATTACAGGCATTTAGCAGACGCTCTTATCCAGAGCGACGTACAACAAGTGCATCAGTTCAGGGTGCAGAGGTGCAGAAAAAACACACTAGATTGTGTCTGAAGTAAAGATCATAGTGCCAGAAGTGACCACATAGATCAGGACTCCAACCCTGTAGGGTAACCTGTTCAGCAAACAAACAAACAATCCTGCGAAGTACAAACTAGCACTGAAATCACATTTGCCTAATCAGAATCAGACAAAAACAATCCTGACAAATAAAAATTAACGTGATCGCATTAGCCTAACTAGGTACATAGAGCTAAACTAGAGGCTAGGGAGGGGTGGGGAGAGGTGCAGCCTGAAGATATGAGTCTTTAGTCTGCGCTAGGTAGTCAGATTCTCTGCTGTTCTGACCGCCACGGGAAGGTCATTCCACCAGCGAGGGGCCAGGACAGACAGCAGACGCAAGCAGGAAGTACAGACACAAAGAGGGGGACGTGCCAATCGTCCAGAGGTGGCAGAACGGAGAGGTCTGGCTGGTGTGTAGGGTCTGATGATCCTCTGGATGTATCCTGGTGCTGACCCCTTAGCTGCCTGGTATGCAAGCACCAAAGTCTTAAATTTGATGTGAGCCATAACAGGCAGCCAGTGGAGGTCAGTGAGCAGGGGGGTGACATGGGAATGTCTGGGGAGGTTGTAGACCAGACGCGCTGCAGAATTCTGGATGAGCTGCAGTGGTCTGATGGTGGATGCTGGCAGACCAGCCAGCAGCGAGTTGCAGTAGTCCAGGTGGACAGGACCATCGCTTGAACCAGGAGCTGGGTTGCGTAGGTGGTGAGAAGGGGCGGATTCTCCGGATGTTGTACAGGAAGAACCTGCACGTTCGACTCACCGCCGCGATGTTCTGGGAGAGGGACAGTCTGTTGTCCATCACCACTCCAAGGTTTTTTGCAGTGGGTGATGATGAAACCACGGTGTCCCCTAGGGAGATAGAAAGGTCAAGGAGGTTAGAGGATGGAGCAGGGATGAAATCATCTCTGTCTTACCTGGGTTCAGCTTAAGATGGTGGTTATCCATCCAGCTCTGGATGTCCCTCAGGCAAGCAGAGATGCGAGCAGAGACCTGTGTGTCAGAGGGGGGTAAGGAGAGAAAGAGTTGAGTGTCATCTAGAATTGATTCCAAGTGTGCAATTTTCATTTGGAGTCTGTTGCTGTTCTCTCAACAAACAGGCCATCATGGGGTGGAAAACTCTTAAGTAAATTTATCAGGAACATAGCCAAAAGATTGGATGTGTCAAAATGAACTGTGTTACAATTGTGAAGAAAAACCCCTGTCACCTGTTTAAAATATCAAGAACAGTCTCCAGGATGTAGGCATAGATCAGGGAGAGTGTTCTTAATATGAAATTTGCATCACACATCTCACGTTTTTCACGTCTGTCAAGAGAATATCTCCTTTCATTGAGTCTTTACAGCAGGAATTTCTGGAACTTTCCAATCTAACTGCAATGTGAGTTCACCCTCATCTTCTCATCTCATCACACTGGCCAGAATCTGTGAGCTGGAGACAGAGGCCTGTCAATCCTAGTTCACTGCTCAGACTGCTGATCTCACTGCACAGACTGTTGTCCTTACTGCTCAGACTGCTGATCTCACTGCTCAGACTGCTGGTCAGACTGTTGTCCTTACTGCTCAGGCTGTTGTACTGTACAGGACAAGAGTCAGCATTAATCAGCAGACAGGAGACTCTTTTTCCTGTGGAAATGTACCCTGTGGCTGGGATGGGCTAATGAAGCAGAAGCTCAATTTAGATTTAAACCTTTCCTGCCCCTGGTGGGACGAACTTAATTACCTCTGCAGTGAACTTCCATAGTTTGCAAACAACGTGAATAAACTATCCCAGCCCATCCAGTCAGCAGACTGACGAGAGCCTCTACTGTCTAGATTACACAAGAATCTGAGGGCTGCTTTCTTTTCCTTCTTGCAGTTTTACTTCCAGCTGAATCCACACTATTTAATTGATCCAAATATTAATGATGCATGAAAAGCATGAAAACATTTTCAAGCTTCTCTGGCTAGAGTTGAGTGGCTGTCGTCTAAGCCAGGTTCAAAGTTCCATTGGCAACCGGGGCTGAAGCAAAATATTCCAGGGGATTGAAGCTGACAAGGTGAGCCAGTGTGCTCTTTCACGAGGCTACATTCAGCGAGCTAACTGAAGGAGGCCTGGGAATTGGTACAGAACACGTGAAGGTCATGTGGTTTGAGTGTGCCGTTTCACTCCAGAAACCTGGTTAGCTTCCAGAGGCCCATTCTGTTATACCAGAGTAATCTGATCGAGCAAGGGAACGCCATCCCCTGAATTCAATCACCAACTGACCTTAACACTGGCTCACAATTCAATGAACGTGTCATTTTACTTTCTCCACTAACACAGTTTGGAGTGTCAAATTACCACCAAATTGATTGGAAATATGGGGGGTGCAGGGGCTGATGGGAAACAGGAGGCTGGGGGAGCAGGGGCTGATGGGGACCAGGAGGCTGGGGGAGCAGGAGCTGAAGGGAAACAGGTGGCTGGGGGAGCAGGGGCTGATGGGAAACAGGAGGCCGGGGCAGCAGGGACTGATGGGAAACAGGAGGCCGGGGGAGCAGGGGCTGATGGGAAACAGGAGGCTGGAGGAGCAGGGGCTGATGGGAAACAGGAGCCCGGGGCAGCAGGGGCTGATGGGAAACAGGAGGCCGGATGAGCAAGAGGTTCCTTCACTGCAGAGATGGAAAAAACCAGCAGGGCTAAGAACTGAATATTTATGCTTTTCTTATGCTGGGGCAATTTGCACTTTGATTTAAATCGACCCCTACAGCTGATGTTCCATCGTTTTTTCCCTCGCTGCCAGCGACCGTTTTGATCAGGTTACACGACGATTCCCGGATCATTCTCATACTCACACATTTCGCCGGTGGAAGACTGGATCATGTCTTTATAAATCAGCCACAGGCTGTGACTATCACAGGCCCTCGTTCCCGGCCCGTCGTGGCGGTAAA
This sequence comes from Anguilla japonica, assembly GCA_025169545.1. Classification (NCBI taxonomy): domain Eukaryota; kingdom Metazoa; phylum Chordata; class Actinopteri; order Anguilliformes; family Anguillidae; genus Anguilla; species Anguilla japonica. Next base: position 41,313,216 of record CM045896.1, read on the forward strand.
TGAAACAGTCGCGGCTGCGTGGCCTGCATGCTCAGACAGCAGCGGCCCCCGCGTCACCGCACAGCCGCCTGTAACCGCCCTGCTAATCGAAGTCGCGGGAAATCACGAGGTTTTTATTGCTGGAAAAAAACTGGTTGCCAAAGCATTCCTGAGCAAGACCCAGAGACACACAGCTTACATCACAACTTATAAACACGAGATGTCTTCCTCCCCATCACAACACGTTTTACATCCCACCTTCCGAAAATGACATCTTATATAATAACATCTAAACACGATACACCTTAAATCACAGAATCCAGTAATGATATGACTTACCTCATAGCAAGACATTTTGATTTACTTTTAGTCATGGTCTTCTGACATTTTAGTTCTAGTCATGTTTTAGTCATTTGAATATAGTTAGCTTTAGTCAACAAAGAGTAAAATCAACAATGACTTAAGGTAGATTTTGCACGTTTCCTTTCGCATTTGCTGTGGCATTTTGGAGTATGTTTCTTGTCTTGCTGCACGTTCCCAATGCATTTGCTTTGGCTTTTTTGTACGTGTTAAGAAAATTGCATTGTTTACTGATTTGGAGCGCATTTCCCTTTATGTTCACATTTGTGTGGCACAATTGTGCTATCTGCATCATTTCTGAACTTGCAGAGCATTTCCTTTTACGTTTGCTTTGGCATTTTATGGTAAGTTTCTTCTTTTGCAGCATATTTTTGTCATGTTGTTTGCTTTAGCTTTCTGCGTGTGTTCTGAGATTTAGCATCGTTTCTCGATTTGGAGCGCATTTGCCTTTATTTTTGTGCTTTTTGCTTATTAGGTGTGATTGTCCTTCAGGGCTACTGTGCACATCACTCTAAAAATGAAAAGGTGAGTATGGTCATTCATACTGCATAGGACGTAAGAGTGAGCTAGGATGGAGAACTGAATTACTGTGGCTGAAGGTTCCACCACCATGTTACTGTAACCCCCCCCCCCCCCCCCGCCACTCCGAGCATCACACATTTTCCCTGGAGTGTTGACACACTGATCAGTGGCTCGGGGGGGGGGGGGGGGGGGGGTGCTAGCTGTGTTAGATCAGCAGGGCTCTTGTGTTACACTGTGTGTTCATTTGTTCATCACTGACATTAGGAATATCACCGACCCTGAAGTCTAACATATGTGACTGACTAATGCTGTCTGAATCTGTAAAATGTTCAATCCATTATTTTTGGGATACATTTTTCATTTCTAAAATTAATTCATTTGTGATTTCAATACATTCCTAAATATTTATGAACAGAGAGTTATAAATACTACTATAACTACTGCTACCATAACAATAAAAAAATAAAAAACATAATAATATAATATAATAATAATAATAATAATAATAATAATAATAATAATAATAACAGTAATGTAACCCTTTCAAAAAGGAGTTATGGTTTTGTGGTATAATCCTAATATTTTACAAGGAGAAGTGTTATTTTATGAATGTTTAGGAAAAATTAATATGTTAATTTTTTTTTTATTATTTCAACAACAATTGAAAAGACAGACAGACATTAACTGAAAGAAAAAGACTTGGTGAAAAGACAGGGATGGGTTCTTAATGAGACCAAAGAAAGATATTGATCGGAGCTATCGGTTTAAATGGCCGGGACAGAGGAAAGCCCGTCTATGAGAACTGAAGTCGTGCCATTTCGCTAAATTAGCATATTAATAACCTTTCCCTCGCCCTCAGTTTGCTCCCTGATATTTCGCAGTCGTGAGGGCAGTATCCGAGGGCCTGGCATCGCCACCTAAGCTCCTGTGACATCACACTCTGACACCTGCGACAGTTCCGCTGTGACCTCCACGACACCTTAAATTAGAGGGCCGTCACGCAGGGATTTGTGCTGGCCTGCCCTCTCTCTGAGCGGGGAGAAGAGAGGCCCCGGGACTTTGGCTTTCGGGGCGCTGTCCTACAAGGACCCCGGCGGGTGCCCCCGGTCCCCTCTGACTGTACCCCCCGCTCTGCGCCGCCGAGCTGTCCGACCCCCAACACCGGAACCTGCGCCGAGCGCTAATGAACCGGCAGCCATTTTAACCGATTGCTCTCTGTGTTCGCTGACACCTGCGCTGGCCTTACGGGGACTGCCGTTAGCATGTATAAATAAGACCGCCCTGCACTTAACGCAGCTTCTGAAGCACTTTCCCTAGGGTTTCCATTGCCTGAATGATCAACTTCCCCCAGAATCTCCAAATTAATAACCAGTTGTCTTTGGATACAAGTGATAATAACTCATGAGAAGTTATGATGGCTATATGACGTGCGTCTTACGGTCTTATATTGATATTTAGTGCCTCATTTTTGCGTACGTCAAAAATGAAAAACTGCTGCCGTTCTTGTTCAGTAGTGCCGTAAAGCAGGGTACAGGATGAATACAGACTTTTCCGTAAACGTTCACGTTCACGGCTTAATCTGGCTGCTTCATCCAAAGCCAGTCTCTATGCATCAGTCCCACAGGCAGCGAGAGTATGACTCAGCAACGTCATGTGACCAAACTTAAACATGATGCAACTGCCAACATTTAAATGAGAAAATGGCATGCCATACTATAGAGCATTGTATTTTACCACTGCACATGTTTAATGCATTACTGAAATGGCCACTAGAGGGAACTTGTGCAGGTGTAACCAAGAGGTTACACCTGCACACACACACACACTCTCTCTCTCTCTCACACACACATACAAACACACACACACAGTTGTGTAATAAAAAGAAAACATAGTACAATGAGAAATTTGTTCATATGTTTGTATGCATGTGTGTGTGCCTGTGTGTGTGCACATGCATGCATGTGTGTGTGTGTGTGCATGTTTGCACGCGTGCATGCATGTGTGCGTGCGTGTGTGTGTGCGTGTGTGTGTGTGAGACCACAGCGACTGCACAGGCTATTTGGAAAGGGGCTGCTCTACTCCGTTCTATCAGACCGTTTGAATTTAGGCTATATTTCGATTAGGGGGGTCCAGGAGAATATATGCTCTCAGTGTTAAGGAACATCCCCTGCCCCCCAACAACAACAGGTCTCTGTGTGTACCCATGCCAACGCTCAACCCTGATTATGGGCTGTGTACAAGCACAGACATTTACGGAGGCTTTTGGGGGCGTAGGCAGGATTGAGAATGGAGGAGGAGACGTTTTTGATTGTAAATACAAGAGAGAGGCAAGGAAAGAAACGAAAGAAATCCTGTGTAGTATGCCTTTAAATCCAGTTTTCATGTTCACTGGATACAGGACATTGATTCACAGCATATGTCTGCTGTGTGACAGTCTCCCAAAAAAAAGCAGCTGTCAGATTTTACAGGTACAACTAAATTCCCTTGATAAGCTGTGGTTGGGGAACAGCTTCAGAAGTCAGTGATAGTTGGATGCGTTCAAAGAGACACCATAGTCTTCAATTCTGACAGATTTTCTCACCCTTAAAAACACCACATATGCTAGGTCCTTTTTTTAAAAGCGTGAAGCAATTTAGTCAACTGAATTACAAAAATAATGGAATAATTGTCGTTGCTTTTGATGCTTTATTTTCATAAGAGCAGCCAAGGAAGGTGGCGGGGACAACACACAAAAATTTTGCACAGCATTCCTGTGGGTATCAGTACGGTTTATTAGTGACAATATAACAGCAGGCAAAACTTTGTTTTCTATAATTCCAGTCACACAGCTTAATTTTCTGGATTCCATCTTAATTTATCGTTAACGTGACTTATGTTTGTTCCTGCATAAGTTCACTTTAAAAATGTACGTCCGCTCACAAGTGAGAAAATGTGTCCGTATAGAACCAGCGCGTGATTCTGCAACAGCAGAGAGACGGAAACACAAATGATCAGCACCTGATCCAATCAAAATGGGGTCAGGCTACAAGGCTATCACACCGGCAGCATGTTCAGTGTAGTCTGCAGTTAGCATGTGTTTCAGGGAATTCTGCTCACTCTGGGAATAACATTCCCACTGGGATCGTCACTCTGGTAATGGCATTCCCATGTGTTTCCTCCAGCCCCCAAAAACATCCCACCCATGCAATCACCAGAGTCAGTGAAAAGAAAAATGATTCACATCAAAGTAAAGAATCTTGACTACCACATATGTACTCTATATAAATCTTGACTGACATATGTGTACCCTATACAGAATCTTGAGAAGCACATGTAGACCCTATATAGAATCTTAGCTAACACATCTGAACCCTATACAGAATCTTGAGAAGCACATGTAGACCCTATATAGAATCTTAGCTAACACACATGGACCCTATATGGAATCTTGACTAGCACATATGTACCCTATATAGAATCTTGACTAAGACATGCAGACCCAAAAATAAAATCTTCACTAGTACATGTGGACCCTGTTTAGGATCTTAGCTAACACACCCTATAAGGGATTTTGACTAGCAGATGTGGACCTTAAAAATAAGGGGCAGGATCCAATCAATGCTCGTCCTTGTCTTTCATTTACAAATTGTAATTCCAAAAATACTGTTTGGTGAGTTAATTTTGGTCATGAACTCAAAAAGCTGTGTCTATAAAGACAAAAATAAGTAAGAATTACATCCATCTGGTAAGTTGACATCTTATTGATTGAAGCCAGGCTGAGAAATGAGGAATATCTATGGACAGAAAAGTTGAATGCTGAAGTTTTTTTTACTTTTAATGAGATAATGCAACCATAATGTACCCTAGTGCTAGTTCACTTAAATCTACATTTTCCTTCTTTGATCTTTATAATTATATATTCTTCATAATGCTCTTTGATAATTAAGCAGTTAATTACAGCTAATGAAACTATTTATAATATACTTTTATTGGAGAATTAGTTTGCACTTTGTTAAAGTTACATCATCCCATTTGCAATTGATTAAGAATTAATTAAGAATTAAGAATGCCATTCCTGGTATTGCTGTACATCTCGGCCAGGGCCCATAAAAGTGATTTATGTTAGATTGTGGTCACTTTAAGGCGGCCTTCTCCGGTTCAATCGCACGGTGCCGCGTCGGGCTCGAAGCAGCGGCAGCCTTTAAAATAAACAAGCGGCTGTGGAAGAGTTAGCCCTCGGGGTAGAGAGGGTGAGGGGAACGGAGAGCATTGATCAGACGAGAAGCTAGCGCGCTGTGAGCGGCTGGGAGGGCCGGGGGCTCGGAGCAGCAAGTGTGCGGGACGGCCCAACATCAGTCTCCTCTTAAACACTCTTCCTGTGTGGTGGGGACAGAGCCTCCAACCCACAGACCATATATACAAAGCTCCTACCACACCTGCTGATGTGCTCCTGTCCTCTCTGACCTGTGGGGCCACATCTGATTAAAAAAAACTCCTACCACACCTGCTCATGAGCTCCTGTCTTTACTGACCTGTGGGGCCCTGTCCTCTCTGACCTGTGGGGCCCATATCTGATAAAAAGCTCCTACCACACCTGCTCATGAGCTCCTGTCTTTACTGACCTGGGGGGCCCTATCCTCTCTGACCTGTGGGGCCCATATCTGATAAAAAGCTCCTACCACACCTGCTCATGAGCTCCTGCCCTCTCTGACCTGTGGGGCCATATCTGATAAAAAAGCTCCTAACACACCTGCTCATGAGCTCCTGTCTTTACTGACCTGGGGGGCCCTGTCCTCTTTGACCTGTGGGGCCCACATCTGATAAAAAAAACTCCTACCACACCTGCTGATGTGCTCCTGTCCTCTCTGACCTGGGGGGCCACATCTGATAAAAAAGCTCCTACCACACCTGCTCATGAGCTCCTGTCTTTACTGACCTGTGGGGCCCTGTCCTCTCTGACCTGTGGGGCCCACATCTGACAAGCGACAACTTTGCCGCTACACTTTTCTTTTTGCACTGTAATGCACGTTTAATCATTATTCCCAGCTTATCACATCATACAACCGGGAGGACTTTTTAAACCTAAAGTTGTTCATCAGAATGGCATGTTGTTAAATGTATTATTAAATATTAAATCACATGTATAGGCAGTGCTTACAAGATGCACAGATAATAAGATTTAAATTACAATAAATATATGTATAATTTTTTGTTAATTTTGTTGGACACTTTCTTTATAATACCTCACTCAGTAATTATTCAGGATTATGTTCTCTTAAAAAAAAATGTCAAAAAAGTGTATTTAAAAGTTTAATTTGCCTGGGGTTAAGAGTGGTGCTCCATTTTGGGCAGTGCTTTGGAGAAAGCCTGCGGGATTCAGCCTGCGTCTGCACAGCGAGGGCTTAAAACGTAACGCAGGCCATTTTGGGAACGACGCGAGGAACAAATTGTGCAAACATTGAAACAATCGGGGGTTACCATAGCGACCGTGCGCGCGGTAGGTCAGGGGTCACGGCGCGTGACGCAGAGCGCTTTGAGGCCCGGGACCGCTTCGCTCGCCCGCCGTTCCCCTCGATCCCGCGCTGACGCGCCCGCCGCCTCCCGATCGCTGCCTCGCTCCCTTTCATCAGCACGCTTTCCAGCCGTTGCATCATTGACTAGCTGTGCGGTTAGAGTCTGACTGGAAATAACGCAGCTCTGATTCCCAGCAGAGCAGCTATCCGACTCTGAAAACGGAATAAACGGGAGCGGTGTATTCCCCCTGGAGAACGGAGTCTGCTAATAAAAAACACATGGTGAAAATCAATAATCATCTGAACCGCACACACACATGCGCCCACACACACACACACACACACACACAATTTTGTTTTGAATTTCTAATGGTTTGAGTCTCCCTCCTCTCTCTCTCTATCACCCTCTCTCTCTCTCTCTCACTCTCATACACACACACACACAAATGCATATTTGTTTGTGTATGTGCATACGTATGCATGTGTGCAGTGCAAAAGTATTGGGACAGTGGCACAATTTCTGGTGTTTTCACTCTGCATTCTAGCACATTGGATTTGAAAATGTGAAATAGACCTCTGAATATAAGGTTAAAGTAGAGACAGTGGGCTTCTATTTGAGGGTATTTAAATCCACATCAGGTGATCTGTGCAGGAATTACACTTTATGCATAGTCCCCCATTGTAGGAGAGCTAGGTAATGGGTAGCTGTTTCTTGACCAGCTAGTTCTTTCCCACTGAAAAATTGATACCTAGTGAAGTCACACAGACGAGCAAATTGAGTGAAAATGGGTTCATTCTTCTTGGCTCTCCTATCAATGGCCAGTGGACAAACAAATTAGATGGTGTATCGGTCAATCTTGACCCAGACCACTAAAATATTGCTAAATGTCAAATGATGTCTTCGAACTAACCCTAAATCTTAATAAAGAGTGAGGTGCACAGACATACGGAGGCGACGATGCAACAATTATTAATTTTCAATCTGTCTACTCAGTAGACATCTCACAGACAACCCGGTGACATTCCTAATACGTCAAATGGACACAATTTTGCTCAGGAAGTTGCATCATTAGTTGCGCACATGAAAATTAACAAAAGGTCTGGAGTTCATTCCTGGCGTGGAATTTGCATTTGGAGTCTTTTGCTATTGTCTCTCAACAAGAGGACCAAAGAAGCGTCAATGCTAATGAAGCCAGCTCTCACGGGGTGGAAAAATCGAAATAGATTGATCAGAGACACAGCCAAAAGAATGGAAGTGTCAAAAAGGCACTGCTCGTTACAACTGCGAAGACAAGCCCCTTTTCACCTGTTGAACAGATCAAGCACATTCTCCAGGATGTGATTCTTTTATGAATCACATCCCCAGGATGTAGGCACAGATCAGGGGTCTGCAGCTCTGCCACGGGCTCAGCTGGATTTCATAGTTGTTCTGCATTTAATCAGTACGAGCAGTTTATTACATCGTTATCTCATTTCACCCGGCTACTTGGGTCTGAATTAGGAGCTGATTCTAAAGTGAAAACAAAAACTAGCAGAGCTTGGATTGCAGACCCCCTGCCATGGATCAAAGACTACCATAAAGAGGAAACTACACCAGCATACCCTCAGAAGGCTCACCACAAGATGCAAACCCCTGGTAAGCCTCAGGAATAGAACAGCCAGGTTGAGTTCAAAATACCAAGTCTTACAAACAGATAAGATGATCATCTACCAAATTAATGGAACGAGGAAAGTGTGGAGAAAGAAATGACCACTGCCCAAGATTCAAGAACACCCCCCCCCCCCCCCCCCCGCCCCCCATCTGTGAATCGGGGCACTGTGATGACCCGGGCATGCATGGCCTCACCTGTAGACCTGGCTCACTTGTCTTCATTGAGGACGTAACTGCTGACACCAGCAGCATCAGGATTAAATCTGAACTGTGCTGGGACATCTAATCTTCTCAGTTCCAACCAAGTGCCTCAAAACTGATCTGACAGCACATCGTCCTTGCAGCAGGACGATGACCCCAAACATATTGTTAAAGCAAAAGTTTTTCTGGGGCAAAAAGTGGAAAGTCAATCACCTGCCCTGAATCCAAATGAACATGTGTTTCACTTTCTGAAGACTAGACTGCGGTAGAGGCCTGGCAGTGCATCGCCAGAGAAGATGCCCAGCGTCTGGTGATGGCTGTGGCTTGCAGACTTTAGGCAGTCATTGAATGCAAAGGATTTGGCAACCAAATACTGCACTCGGTAACTTTATATATTATACAGATTATTTAATTTGTCCCATTACTTGTCTCCCCTGTAACAGGGAGGCTATCTATAAAATGGGCTGTAATTCCTACTAGGATCTCCCAATCTGGATATGTATAAAATTCCCTCAATTTGAAGTCGAATGTCTGCACTTTAACCTCATATTCATTGTTTCATTTAAAATTTAGTGTGCTGGATAGAGATAAAAATGTGTACCCCATACTTTTGCATTTAACTGCACATACATATATGGCAATAGGAACCAGTATAGTGTCTGACTATGCAGTATGTCATTAGCCATTAGCCATTAGCCAGCTATGACTGGGAGATGACTGGCAGCAGCAGAACACAATGTGCTTTAATCCCAGGGGAGGCTATCTGTAAGTGGTCCTGGATTCCCAAGATCACGGCTGCTATGGTTACTGCAGGTCCTCCCAATGCTGCACCTGGCAATTGGAAACCAGCCCACTGTACGAGGCCAGCGTGCATTAGAGATGTGCGTGTGTGTGTGCGTGGTGTGTGTGTGTGTGTGTGTGTGTGTGTGTGTGCATGGGTGTGCGTGTGTGTGTGTGTCTGTATATGTGTGTTAGTGGGTGTGTGTGTGTGTGTGTGTGTGTGCGTGTGTGGGTGTGTGTGTGAGTGGATATGTGTGTGTGTATGCACGTGTGCATGTGTGTGTATTTAGGATTTCCACATTGGTGCAGGACAGAAACTGTATTAGCCATGTTTCCCCTTGCATAAGTGTGGGGAGCATGACAGCCACAACTGCCATTTTCTTAGTTTTAATGAAAACCAGCACGTCCTTGCCCCTTTTCAGTTTTTTATTTAATTAAATTTTTTTTTTTAGTAGTTTCTAGCCTCTGTTGGCATTTCCAAATGTACTGCACTTCTGAGCGGACTGTTGTTTACAGATACGGCCTCGGGTCAGGATGTGGTAGAAGGCTTCACCCGACCTTTTCTTTGAAAGGTCAGTGGCTGTTTGGCGCACTGAGGTTCCACCACCACCGGGGGCAGCTATGCCGAAGTTTTGACTGGTTCACTTCCACTCATGGGAATGTAAGACTTAACAAAGCGTATCTGGTTTGCTTTCTCCATATATTTGCAAAAACAAAGAGAAGAACCAAAAGCTTGGACTTTTCTAGGGCACGGTCGTCTTAATCTTTGTTTGTTGTCTTCTGAACGTGAAAAAGAGGGCCTCACTATATTCATGTCTATATATTACATGTCCACAGTCTTCTATATTCAAATCCAAACTGCACTTGTGCAGAGACAAGTCGTTTCCTTGAATGGAGTTCATGCAGTTAACTCCCCTGACTGAAATCTGCTGTATCAGTAATTTGTGCCTGACATATTGTTTAGACATAATTCCTGACAGGTTTCTTTAAAGATTTAAAAGAAACGGAAAAAAAAAAAAACATATGCATGAATAAATAAATAAAACAATGTAACACAGTCAACAAAAAACATCCCCAAACAGAAGAGATATGCAGGATAAATGAGGAACGAGTCTTCTAATTCTGAATGCATTAAATTTAAAATTCCTGATATCAATCAGACTTTCCCTTCACCAAGTATATTGACAGTGTACATTAATATAGACTGAGGGTAGGTGAAATAGACATTGCGCATATGTAACAGTAGATACTGCTGGAGAAATATCTGAATTGTATTATAATGTTAATTATGTATCACAATGAATACAGACATTATTCCAAGAATGAAATTTGAATGAGAAAATATTCAGAGCAAATAAATAAATAAAAATGTACAGACTGCAGAAAAAAAAACATGGGCTAAAGTTTTGGCCAGAATTAAACCAATGTTTTTGACTCCCAATTAAACACAAATCTTAATATTTCTTCACAAATAATCTGGCGAGTTCAGCAATCTCCAGAAAGTCACTAAACTGCATTTGCTTTGAAAAAAAATAAAAATAATAATAACACATTCATTTACTTTTTTTTTTTTTTTTTTTTTTTTTTACAATTAAAGGCAAGAGCAGATTTTAAGAATTTAAGTGCACATAATACTTAGAACAAGCCATTGTGCTTATTAGGCTTTTCTTACAGACTAGAGTATCCAGCACTACATTACGCCTTGAATACCCTGAGAGTCCATTACAATACTACATGACCTGAAAAGCTGTTTCATGCATTGACAACTCTCTGTGTAAGTACATACTTGATGATATCAGTGTAGAATTAGTCTTTGAACTATTTTTTTCCTTCAGTCCCCAAGCTTTTGTGATAGAACACAACCTGGAAAATATTTTGCTAATCATTTTTATGAAGTTGAAAACTTCAATCAAAACTTCACATCAGTGTCCTTTTGCTTAGACTGAATAGAATGTCTTCATTCTCCTCTTTTAACTGTTACATTTCTTAAGAGGAACCTTTCTATTTGCCCTTCTTTGCTCTTTTTCAAAAGGTTCTACATCTTGTAGTCTAGTGCCCAGAACTGCACACAATGCTATAAATATGATCTGACAAAGATATTGTACAACATCAAAGAGCCTTCTATCACAATGTGAAAGTACATCAGCGGCTGAGGGAGGTGACAGGCGAACGCAGTCCAAAAATATGTGAAAAGGGCAGGGTACAAAAAATGAGAAAAAAACAGGTGTTACATCACAGTCATGATCAAAGGAGCTGTCTTGAGGACAGTAAGGAAAAATATCGTTTATAAAATAGAAAAAGTAAATTCATGAAATAAAAAACAGACACTACACACAGTGCTAAAATACACCACAGAAAGAACCCTTGGAAGAAAAAAGCTTCTTCACTACATTGAGTATGCAGCTGAACTAAGACTGCTTCTCCTGGCAATAATCTCATGCCAGTACATTTTTCAGACTGGCTTATGTAGCCTGTTTCCCTCCTATGATACAAACGTGGAAAAACCACTCGCTCGCTATCCCACGAAAGAGGTCAGGTAAAGCAAACCGAAAGGCATTCACAGCATAATGTGTTTATCTACACAAACATAAAAGGTGTTTCTTTGAAACACTGGAAAAATACACACAGAAAATGTTATAGTTGATATATAATTGTGTTGTAGAAACAGCAAGCTGCACATGTACAGTGTACATTACCCTGCCTAGGGATAGTTCTCAGTCCTCATAGCTCTTGATGGAGAACCTATGGGTCACAACACAAGCCTATGGTAGAACTTCACCAAAATGGTCACAACAAACACAGTCAAATACATTCCATTCACATTTTGATTGAACAACCAAGAAAATGTTTCTAAATACTGACAGATATGTGTCTACATTAGAGTGATCGTAACTGTACGAAATGAGTACCTTATCAAACCTGTGTTTTTTAGTTGTTACAATTAACCTGAAATGCACTTCTGAACGTTACTTTGGATAAAGGTGTCTGTCAAATAAATGTAATGTAGTCAAGGTAGTGAAACAGCCAGCGTTTCAGATGTGGAGAACCCCCAATCCCCATAACTTAATGGAGTGCACAGGCAAGGGAAGGATCCAAAGAAGTGTGTTACATGTTGGATATAAACTCCTCAAAAAAAGTTTGGAAATTTTTGTTTGGTCGATCATATCTCTGTTGTCACTGTATTATTGGATGATTGAACTCTCTATCAGTAACAAGGAACAAACAAGACATATTGGTAATTTTACACTTTATTCATTGAACAAACAGCCAGGAGCCTCAGTAGCGGGTGGAAGAACCATACGCAGCCACCATACGCAGCCACAACACTAACCTCATCCTCCAAGATGACAACGCTCGCCCCCACAGAGCCAGGGTTATCACAGACTACCTCCAGAATGTGGGAGTAGAGAGAATGGAATGGCCTGCCAACAGCCCAGACCTCAACCCAATTGAACCCTTGTGGGATCAGCTCGGGCGTGCTGTACGTGCTAGGGTGACCAACTCAACCACGTTGGCTGACCTGCGACGAATCCTGGTTGAGGAATGGAATCCCTTCCCACAGCAACGTGTGACCAGGCTGGTGACCAGCATGAGGAGGAGGTGTCAGGCTGTTGAGGCTGCGTATGGTTCTTCCACCCGCTATTGAGGCTCCTGACTGTTTGTTCAATTAATAAAGCCTAAAATTACAAATATGTGTTGTTTGTTCCTTGTTACCCATAGAGAGGTCAATCATCCAATCCTCCAAACAACTCAAAACAATAGAGTCGATGCCAACAGGAGGATACACTGTTTGACATTGGCAGGGAAATTTGCCACATTTCACTTGGGACCCCACCCACATAATCAGCTGTGCTGCTCATCCCACAAATGCATGATCCTTACAAATGGGACATCATTGTAAAGGGAAATGAAAAGGCTTTCCAATGATATAAGATACAATAATAATATAGTAACAACAGATATATGATCAACCAAACACAAATTTCCAAACTTTTTTTAGGAGTTTATATACCATAGCTTGGACAAATACTCAATTCTGTTGGCAGGTTTGCACTGTATTTGTCTATAGGAATGATACAGTGTATATTGGCATGAAAAGCTTTCAAATTGTAGTCTGAGAAATCAATTAATCTCAAAAGGTTGACACATTCAAAGTTTTGGCATCCATATCCCTAAATAAATCAAAGGAAATGTAACCGTAGCAACAGGTTATAACAGCTGATTCACAAAACCAATAGCTAAGGTTAAATTTGCAGATACAACGTTCTGTCCTGCAAATAGCTTAGTTGCAACACATTGCATGTAATTAAGCATTATTGCAGTCATGGGTGCAGTATTTAGCCTATTAAGTTTGGAAATATTAATGTAGCTATGTAGCGATGTAGTTATTTGGATTAGAGTGAATGACATGGCCGATTGGCAAAGCACTTCACGATGCCGGTTGCTAAAGACACTTTTCACACAAGAGTATGCAAATTTGAGATTTAAAATCCAGCTTCATTGGATCATGGTTCAGAGCAATATATGGAGTGATTGTGAAAAATCAATTGTGCTAAATACCAATAATTGCAAGTGGGCTATATCACTAGCTTTAATCAGCAGTATTCTATACTTTATTATAATCAATGGTTGTAATAAATTGTAGGCTAAAGTTTATTCATTTGGGTTTATTTTTTTAAATTTTATGCTAAATATTAATTTTATAAAAGAGATAT
>CM045896.1:41331915-41384415 GCA_025169545.1 Anguilla japonica
CATTAGGGTTGACGTCAAGTGACGCTGTTTGAATATTTCTCCACGTCTAGGCCCATACATTTTAAAACATAATTTTGGGCCTGCAGTAAATCAACACTTGTCCATGACACTGGCTTAAAATTACATTCAAGTGAAAAAAAAACTGAGCCAAACTTACAGACCAATGAGAAATGATGTTTAAATGCCTGGGTACAGTCCATATTGCCAGGTTACAAAAAAAGCCTATGTACAATATAGTCCATACTGTAGATGATTTTTTTTAAAAAAAAATTTCATATTGATACAGCCTGTATTAATTTCTCAGTGTCCTTCTGACCCCAGCTGCAGGTGGGTGGGAGGAGTCACCCGGGCTTCAGGGTGGGAGGAGTCACCCGGGCTTCAGGGACGACTCGCAGTGCCCGTCACAGAGACGTCGCGTGATGTGACTTAGCAACCCTGGAGTTTCTTCGGCTGAACTTTTAATATACCTCTCCCCAGCGCTGCCATGTGACCAGATAAGGAGACAGACCCATGATATCTCTGCAGTGGCACTTTTAATGATCTTACAGGTTCATTAACGCAAGAGGCAGGTGTTCATTGATAGTGCACACACAGTTCACAATCGGCCTGATTTACCATTACTGACATCAATGATTTTAAGAGGCTTTCAGGAGCAATGATTGGTCATGGCATTTATTTATTTATTTATTTTTTTGCACCAATCATTGGTTGTGTTATTAGTTTTGCATGTACTAAAAGGTTTTGTACATGCTAAAGGTCTTATTAAATCAGGCCCAATGTGTTCCTTCTGCAAATCATTGATATCACCTTAATTAACATGATGCAAAATCTTTATGCATTGCTTATAGAATTTTTTTTTTTAAATCACAGCTTTGGAAATGGTACTGTAACACATGCTACACAGATATGCAAAACACTTTCAAAACGGGACTCTTTCATGCCTGGACTAACTTCAAACCAAATGTGTACACTGAAAGATGGTGGGCGTTTCAGGCAACCTTTGTATATGACTCTAAAATGAAAGATTATTAGGATGGAAGCAGCAGGAGAAATAATTAACAAATCAAGCGGTTAATCTGGCTTTACGATTGATAGAGTATTATGGCTTGAGAATTTATCACAATGAGAAACAAGCCCCAAAGAGAGAGATATATTCACAGTCGCAGAGGAGATGCGAAGGTTTTCTGACAAGATAAGATTTCTCATTACATTAACTCTGCATTGATATAATGAGCACTGAGGAGATCGGAGTCTGATATGACCTCACAGATGGGAACGCGGACGGTGGCCCAATGCCTCCCTCTGCGCCTTCTTCTCCAAACAATCGCACCTGTCAGATACGATTGTGTCCTTTTCCCTTATTCCCTCCTGGTCTGAAGCACTGCCACTCTGCCTGAACGAGCAGGCAGTGTTACTCTGTGCACACCCTGTTTTATATCAGACCTGCAGGCAGTGTTACTCTGTGCACACCCTGTTTTATATCAGACCTGCAGGGAGTGTTACTCTGGGCCATTTTATATCAGACCTGCAGGGAGTGTTACTCTGGGCCATTTTATATCAGACCTGCAGGGAGTGTTACTCTGGGCCATTTTATATCAGACCTGCAGGGAGTGTTACTCTGGGGCCATTTTATATCAGACCTGCAGGGAGTGTTACTCTGGGCCATTTTATATCAGACCTGCAGGGCCTGTTTTTATATCAGACCTGAGTTACTCATTGGTTACTCCTTTTATATCAGACCTGCAGGGAGTGTTACTCTGGGCCATTTTATATCAGACCTGCAGGGAGTGTTACTCTGGGCCATTTTATATCAGACCTGCAGGGAGTGTTACTCTGGGCCATTTTATATCAGACCTGCAGGGAGTGTTACTCTGGGCCATTTTATATCAGACCTGCAGGGAGTGTTACTCTGGGCCATTTTATATCAGACCTGCAGGGAGTGTTACTCTGGGCCTGTTTTATATCAGACCTGCAGGGAGTGTTACTCTGGGCCATTTTATAGCAGACCTGCAGGGAGTGTTACTCTGGGCCATTTTATATCAAACCTGCAGGGAGTGTTACTCTGGGTCATTTTATATCAGACCTGCAGGGAGTGTTACTCTGGGCCTGTTTTATATCAGACCTGCAGGGAGTGTTACTCTGGGCCATTTTATAGCAGACCTGCAGGGAGTGTTACTCTGGGCCATTTTATATCAGACCTGCAGGGAGTGTTACTCTGTTAGACTGGGATAAAAGAGCATTGAAGGATTCTTTTGTGAATCACATATTTAAATAGTTTTATTTCAATTTTTTAAAAATATTTTGGTGTGGTCTTAATAGTTTTTTATTTCATTTTTTTTTTTTAGCAAAATTGTCTCACAGATAATTAACTTCCTGTAAGCTAGAACTCAACTCCTCCAGAGCTGCCAAATTGTTTCTTTTATTTTTAATTTATTAACATATGTTTTTGTTCATTTTAATTATATGAGGAGGGATTCATTAGCTCTTTAAAAATGGCAGGGAGAAAGAAATCCTCAGATGTTTTCATTTCTGCTTGTATTCTGTGATGACTACGAAGGACTCATAATCACAAGTCCTGTTTCCCTCTTCCGGTTCCACACATTCCCTGTGACTATTTTTCACAAAGGTAGTTTAATCGCTTAACGTTGGTGGTTTGTGAACTTGACTAATCATTGGTGAAATTAAAGCTTGTGACTCAGATTTAGGAACACCTTTTGATTGAACCTTCGGCCAGTGACATACCATTTGGCCTGTGGAACGAAACCTGCGACTGAAATAATTCTCACCCTGCATGGAAATGAATGTTTCATGGATCATACTGCTAAAACGTTCAGGGTTTCAACAACTGTCTGATATCTGATTTCAAGCATGCCAGTCCTAGCAGTGGCATTAGTACCATCTGAAATATTCCTTCCTGAGTACGGAGAAATTCACATCTCTTTGTGCAATAGCGGCCTCTATGGCAGGCTGGGTCAGTCTTGGGGTGTGGCAGGCTGGGTCAGTCTCAGTGTGTGGCAGGCTGGGTCAGTCCAGAGTGTGGCAGGCTGGGTCAGTCTCAGGGTGTGGCAGGCTGGGTCAGTCTCAGGGTGTGGCAGGCTGGGTCAGTCTCAGGGTGTGGCAGGCTGGGTCAGTCTCAGGGTGTGGCAGGCTGGGTCAGTCTCAGGGTGTGGCAGGCTGGGCACTCTCAGGTGTGTGGCAGGCTGGGTCAGTCTCAGGGTGTGGCAGGCTGGGTCAGTCTCAGGGTGTGGCAGGCTGGGTCAGTCTCAGGGTGTGGCAGGCTGGGTCAGTCAGGGTGTGGCAGGCTGGGTCAGTCTCAGGGTGTGGCAGGCTGGGTCAGTCTCAGGTGTGGCAGGCTGGGGCAGGTGTGTGGCAGGCTGGGTCAGTCTCAGGGGTTGTGGCAGGCTGGGTCAGTCTCAGGGTGTGTGGCAGTCTGGGTCACTCTCAGGGTGTGGCAGGCTGGGTCAGTCTCAGGGTGTGGCAGTCTGGGTCAGTCTCAGGGTGCGGCAGGCTGGGTCAGTCTCGGGGTGTGGCAGGCTGGGTCAGTCTCAGGGTGTGGCAGTCTGGGTCAGTCTTGGGGTCCGGAAGCCTGCCTGGGTCAGTCTCGGGGTGCCTCAGGTTACGCTGCCATACTGCTAGGGTTTTTCCTAATTGTTCGGAGACATCTCTCTCCTTCTTGGCTCACCAGCATTCTGCGCTGCCTAATGATTATATATTTCATCTTTTCCCACTTTTGTCACCTGCCATCTGAGCACCCTCCTCCAGATGCAGCTGGTTCAGCTCCAGCTCTGTGGCTGTTCCCTGCCTGACATTGGCACCCACTGGCCTTCCAGTTTGACTCTCATCATGAATAGAGACATCCTTGCCTGGCTTCAATTATATACTGCTGTCACTGACATCTATGTCCTGCCATGTTCTCTATTTGTTACACATGCGTTTTGTAATAGTTTTTTGTGAATTAACCAGAAGCAGATGCCCCCCCACCCCCCCCACCCCCCCACCCCCACTGAGTCATGTTCTGCTCAAGGTTTCTTCCTATCACCTACCAGGGAGCTTTTCCTTGGCACTATTACCCTGGTTAGTGCTGGGGAGTTTAACTACATGCAGTCAGACTAGTAGTATGATTACATTTTGCAGTAGTTTTCAGGTAGTTCAACTACATTCAAATTTGGGTAGTGGTTGTAGTGGTTAGTAGTGTGTAGTAGTTCATGTTTGAGATGTGGTTAAGTACAGAAACTACTTTTGGCCCTAAACTATATTTGACCAAACACCGCCTCCTCTCTCTCGATTCCGTCTAATCCCGGTTGGTGAGAAGTACTCTGCTCTGCTAATTGCCACACATTGCAGGTTCTCCCCACTGAGCTGTACAGGGCTGGCCCCGTGTGAAAAAAGAACACATTGCTCACACACCCGTCAAGTCTGGGGAACACGATAATTATAACTTGTTGATTATTTTCTTTAAGTAGTTTGAACTGCATTTTGTGAGAAATTGTAGTTTTTGCAAGCTGCATTTCTCATTAGGATAGCTGTGCTATTGCTCGGCTGCTTTGAGGGTGGCGTAAATGGTAGTTTGTACTGCTATGCTTTCAGAGTAGTTTCCCCAGCATTGGCCGTAGGTCTGCTCTTAGGGAGTTCTGGCCCAGATGTCTGTAAAATCTGAATAATGTTGGCAGTCTGTGTTTTCGTCGCTTCATTAAGTGTTCTGCTGTCTGATATTGCCCCCCCCCCCCCCCCCCCCCCCCCCCCCCCACTGAACCCCCACCGCCTGCAGCTCAGCCAGACCTCCCTCGCACCGCTGGTAAGTTCTGTTTGGCTTGCCATTGTCTCCTCAATGACTCAGCTAACGAAAGGTTTACACGACCACTAGGGGGTCTGGAGACTAGGGAGCAGATAAGAGCTCCGGGCGCCAGCGTCAAAATGTTTGCAAGTGGCCTTTAGCTCACGATGCCTGGCTTTATGTGTGTATCACAGTGCAGGAAGCCTGGATTTATGTGTGTATCACAGTGCAGGAAGCCTGGATTTATGTGTGTATCACAGTGCAGGAAGCCTGGCTTTATGTGTGTATCACAGTGCAGGAAGCCTGGCTTTATGTGTGTATCACAGTGCAGGAAGCCTGGATTTATGTGTGTATCACAGTGCAGGAAGCCTGGCTTTATGTGTGTATCACAGTGCAAGAAGCCTGGCTTTATGTGTGTATCACAGTGCAGGAAGCCTGGATTTATGTGTGTATCACAGTGCAGGAAGCCTGGCTTTATGTGTGTATCACAGTGCAGGATGTTTGGCTTTATGTGTGTATCACAGTGCAGGAAGCCTGGCTTCATGTGTTTATCACAGTGCAGGAAGCCTGGCTTTATGTGTGTATCACAGTGCAGGAAGCCTGGTTTATGTGTGTATCACAGTGCAGGAAGCCTGGATTTATGTGTGTATCACAGTGCAGGATGTCTGGCTTTATGTGTGTATCACAGTGCAGGAAGCCTGGCTTTATGTGTGTATCACAGTGCAGGAAGCCTGGCTTTAAGTGTGTATCACAGTGCAGGAAGCCTGGCTTTATGTGTGGATCACAGTGCAGGATGTTTGGCTTTATGTGTGTACCACAGTGCAGGAAGCCTGGTTTATGTGTGTATCACAGTGCAGGATGTTTGGCTTTATGTGTGTATCACAGTGCAGGATGTCTGGCTTTATGTGTGTATCACAGTGCCGGATGTTTGGCTTCATGTGTGTATCACAGTGCAGGAAGTTTGGCTTTATGTGTGTATCACAGTGCAGGAAGCCTGGTTTATGTGTGTATCACAGTGCAGGATGTCTGGTTTTATGTGTGTATCACAGTGCAGGATGTTTGGCTTTATGTGTGTATCACAGTGCCAGATGTTTGGCTTCATGTGTGTATCACAGCAATTTAAAATTTGTCATCAAATAGAAAAATATAATTATGAAAAACAGGACTAAAGTGAAGCACACTGTGTCACCAAATTAATTTAGGCACTTCATTATTTCACAGCATCAAAATGTATAATGGTGACTGCTCTGCAAACATTTTCTTTTTCAGTGCAATTAAATTTGCCAGAGGTACACAGAAAAATGGTAAAAACAAATGCACACATGCACATGCAAATAAACAGCACACACCTAGAAGAAACACACGCATGCCCACATATAGACTTACAGCCACACATACAGATACCTTGTACACACAGAAGCACACACATGTACAAATGTACATACCTGCACTCATGACTGCACAGATACACACGTGCATGCACACACATGCGCGTGTGTATGCACACTCACACACGCACACACATACACACACAGGTTCTTTCACACACACACACACACAGACACATGCAAACAGATTCTCTCACGCACACACACACACGCACATATAGACACACTTACGCGGGCACACACACACACACAAATACACACGCATGCATGCACACAAACACACACACGAACACACATGTTTACACACATTTACACACAAACACACAAACATACACACACACGTTCTCACACACACACACACACACACACACAAACACACCCTGGCAGGTGGTCTGACCTGTCTTCCGGCACAATGGAGAATGTCAGCGTGATCAATTTAGCAGTTTTCAGTGTTTTCCAGCCCCCAGCATGGGAAGCAGTGTGAGGTTCAAGAAAAAACAAAACAAAACAGCTACCCCAACCTGCTCTCAAGGTGAACGCCACTTTTTTTTTCCAAAAAGGCTGTTGGCATTAGGGGAGGGGGGGAGTGGCCTTTTTGTACTCTCTCAGTGGTACTGTGGGTGACCTCCTCCGTCTTTGGTGACGGACAGCATCTGCATGAGCCTCTGTGTCAGACAAGATAATCCGCCCACCTCCAGACCTTGCACTGGAGACCAAATCCAGGCAATAAACATGCATATGTTTGGTCTGCTCCAGCAGCACTGTTAATTAGCATGAATAATTACTTTTAGAAACTGTATCGTGGGCAACTGTATGAAAATAACAATTACAATTATTTATTTCCTATTTTCATTGGAAGGGATAAAGAAATAATATCTGCAAGGTTATGCTTCGATTAATTAAATGTTTACAGAAGGTAAAGATGTGTGTGGAGGTGTGTGTGTGTATGTGTGTGTGTGCATGTGTGTGTTGGTGTGTGTTTGAAGTGCAATGAAACCGCTTTCTCTCCCTCCCAGAACACACACACACACACACACGCACGCATGCACACACACACACACACAGACACGGTAGCTCTGCTCCTAGCTGTGCTGAAGCTATCCTTTTATCGCTGTGAGCTTTAAGGGCTGGTCTTGTCAGAAACTGCGCTTGGAGGGGAGGGATTTTTTTTTGGGGGGGGGCACTTAACAGGATGTCAAATCTCCCCCATCACATCAATCCTGAGGGATGACAGCTGTGGACGATGGGCTGATACAGATGTCAGACTCAACAGGCCTTCCAGCAGAGTCCTGCCCAGCCACCCTGTCTGCCACCCACTCAGTGTGTATGAAGCTTAATGGAGTTATAAAGCACTATAAGACCCTGTCACACACCCAGTGTGTATGAAGCTTAATGGAGTTATAAAGCACTATAAGGTCATGCAACACACTCAGGGCGTATGAAGCTTAATGGGGTTATAAAGCACTATAAAGCCATGCAACACACTCAGTGTGTATGAAGCTTAATGGGGTTATAAAGCACTATAAGACCCTGTAACACACTCAGTGTGTATGAAGCTTAATGGGGTTATAAAGTACTATAAGGCCCTGTCACACACTCAGTGTGTATGAAGCTTAATGGTGTTATAAAGCACTATAAGGCCCTGTCACACACTTAGTGTGTATGAAGCTTAATGGGGTTATAAAGCACTATAAGCTCTGCTACATGCTCAGTGTGTATGCAGCTTAATGGGGTTATAGAGCATTATAAGACACTATACCAATGCACTCTCACTGTGGCTGCATTCCAATAAACCGTTCAAGTAATTAACCATCTGGCTTTTTTGTGACTCAAAGACAAGCCCACTAGTGTTCAAAAACGACACGTCCTAAGTTACAAAGCAAACAAAGTGAGAAAAAGACCCGCTCAGAACCAGCCTGAAGGCCAATGTACCGAAGATAATTTCCGCCATGTTTGCATGAAGAGCGAGATAATTGGCTTCATGTGCGGTGCACAAGAACGTGTGTTGTTATGCAGGGAGTTTGTGTTTCGCAGCGAGCTAGCTGTCCGCCTGCCCAGACGCTCAATTTGTGCGGACCGAACTGACTCTGCTAACTGATAAAAAAATAATGGCTGTTTCAGAAATATATTTTTAAATATGTTTTATTGAAATCCACAATGCTGCTCAGGGACAGGCTGAATGTGATAATGAGGTATGAATAATAGGACGCTATGAAGGGTAATTGCTTTGGCAGACATGTCGGACAGAGTTTTGACAGACTTTCTGCAGGTGAACCAGGACACAGCTGACATGCTGAATTACAAACACTACAAAGCAGCTCCTCTTTTTCCGTTCACCAGTTTCTTTCAACACTGTCCTCGTCTTCTGACAAATAATGTCAGATAAGGAAGTTGAAATCATGCCTAAAGAGGTAATTATTTGGGGGAGATGTCTCTCCTGCACTTCGCAGAACAGGTAAATGTGCGGGCGACATTTAGGAGTCAGGAGATTCTTGTTTTATGGTGCTGCTGCGCTTCCTTCACATGCTCAAGCAAAAGTCATCCCACTCAAAATAAAAAAATGAATGAAATTAATGAAAGATTTTGTAAAATACAAGTATAAAACCAAACACAACGATGCAGCCTTCAATCATTACAGTTTGAAAACGAAAATCATATTTCCAAATCTGTCATACATAAGTCATTCCAACACTATCAAAGAAAAAGAGGAAATCAATAATAGTGGCCATATATATATATATATATATATATATATATATATATATATAGTATATGGCCATTTAAAGTAATATAGAAATTATTTTTTTCCCTTTTTTAATTAAATTTGGCATCTCATGTCCCACCCAAACTCGGCTCAGAAAACGGATGACAACTCCTGATTCTCCTCCGCAACAGGCAGTGCCTGTCATCTGCTTCTTCCTACGCTGCAGCCATAAGCCATGCACACACAGAGCGAGGGAGGAGGAGGCCCAATCATACGCATGTGATCACAGATTCGATCTGCAGGCTTTTAGCAGACGCTCTTATCCAGAGCGACTTACATTGTATCCAATTATACAGCTGGATACATACTGGAGCAATGCAAGTTAGGTACCTTGCTCGAGGGTACAACGGCACCTACCGGGGGAATAGAACCTGCAACCTTTAGGCCAAACTCCTTATCCATTACACTACACTGCCGCCGCCATCTGAAACCGTGGAGCTACCAACATCAATAATATATTAAAAAGCATGCGTAAGCAATGGTACATCGACAAGGTGCTATGTGTATGCCACAGATGGTTATCACCCAGCCTGCTTGGGTATTCTTACTGCGAAGCAAAGCCTTGGCCTTTCACATCCTTGGATCCTGGAGAGCACTGCGAGAATGAAATTCATGGGCGGTAGGTGTTATGTGAGGCTTGTGTTAGGGCGTGTGAGGTTGCGGAATGTTCTTTTTATACTACAGTGCGTTACTTCTGTGCTTTTCCCTTTTCTTGTTGTTATGTCGTGACCAAACTAGGCCGCCAGATGAATTGCCTTCCGAGCACAATGGAGATGAATTGATTGATCGATGCCTCTAAATGAGTGAGCCCGACATGTGCTTGTTTATAATGAGCCTTTTTCCTCCAAACATGCTCGGTCTCCTCAGGATACCGAAGCACGCCGCGAAGACCGTGTGTTTGAAGAGCTTGCACATCATTCAGACAGTGAAAAACCCTTCCTACCCCAACCTAGCAGAAACAAACACATAGTACAAGCCGGTCAACCAGGGGATGTGTTGCACATGTCAAAGGTCTAAATCCTTTTGTCTGTCCTTTAAAGGGCATCTGTCAGCCTCACAAGGTCAGGTTTCTGAGCGGATGAAGTATGTTTCTATTTTCTATGCTGCTTTTGGTTGTTTATTACAATTTTATAAAATACTTTCAGGAGTTCAGGGATGAGTCCAAAGCTCTGAGCAAATGTCTTCCCACGCTTCCTAATCACTCACTGATTATTATTTTGATGATGAGCAGAACGTCCTAGCGGGGTCCTGATTAGCAATGGGTGCGTGAGGGAAATTAAATGGGACGATCAGGAGTGTCTGTAATTTCCTGGTGCCAGACATGGCAACCCCACACACTGACACCCCAGTTTGATGATTATAGTATTTTATAATCCAATAACTGTCTGCAACAAGTCAAACAACTGCTAATACTACAGTGATCTAATTGGTATCGCTAAAATTCCCTCTGATCCCGAAGAAATCAATCTACTTTTTGAATGTGGTATGTCCATTGAGAATTTTAAAACAGGCATTTGTATGTATGTCAAATGCATAAAGTGTGGTTTTTCTAAGAAAGCAACTTCTTACCTTACAAACAGTGAAAAAATGATCTCAATTAGACATTCCAGAGTAGTAAATAAAAAGCAAGCTGCTACTACCCTCTCTAAGATTTACCCATTGTGCTTTTTTCCCCTTCTAGGAAACCCCACGTACATTACAGTAATCGCAGAGCGTTGGGTTCTGCAAGCTCATTTACACAGCTTTCAAACGCAGCTCACGGCTTCTTTCTCGCTGAAACTACGGCTTAGCCACTCTGCTGCATGTTGACTCACTTTCACTTTGCGTTTTCGCATAGCGCATGAGTGGACGCTTTGTTTATCGCCAAATGCTTTGCATAAAAGCCACTGCAGTGGTGATAAAGGGCCCTGTGTTTTTGTAAACAGTTTATGATTTGATTTTGTGTTTTTAAAATGCTCCTCCTTGTGGGCTCTCACACTGTTGTGATCAGAAGGCTTACTGCTGTCAAGCCTGATTTACAGCAGTCCGGAAGGTCTGAGCACACAGCAACGTAAAAGCAAACGGTTTGATTGTTTCTAAGTGAATTTAATTTAATTTTAGACACAGAAGCTCTCCAAGAGGACAGTATTTGACTGAAAAACAGGGCTTAATTAAAAAGAGAATGGGTAAATAAAGAACATTTGTTTTGTGGGGTTCCAGAGGGTACTACCTTCAATGGACGTAGCATCTGGAAGTGGAATATGGCTGGGAAAAAATATATACACAATATTCCAATTTGGAAAGTGGTTGATGCCATTTGGAGAGGTTTTCGAGAGATTTGGGCCCTCCTTTGGGAAAACGGATGTCAGATTTTACTGCTTTGTTCAATCCACTCCAGACGTTTTCCTGGTGTTGTCTACATCCTGGGGTACAATTGGAAAAAAACATTTTTGTTCAGTTTCAGAACTACAGAATAAAGAAAATACAAAGGGATTTTTGGATTTCTTTATTGTTTTTGTTTTTTTTTTTTTTTTTTGGAATAAATATGTCCTGCAATTTCAACAGTGAAATTATGGTACAGATGCCCTCTTTATTTCAAGCCTCGAACCATGTCTGTACTGTTTATAATTTTGGAGACAATGGGGTTTATTTCAGAAAGGAGGGCATTATTACAAAAAGCCCTGGATTTTACCTGGGTTTAAGGGGTTAAATATATATTATTTTAAAATATTATTTGTAAGAAACATAAACAGAACAATGCATGTTGTCATGCTGTGTTCAGCACATCTGCATAAAATATATGCATGTATACACACACACACACACACACACACACACCTCAACATACACACACACACACACACACACACCTGAACACACACATACACACACACACACAAACACACACACCTGAACACACACATGTGCACACACACACACCTGAACACACACATGCGCACGCAGGCACGCACACCTGAACACACACACACACACACACACACACGCACACACACTCACACACACACTCACTCTGTCATTCTACGTAATTAAACAGAAAAGTTTTCTGCTGTCACCTCAGGTCACCTTGGAAACCGTGGGTGATGATTCTTTGTGTGTCTTTAATTAACGGGAGCAGCGGCCCTACCTCCTCAGCGCTCAGTAAAATTAGCGGCTGATGTAAAATCAGCCACACATGCTATTAAAGCCAGCGGCATGCTGACGGGCCAGTCCTCTTATCGCCGCCCATGGGCCGACCCGGCCCCTAATCAAAGCTCAGCCAATCAGGCGACCCGGTAGAAGCTCGGCCTGCCGGTTTCGTTTGACATTTTCTGAGGTTATGCTGTTGCTTCACGCTGGCTTTCCATATCAGTGGCCACTTTAACAGTGTCCTTACTCACCATGAAATAGTGGCAGAAGTCAAATTCAAAGAACATACACACACGCGCATGCACACACACACACAGTACTGTTTCATACACCTCGCTGGTTCTTTCACATGTGAAATTATAAAAATGTTTTTGAACTCTCAGAAAAAAATGGAAATGTTTGTATCATTGAGGACAAGGAGCCTCAAAGATATACACACACACACAGGAAGAGTTTTTTTTTTCACGCAGAGAGTACTCAATGTGTGGAACAGCCTGCCAGGTCACGTAGTAGAGGCAGAAACTCTAGGGATTTTCAAGACTGGGCTTGATACAATGTTAGATACTATCTAGTCTGTAATCAGAACACTAATTTAGTCAGGAAAATGGTGAGCATTGTTGGGCTGAATGGCCTGCTCTCGTCATAATGTTATGTAATATAATATTATGTTATGTTATGTTAAAGATAGAAACTTGATGGCAATATTTGGAGTTTGAGATTAATTCTCACATTGTCAACTCTTCACCATCATGTCTCTAAATATTCTAATATGTTCAGTTCCATGGCAGCAGCGAAAGCCCTTGACTTGATTTGCTCCCGGTGTAAAAACTCTCCTCTGTGCGAGAACTGATTAGATGGCTGATTATGACTTGTCCCATGTTTATTTTTTCCCAAGCCACTGTATTATATTTTGCAAAGTACTTTAAGAATGGGTAAGCGTGGTGCCTTTAATATTCATTTTCATCACAATAACCAAAGTTGATTGAGGAAAATTAACAGTAACTATTCTAGGGATTCATTCAGCGCTGACAAGCCATCCATTTTACGGTTTCTCAGCATGAGAGTCATGCGTGGAAGGTTCAGGAAACAACACTTTTCCATATGATGACTCAGCAATTTAGGTTGAACCCAGGGAGTATAATTGTCTCACACTTTGACTCAAAATGAAATTCAAGTCTTATTTTCCTTCTCAGAGACAGGTTTACTACTTTGGCATCAATAATTATGTGAGGGAAAGAAAATCTGCAAGTTGGCTCTGTCGGAAAAAGCGATCTCTTAAGCTGTGGTCTAGCCCCGTAACTACGCTGATGATGCAGGTCTGGGTGATGTCACTATCCATGGCAACGGGTCATCGCGGGGCAGTTCCGCGCAGAGCGCACTGTGAGCGGGGCGCTAACGGCGGGGTTAGCGGCCGTAGCGGGATTTCGCGTCGGGATTTCGGAGGGCGCGTGGTAATCTGCCGGGTCTGCAGCCTTCTGCTCCCAGAACCCACTTCACCTGGCAATGAGGGCAGACACAGCCTTATCTGGCACCGACTCCGTATCAGGGAAAACTGTTAGCACAGGCAGCGTACCTGGAGATGATGAAGCTCAACGGGAAAATGCAGGTGCACCCAGCAGAATTAACCTGCTCTGAACTGCGTGAGATTTAAACCAGGTTTTATTTTATTTTTTATATATTTTTTCCCCCCTCATATTTATCATGCTAATTTTATTGCTGCGGCACATTACGAGAGACTTCGCTGTCTTATTATTACAATATAACATTGCATATGCCATTAAAAATTTAGAGATACAAAATGTGCATAACATTTAAACTGCTAAAAGATATTTTTATGGCAACCATAAATAAGGGCTCGCATTCACTGAATAATGCGGGAGTGTTTTACCGTTTTATATGCTCCCCAAATTTATACGGGATTTAACTTAATGTGGTTTCCAACGACATTGGTTTACTATCAGAGAAAAATGTTGAATAACCGTCGCATTAGCTGTTGTTTGGTTGTGTTTGGCATTGTCCTCCGAACGCGTGTATCAAAGGAGGGAGGGGCATCCACTAAATCACACAAATATATCAGTGACATCACCGCATCAGCAGAACTTAGCAGTAAAGCTTAGCGGTGTTGTAGGCGATAAAGCAATTCCAGGATTCTTCAAAGATCCCCCCTCTCGGGTATGACTCTCTTTAAGCCAGTCAAGGCAACCCCTGCTTCCGGCCAATCAGCCGGTGAGTTATCAGCCGAGAACAGGCCGTGCCGGCCAGAAAGAGACGGCCTCGTTAGGCATGCAGGGAATGATACTCACGTCCAATCAAAGCCACCGAGGAGGGAAAAAAAAAAACAAAAAAACATTGATCTGAAGACAGAGCACGTCTGCGTCGAGTTTTAGGGTGAGAGCCATTACCCAAACATTCTGCTCACGGTGATCTGCAGGAACTCGATTAGGACAAGAGGACCTGAGCCGTCTCCCCCCCGCTGAGCAAATAAACAATCCATGACCCGACTGACCTTGACATTTCAGCGGACACAGGAAGTGGGGGCTGGAAGATGCCGATTTGAAGGTGCGTTATGAGCAATAAAGTTTGCCGTCACCGCAGATGATTAAAGGTCACCTGCACCCCCCTTTTTGTTATGAGATGCCGCTGTAGCCATTTCCGGTCACTGAGAGGTACCATGCTGTCACTGTGCTGCAGGGCAGGGGTCCAGTTCTGGAGGGCCACAGTGTCTGCTAGTTTTCATATTTCCACCAGCAGCCATTTTAGGCCTTAGGATCCAGGTGTGCAGACTCTTCATCAGTGACTCAAATTAGGCACTTGAGTGCGGGAAAGCGTAAAATACCAGCAGACACAGCGGAACTCCAGGATTTGAATTTGAAACTTCACTACAGCCTCGCCCCAACACATAGCTGCTGTGGGCAGATAGCAGGCCCTGAGTCACAAGGAGATGAGAGCCAGACTGCTAATATTTATTTACAAATACATGTGAAAGAGGAGTGGGACTTCTCTCTATTTGCCCCCCCCCCATCTCCCTCTATCTCTCTCTCTGTCTCTCTCTCTCTCCCTCTCTCTCTACCTTTCTGTCTCTCTCCCTCCCTCCCTCTCTCTGTCTCTCAAATTCAAATTCAAATTCAAATTCAAATGCTTTATTGGCATGACATATTTAAAAATACATATTGCCAAAGCGCAGTGACAACAGCAATCAACTACAGTAAGAATATATACTCAAAAAGAAAAAGAAGACAAGCAGCAACAACAATAACAGCACAAATGATAGGAACATAATACTTATTATCTATTAAGTTAACTGAATTAAATTAATTGAAAAAAAAAGTATTTTCTCATCAAGAGTACCATATATATACTCGTACATATGCATATACATAGACATATACATATATATATATATATATACACATATACACATATACATATATTTATACACATATATGTACATACTTACATACACACACATATACATATACATATACATACAAACACATATGCATATATACACACACACATACATATGTTTGCTGGATGCTCTCTCTCTCTCTGCCTTTCTGTCTCTCTCCCTCCCTCCCTCTCTCTGTCTCTCTCTCTCTGCCACTCCCTCGCTCTCTCTCTCTCCCACTTATACACACACTGTGCATATGGGTGTGGAGGAGACTCATGGACATGCAGGCAGTGTCTTTGCAGACCAGTGCCGAGTGGCCACAGTCTCTCTCCCCCTGTGAGACCCACAGCAGGTGAGCAGTGACACACCCACAGCAGGTGAGCAGCAGTGACACACCCACAGCAGCAGGTGAGCAGTGACACACCCACAGCAGCAGGTGAGCAGTGACACACCCACAGCAGGTGAGAAGTGACACACCCTCAGCAGGTGAGCAGTGACACACCCTCAGCAGGTAAGCAGTGACACACCTACAGCAGGTGAGCAGTGGCACACCCTCAGCAGGTGAACAGTGACACACCCACAGCAGGTGAGCAGTGACACACCCACAGCAGGTGAACAGTGACACACCCACAGCAGGTGAGCAGTGACACACCCTCAGCAGGTGAGCAGTGACACACCCACAACAGGTGAGCAGTGACACACCCTCAGCAGGTGAGCAGTGACACATCCACAGCAGGTAAGCAGTGACACACCCACAGCAGGTCCTCCAACTGGCTTGTGTTCAGGAAACTCAAACAACCAAACATCTTTCAGCTTCACCATGTTACCAACCCCACATCTGAAATGCTGGGCTCTCCCTACAGGCGTAGACCAGGAGTTACCCCACCCCCACCTCCCCAGATTTTGAACTGAACCCGATATCACGACAGAATAGGTGTGGCAATAAAAAATGCGCCTCAAATGCCCAATGAAACGTTTTCAACGAGTACACGATACCATCCTGGAAAACTTGCTGTTTATCCCAAAATCAAAGCTGGCTGAGAAAATGTCACCTCACAGGGAAGCGTGTTCGGCGGGCCTGGAGCCGACGCCCACGCGTCGAGCGCAGCAGCTGCAGCGCGCGCAACGCTCCAACGCGGTCGTTCACACGCCCGTCCCCGTTCCCGTTCCGCGTCCCGCAGCCCACGCAGCCGTACCAAACACAGCTGGCTCTGCCTGGCCAACCGCCACTGGAAACCTCTTTTACTAATGCGGCAGTAACCACAGCAGCCCTGGGCAATGTATACCCCCTAAAATCACCTCCTTAAAACTGAAAGGCCAGGGTCTGAAGGATTTTTCAGAGATCAAAGGAGTGTACAAGATCTCTCACGGCCCAACGTTTTTGGAAATAGTGATCTATGCCATAATAAACCCAAGTGAATTATACTGCAAAGATTTCTGTACACCATCAATAAAAACGAGTCGTCAAGCCAGCGTTGTGGTATTAAATCAGTCAGCTATTGCATATTGTTTTTAAAAGCCAAAATGTTCTGTTTCGGTTGCTAATGGCAACCAGTTAATTAACCTGTCACTGAAGCTTTTTTGTTTTGATTAGTAAAGGCGTTGAAATGTATATCTCCTTTTTAAAAATCAGTTTACAGGTTCAGTTCTTAGAGTGCAAGTAGAGCAGTCCCAGGATACAGCACCCTTTTCACTTCCCTTCGAGTGCTTCGAAAGATTAAAAGAGGCTTTTTCAAACGTTTCACTTTTTTTTTCCTTCTCACCAGCAAAAAATCAATCTCCCACATGCCTGCGGCATAATTACCTATTTCAATTAATGCTGAGAGCTTTTCATTTTTTCCACCTATGTGGAGTCAGTGAAAATTATGTTGGCGGAAAGAGCTTCTTAAACTGGCTGACAGTTCCCATTGTGAGACAAAATCTGCTGCCTTTCATTCGCTCAAAAGGAAGTTTCTGGAAGTGGTGATGTCATTTTTGCAGGCAGACACTTGGCACGGTCGCCACCCACTAAACTCAGACTTTCTGAAATGGACATTGTACTGTAGCTTCAAGAAAGATAGAATAATATTTTTTTTTAACTCTAATCTATTTCGTAGTGTGGGGGGGGGGGGTATATGCAAGTGTCTGTAGATCTGCCACTCTGTAGATCTTTTTGTACCCTTTGTATGTAAATTTAGTAAATAATTCAACCCCTTTGCACAAGCCCCCTAGTGGCAGGACCCTGGTGTACTGAGATTGCTCAATTCAGGCATTCCGTGCTCCTGACTATGAGTGGAAATGATAAACTCTGTGTTCTAGGTTTATTAGTAGACAATACACGACAACTATCAAACACAATGTTCCTAAGTGCCACCATTGTCGCGTAGTTCATTAATTTCACAAGCACCCCCTTCCTGCAGCCTCATCTGAAACTACACCCCCCAAACATGACATACTGGACAATAGCATTTATCTGAAAGTTCATCAAAATAGTCTTTCATCACCAAAAATTAATATTCTATCACAGCAACAAGATAAAGCCGAGATTAGTCCAAAGGTATGCCAATACAGCGGTGAAAATACGCAGGAACACAGACATCCAGTGTTGACCTTTTTAACACATCTGCACTATCCAGTGGAGACTATATACAGTGCAGATGAAATGATGAAAAGATATTGAGGGATGTACTTATTGAATTCACACATCCAAGGAATTCAATATATATGTGACAGATATGCAAATGTATCCAATTCCGAGTGGTATCACTGACTCCCATACATTATTTTATCCCATAGTATTCCCCTGAGCCCCAAAGTACTGGGACACTGAGCATCTGCAAACTCAAAGCGATTCACATTCAATTTCCATACCCTATCAGGCTGAAAAACTCATATTTAATCAGAAAAGTATTTTCAAGATGCCTGCACTTTCTGTAATTCCTGTAGGTACCAATGTGACACAACGGACCAACAGAGGCCGCGCAAAGCAGTGTGGAGAGACATTGCTGAACAGTTCAGTAAATCCCACCGGAAAGAATCCTAGTCGGAGGTATGTGTTGAAATGCCTCTCCGGTGAACTGCAAGTTCTGACCTATAATGGCAAACAGAAGTCGAGGTTTGATAGATGCTTTACGGCCGTTAGTCATAGAGAAGATTTTTCCATTTCCTTCTCATTTTGTCAGTAGATCCACTCTAAATGCAATGAGATATCGTTTACGCACATTTTGATGTAAATTACACGCCTTTTTTTCTTTCCGAGGGAAAGAAGCGAGGGAAGAATATCATCTCTGAAAAAAAGCATGGAGGCCCCTCTGATTGCTACAACCTCCTCTACCAACCGGCGAGAGAGGAAAAACGGGCCAAAAACTTTCATGGGCAAACGGGCCAGCTATGCACTCAACCGTGTTCTGCTATTCCTCCCATGAGATCAACCGTGTTCTGCTATTCCTCCCATGAGATCAACCGTGTTCTGCTATTCCTCCCATGAGATCAACCGTGTTCTGCTATTCTAGCTGTGGCTATTGGTTGATGAAATGAACACTTGCATTCAGCCATAAACAAAGGTCAGGGAAGATGTAGATTGAATTTAGGTTCGATTGCATTCTTTACATACAGTCCATTCTACAGCTGGACATTTCACAGAAGGAGGTCAGGTTAAGTTACTTGCTCAGGTGTAGCTCCCCAGGTGGTATTCAAACCTGCAACTTTTGAGCTACAAACCCAGTTCTCCTATTTATTATGCTACACTGCCACCATGTCAAGCAAATCCGCTTCAGGAGATCCACAATCCTGAGGATTTTAGGAGGAGCTCATGTGGAGATCCACACTCCTGATGATTTTAGGAGGAGCTCATGTGGAGATCCACACTCCTGATGATTTTAGGAGGAGCTCATGTGGAGATCCACACTCCTGATGATTTTAGGAGGCGCTTGTGAGGAGATCCACATTCCTGAGGATTTTAGGAGAGGCGCTTGTGAGAAGATCCACACTCCTGACCATGAGGAGATCCACACTCCTGAGGATTTTAGGAGGAGCTGTGAGGAGATCCACACTCCAGAGAATTTTGGGAGGAGCTCATGTGGAGCTCAAGCCTTTCAGCCTGGAACCTGGAACGCCTGAAGGCGCTGACCTGAGTTTTCAAGTTTCCGTCCAATCAGCGACTCCCGTTGGCCATTTTACAATCGAGCTGTGACAAAGAGGCTCCAGCGGGGCCACCACAGATTTTTAAGCGCAACCTCAGGATGGAACACCGCGCAGATGCCCGTGTGGAGATGCTGGAGAACCACGAGGTGCCACTCCTAAAAACGAAGCGCTTTCCCCAAAAGGGCCGAAGCACCTCGGAAACAGAAGAGGCGGTCGGACGGAACGTGTGAGCTCATCTCTCCTGGAATCGGACACAGTAACGGTCCCTTAATTGAAGGGAGTGAGACCCGCTCCCTCCCGCAGACTGTGCTTTAATTAAGAACGATTCTAGCACAGCTCTGTTCGAGACAATTAAAGAAGACCATAAACGCGAGCTCGGGTGACCCTTGCATCCAACTCACTCACCAACCAATGGCAATTAAGAGAATGCCTTCATTAAAAGGGGCTGAATGGAGAATTAAGAAACATGTTTGCAGAGGGCAAAACCTCTGTCAAAGCCCGCAATTAGGGGATTTTAAATCTTGCTTCCAAAGTCCTTGCTCGTGCGCCTTGTGAGTAAAAAATAAAGCATATTGTTCATGCATAATTAGTCACATTTGTGCGTGTGTGTATGTGTATGGATATGCTTAATTATACGAATGTGGTTTTTTTATTTATTTATTTTGCTTTACACATATTTTCCACAAAATACATCTCTCCAGCATTTTTTTTCCCCATCACAGAAATGCAGAGTTTGGCTCGGCGGCGAGTGGAGGTGTGAGCGAAGCATGCTGGGAAGGCATTTGCTCAGCTGTGGTCCTGTGGTGGGTTGCGATTAGCGGTTAGCGCCCGGGGACTGTCTCTGCGACGTGCTGCTGGCGACAGGCCTACAGCCAGCTTCATAAAACAGCGGGTGCAGAGCTGCCTGTCCTCCGGACACCGCGCTGCGGCCCTGCGCGCCGTGCCCGTGATGGATACCCTGCAGCCTGGCCTGAAGGCCCCCTGGGTGCCCCGATACATGCCTGATTCATTCCCGCCGTGAAAAAACCTGTCAGCCTGCCACTGGCGGAGATACAGGGGCAGGAGGGTGTGAAAAATTACAACAAAAAAAAAAAAAAAACTGGAGTAAAAAAAAAAAAGTTTGTGTTTGAACATCTTGTGAACACATTCTTCTTATGTCCTTCAGAGCCTGATAAAAATATATACAGTATAATATATCATGCAGGATTATTTCTGCGGTCTGAAATAGAGCAGACTGTTTTCTGTCAGGGTTAAACTATTAACAGATGAGGTCACACAGAAGAAATGTGTTTTTGCGTGGAACACAGTTTACTAAATACCCAGTAACGTGTTTATGTCAGATAAACAGGTTTTCACAGCTGGGAGAGGTTTTTTGCCTTTTGTGGCTCCCTGTGAAAAGGAGAAACAACAAAAGATATAACTGACAATACAGAGGTTGTTATGGATACCACGTGCAAGCTACATTATGCATTATTATTCATTCACCCTTTTCAGTCCGCAGAACTACATGAAATGCAAACATTGTTTAGAATTATAAAGGTGCTGACAAAGGTAGAGGAAAATAGGCATCAAATGGTGGACCCTTTTTTTTGCAATTGCTTTAACTCATTTTAGGAACACCACTCTAAACTCGATGAGCCAAAATGAACAGCAAAATTTTATTTTTCATACAATTCATCAGGCTAACATACAAAGTAATGAAAGTTTACCTCCTCAGTGGCTACATTGCCCTTCACGCCCTGTAGTCCAATTGCAATTTTCAATCAGATCCATTCTGCCACTTCATGCTGTGATCAAATTAGCTTAGTAAACTAGAGAAGGATAAAAGTGGATATGATTGGAGGTCAACCACATAGATTTCTCTGTGTTAATGAGACTTAGAGTTTAATCTAACTAAACATTGACACTTTGGTCAGAGGGGAACCATCTGTTGTGAATGGGCAGGGGGGGGGGGGGGGGCAGCATGGTGGTGCAGTGGGTAGCAGTTTCGCCTCACAGCAAGAAGGCCCTAGGTTGGAATCTGGGCTGGGCCTTTCTGTGTGGACTTTGCATGTTCTCCCTGTGTCTGCGTGGGTTTCCTCTGGGTACTCTGGTTTCCCCCACAGTTCGAAGACATGCATGTAGGCTAATTGGAGGCTCTAAATTGCCATAGGTATGAGTGTGTGAGTGAATGGTGTGTGTGCCCTGTGATAGATTGGCTGGCCTGTCCAGGGTGTATTCCTGCCTCTCGCCCAATGCATGCTGGGATAGGCTCCAGCACCCCCTGTGACCCTGACCAGGAATGAGTGGGTGTAGATAATAGATGGATGTATGGAGGATTTTTTAAAATGAAATTTGTCTTCAGTGATGTATTTTCACATTAAATTTGATGTATTTCACAATCATGTATTGAACATTAGAATTAGAGATTTAATTAGAAATTTCACGTTTTTCACTTTTTAATTGTGGAAGTAAAACACTCACTTTTTTTGAAAAATTAGATTAGAATTGTAAAGCAGAAATAAACACAGCAGCAGTAGAACTATGACTACTAGTAATATTGATTGTATTGAGTTTTTTTTTTCTGGAAATCCAATTGGATTTTGTACTTTTTGTTTGAAATAATAATAATAATAATAATAATAATAATAATAATAATAGGTATTTCAAATTGTGTATGTATCATATAGTTATGGTTTATTTGTGGTTTTAAATTTCAGAATGTAAAATGATTACATTTATATTTTTGTGACCCTGCTGGATAATGTATCTCCCTGCGATAATGCATCACTTGCATAGGTGATATGCTTAGCTTATGAAGCACTTCTGTAGCTCTGTACATACTGTACATAGGATCCTTCACAAAACTCACATTTATTTACAAGTGTTGCTATGCATGTAATACTGTAAAAGACAGGCATAAACCTTATGGAGCAGGTGTCATGTTTCAGACCGTAAAGGAGCAGAGAACAGCTTTTGTTCATTGCATTACAGGCATTTAATATGCACGCCTTCAGAGAGTCTTACCTGTGCTTATACACATTTGCTCAGCAGGACACATACTGAAGATTTTCAGCTTAAGCACATTGCTAAAGTACAATAGTACAGTCCTTCCCCTGGAATTGAACCCGCAATCGCTGGGTTACAAATGTAGTGCCCCAGCCATTACGCGACACTGACACTCATACGCCTGGGTCCCTGTCTCAGTCACTGCCGGTGTCCTTGTTGTAACCCTAACGAGAGAGGACACAGGTAAAACCCTAACGAGAGAGGACACAGGTAAAACCCTAACGAGAGAAGACACAGGTAAAAACCTAACGAGAGAGGACACAGGTTAAACCCTAACGAGAGAAGACACAGGTAAAAACCTAACGAGGGAGGACACAGATTAAACCCTAACGAGGGAGGACACAGGTTAAACCCTAACGAGAGAGGACACAGGTAAAACCCTAACGAGGGAGGACACAGGTAAAACCCTAACGAGGGAGGACACAGATTAAACCCTAACGAGGGAGGACACAGGTTAAACCCTAACGAGAGAGGACACAGGTAAAACCCTAACGAGAGAGGACACAGGTAAAACCCTAACGAGAGAGGACACAGGTTAAACCCTAACGAGAGAGGACACAGGTAAAACCCTAACGAGAGAGGACACAGGTAAAACCCTAACGAGAGAGGACACAGGTAAAACCCTAACGAGGGAGGACACAGGTTAAACCCTAACGAGGGAGGACACAGGTAAAACCCTAACGAGAGAGGACACAGGTTAAACCCTAACGAGGGAGGACACAGGTAAAACCCTAATGAGGGAGGACACAGGTTAAACCCTAACGAGAGAGGACACAGGTAAAACCCTAACGAGGGAGGACACAGGTAAAACCCTAACGAGAGAGAACACAGGTAAAACCCTAACGAGAGAGGACACAGGTAAAACCCTAACGAGAGAGAACACAGGTAAAACCCTAACGAGGGAGGACACAGGTAAAACCCTAACGAGGGAGGACACAGGTAAAACCCTAACGAGGGAGGACACAGGTAAAACCCTAACGAGGGAGGACACAGGTTAAACCCTAACGAGAGAGGACACAGGTAAAACCCTAACGAGAGAGGACACAGGTAAAACCCTAACGAGAGAGGACACAGGTAAAACCCTAATGAGAGAGGACACAGGTAAAACCCTAACGAGGGAGGACACAGGTTAAACCCTAACGAGAGAGGACACAGGGATAACCCTAACGAGAGAGGACACAGGTAAAACCCTAACGAGAGAGGACACAGGTAAAACCCTAACGAGAGAGGACACAGGTAAAACCCTAACGAGAGAGGACACAGGTAAAACCCTAACGAGGGAGGACACAGATTGTTTTAAGCCTTTGGGGGGGCTTGTTTGTCATCACTGTTTCTCTTCCTGCTGAAATGCAGCAGTGACCCGGTCCGTTATGTGTGGTTTTGTGCCTGTCAGGGAGGTGCTTTCGAGGAGCGGTGGGGACCTTGCGTGAAACGGACTCCTTATAGGCGCCCCAGGAAAAAACCGCTGGCCTCGTGAGCCTGCTGCAAGGAGCTGCAGGAGCGAGGAACACCCCCGAAGACCTTCCATCTGCCCTCAGTCTACCTGCCCTCTATCTGTCTGTCTGTCTGTCGGCACCCTGTCTGCCTGCCCTCTACCTGTCTGTCTGTCGGCACACTGTCTGTCTGCCCTCTATCTGTCTGTCTGTCGGCACCCTGTCTGCCTGCCCTCTACCTGTCTGTCTGTCGGCACACTGTCTGTCTGCCCTCTATCTGTCTGTCTGTCTGTCGGCACCCTGTCTGTCTGTCTGCCTGCCCTCTATCTGTCTGTCTGTCGGCACCCTGTCTGCCTGCCCTCTATCTGTCTGTCTGTCGGCACCTTGTCTGTCTGTCTGTCGGCACCCTGTCTGCCTGCCCTCTATCTGTATGTCTGTCGGCACCCTGTCTGTCTGTCTGCCCTCTGTCTTTTTGTCTGTCTGTCTGCCCTCTGTTTGTCTGTCAGTTTGCCTGTTTAAATGGATGGCACACACGCAATGAATGTTTCACAAAACACCATACAGTTAAGAACAGCTATTATTTCCTATCCTGCTACAGTTGTAACATTTGCACTCACACACACACACACGCTCACACAAACACACACGCACATTGTATTAACACACACACATATACATATGCACATACACGCACACACACACACACGCATACACACACACACACACACACACACACACACAAGGACAGCAGCAGCACAAATTGAATTGAATTGCAAGTAATATATACCTCAGAGAAGGGGTATGCTGTGGAACAGCAAATGATACTTCATTCTTTCTTTCTTTCTTTCTTCCTTTCAATTTTACTCATTATTAGAGGCAACCTTGCAGGAGAGTTTTCATGTCCTTCTGATTTGCAGCACACGGTACAATCAGAGAACAAGCAATGGCAAAACAAACTAACGGGGCAGCAATCAGGAGAATCTAGCAGTGTAAGTCCAGTAGAACTGACGATAACAATCACCACTGTGGATCAGTGCAATGGGAAAAAATAACTGATGTCACTCAAGACATCCCTGTGATGGTCATAATGGGGAGAAAAGGCTGGCCTCCCATGTCTTCATAAACCACCATAGACCTGAAAGACAAGTATCTGAAAAGGTAGGATATCCCGCTAATGTGATGGCTTCATCAACAGAACAGGAGCCTGTCACAGGCAGTCACAAGACATACTGTAACCCAGTCCTGTAGAAGGATAGTGCTGTGTGTGTGTCATGTGGGCCACCTGTGGGGGCCACAAGCACAGGGAGGCCACTGGGAGAAGGGGTTGGGCATGAGCATGCCCCCCCCCCCCCCCCACCCCCACCTGGTGGTGGACCAGCCAAAAATAAATCATTCTCATTGTATAGCTATGCACCATCATCAAAAATAGATGAACTCGGTGGTTAAATATTAGATTTTATTTTTATTTTTTTTGGTACCTGACAGGAATGTTTTACTTCCACAATTAAATTTTATTTCGTTTTTTTGCTTTATGAACTTGATGCCTGGTCTAAGGTCGAAAGAGAGGCAGCGAATACGATATCCGAAATCAAACTGAAATGCCCATTAGTGTCATGGAGTAAAAGTCAAATGTATGCAATGATTAATAAATTCTGACATCCGACATGCCCAGCCAAGAACAATCAGAGACCCAGTATTTTGTAGACACTGGATATGAATGTGATATATACTGTAGGACAGCAGTATCTCAAATTCAGGAAATGAGAATTGTGTAATGTGTCTTTATCTCTCTTTTACATCACATACCGATGCAATTACATGCACATTAATTTCAAATGTGATTCTGTGGTTTATGCACTCACATTTCGTACCTCATTAAAAGTGACCTACGGCTGTCCTGCTAACACTGTCTCTAAGTCCACCCACAAACCAAACCCAGGCATTCAAACTCATCAGGATTTTGGAAGGGTTCTTTGCTTTCAGAGGATTGGAAATTGTGACTCAACAGAGAGACTGGATGTATCTGTAGGCTGCAAAGCACATTCACTTAGTCACGGAGAGGGGACAAAATGTCCAAACAGCAGAAGGCTTACGGAAGAATTCAATATACTAGCCAAGATGCCCTCTGTTCCGAAGTGCCTATGCTATGCGACGTACAGTCTGAACAGAACAGCTTCCAATGAGAAATGCATTACTTTGCAAAAGCATTAAGTCCATCATCTTATTAGGTAGTCTTCATTAGACCACATTCGTAATTAGGGTCGCTTAAAATGAATGCTGGATGAAATGAAGTGGATAAAAAATCTGCACTTTATTATTTACTTCATACCGGCAAAGAAACGAAAAAGAAAATGTATTCATTGCTTGTGAAACTTGTAGCATTGTGGTCATAGCTGTGCTCAATCACAGGGTTTGCTTATGGTGCAGTTTGCCCATAATGAATGAATGAGGAACCGAGTACACAAAGTCCCCAGTGTTGCTCGGTCCCTGAAATCGATACCGAGCTCGACGCTAATGCCAGGACCCGCGCCGCTGTCCAGGACAGGTTTTTTATTTATTTATTGAGATGCCTGTCTCCAGAGATGTGTGTGAACGCACATACACACACACATACACACACACTCCAGAGATGTGTGTCAACACAGGACCAGAGCCATTGATCCTGCCCTGGGCGGCGAACGCAATCAGAGCTGTAATTCTGAGGCGCGCTACGTACGCGCGTGATGGATGACCTCCTCGCAAACCGCGCTAATGAGTCTCAGGCGGTTTAGCTGCTCGTAGCGCGCTAGCGCCCCGCATCGACTGCGCGCACGCAGGAACATCGAAACGAGCCACAGAGCCGCCCACCCTCTCCCCCCTTACCCCTGTCGTTTTGACCTTTCGTGTGTTTATCATCAGCTTAGTTATCGCCGCAGCAACCCGAGGAATATCACGGCTTGTTCAGTCACAGCCCCGAGACGCTAAGAAAATAGAGCGACACGCAATTTACGTAAATAACTGTAAATAACTGAATAACTGTAAATAATTGGCCTCGGCGCCCGTGGACGAGGTTTCGCGTAGCGTACTTCGTCCTCGTAGCGCTCGGCGCTAACGATGTTACCGTCGAAATGGCATCGGCGGCGATGGGGAAGCCTGCTCCGTTTCACAGGCTTCTCCAGGCCCGAGATTCCCAGCCTCGTTACCCTCTCACAATCAGTCACACAGGCCGGCCCCCTTTCTGCGTTATTATTCTCGCTATTATTTTCTTTAATTGGCGCGTAAAGCCGGCTATTGACTCTTTTCTGCTCAATGGCTCGACGATAACAACAGTGCCCAACAAAATGATCCGCGCCCTCAGTAATTACGATTGGAAAAAAACTGGAAATATGAAAATAAAAACACAAAGTACTGAGAATCAAAGTAAATATTCTGCAATAATGACTCAAAAATGCAAAAATAATCAACAAAAACTACACATTTCTCAAATTGTGCATTCGTTTAAAAATAAATAAATACATAAATAAATGACATATTCATACCTGTTTTCGGCTCTTTGTGTACCTGCCCTTTGAAAAGATAATGCCGCCTGTAACCCGTTCTACAGCTGAACGGTGGTAGGGTTAAGTCAGGAAGTTTGGGAAAATTCCAGAAGGGGAGGAAGATGGTCATAAATGTCTATTTCACTGACACATTCACAACACAATGCTCGTTGTGAGGAAAACTAAAGGCAAAGCTGACACTATAAACGCATGCACAATACTTTGTCACTGTATGTAAGGAAGGTTTCACATTTAAGTTTATTTTTAAAATTCTTATTCTTGCCTTATTCTTATTGCTGACTCCCCTGCATTTTTTAAGTAAATACGTACATTGTATACTTGTACTTTTGTCTATTACATGTTCGCTAGACCTGTTCTTTCTCCTTACATTGGGAATTCTTTGACAGCAAAGCTGCACAAAAATCACCCTGGGCCAAATAAATCACCACTCCAGTCCTGGCCTTCAGTTATGTTCAAAAACGACATTGCAGCAAGCAGGGCTTGACATTTTTATTTTCTCTCTCTCTTCATTCAGAAGCACAATGTTAATGTGTCAGTACGGTTGTTCCACCTGGAACATAACGGTCCTGAAACAGTTTGAATGAAAAAAAAAAACAGTTAATTTTGTTTCTTTTCTCGCACTCCCAAACTTTCAAACTAAACTAGTAGCCTGTCTCAAAACCTATTATCTTTGTGACCATGTTTCCAGCAATGATAATAAACAGGGGTAAAGTGAAGAGTTATAAAGAAATATATTCTACTGATGATGAAAAACAGAGTGGGCAGTCAATATCACAGTGCGTTAGCGCTGAATAACTTGGCACGGTGAGTACAGCATCGTGCCAACATAACCGCGCTAGGCTGCAAACATAGCCTACGTATGTACGCAAGCACAAATGAATACGCCAGGCCGACGCACTGCAAACACACGGCCTGGTTGTACACGCTCAACACACATTATGTCCCCGTGGAGCTAATAAACTCGACACCTCAATGAGGCGATCTAGGAAAGTTGTGTAAGACTGAGCGGAAGAAAGCACAAATCAAAAGTCCTGCTGTTTCCTGTTTCTTGGCCTGCAGATTGCCCTTGCGTTGCGTTAAAAATTTCAGCTGACACATTTTATGATGCAGCTACGTGTGAAATTTGCGTAGCTTGAAGCGTCCACGTTTGCGTACTTATGTATGGTATGTATCTGGCCTTAGAATAGCTTCGATATAGGGAAATGATGGGCAGATTTACAAGGTGTAGCATAGTAGCAGCAGAGGTCAT
This sequence comes from Anguilla japonica, assembly GCA_025169545.1. NCBI lineage: Eukaryota > Metazoa > Chordata > Actinopteri > Anguilliformes > Anguillidae > Anguilla > Anguilla japonica. The sequence goes on from CM045896.1 coordinate 41,360,750, forward strand.
TGAGGTCATTGAAGTCACATCCAACAATTGCCTTGAACCTACAGTAAATGGACGATAACGTCAACATTATCCACGTTTAGTGCTAAGAACCAGCATTGTTTGCGCTAACAAATCCACATACTCCACAGCCTAACAATAAAGATGAAATGATACCACACAACTTTTTATTGTGACACAATCGGCACCTGGGGCCTGAGCTAGTCGCAATAACATGCACTGACTGGCCGAATCAGTAAGAAAACTTTCAGTAAGAAAAATTTTCAGTAAGAAAACCAAAGACATAGACGGTGGCATAGATATCAATAATATATTAGGCTATGCATAAATACCACCACCATAATAGCCAATAAATAAATCGTGTCTTACCCACAAATATCTTCTTCCTTGACAAACACCTACCAAAAGCAGTAACAATAAGCTATCTCGAATTGCAACTTCCTGACGAGGTTCGACTCGGCTATCGATAAACTAAAGCACACTCAGATGTTTCTGTCCTGTTGCGGTGTGTAGGCCTACTAGTTGGCAAGCTGCTAGCAGAAGTGGCGTCACTGGCAGTAGTGTTAGCAGGTAGCAGCAGCTACTCCATGAACCAAAAATAAAAACAGCAGTTAGGTTGCACAAACTCTCACAGGATGAACATTCACTCTTGCCCTGTTTGAGTGATGTTTGCAAGTCTGTAATAACACAGTCGCACAGGATGAACATTCACTCTTGCCCTGTCTGAGTGATGTTTGCAAGTCTGTAATAACACAGTCGCACAGGATGAACATTCACTCTTGCCCTGTCTAAGTGATGTTTACATGTCTGTAATAACACAGGGTCACACAGGATGACCGTTCTGTGCTGGCTGTAGGCTGCAATGAAATTTGAATTCAAATTTGAAGAAGCGTGTACATTTTGCATTATGACACTGACACTCAACACTGACACACACAAACATGTGCACGCACGCGCATGCAGACACTGACAAACACACACGCACACCATTGCGCGCATACACATATTCACGCACGTGCACACACACACCATTGCATGCGCACACACATACCATTCCACACGTGAAAACACACATGCATGCACACACACACACAGACACAATTGCACACAGACACACACACTATATACACACCATATACTGAATAGATAAAACAATATTGTCCTTCATCTCCAGCTGTGGTGAGTTTCTGAAGCTGCAGAAACCAGCACAATAACAGTAAACACGCCAGTCAACGCTGTGAAATTAGAAACAGATGTATTCTTAATGAGAGGAATCTGCGGGGAAAGGAAGCTGGTGGCAATATCACCACTCCCCATCTCCGCGTTTACGCTCACATCCTGGGCACGGTTTCCAGTCTCTCCTTATTTACTGATTCTACTGCCCCATGCCTCCCTGTGTCCTCCATACTTCAGTCTGAGATATGCTGGATATTACAGCTAAACATTAAAGTGTGCTAGTCATTCTGCATCACTTGCTATCCAAAATGTTGAATCCATGCAATGACTCTATGAAAGTGGTTTTGTCAAGAACGGTGTGGAAGAACTTTACTGGCCTGCACAGAGCCCTGTCCTCACCCCATCCAATCCTCTCCTTTTGGGATCAACTGGAAAGCCAACTGCGAGCCAGGCCTAATTGCCCAATCAATGCCGACTCACTTATGCTCTTATGGCTGAATGGAAGCAAATCCCTGAAGCAATGCTGCAGCATCTAGTATAAAGCTTTTCCAGAAGAGTTGGGGTTGTTATAGCAGCAAAGGGTGGACCAACTCCACATAAATGCCCATAATTTTGGCTGAGATGTTGGCTGTCAGGTCTTCACATACTTTTGGACTTCTGAATGTCATTTACATGTGCTAGATTTACCAGTCATTCAAGCCAACAGAATCCACAATCACAATCATGTACAGTAATAGATAACATACTGTACCGTTCAATAAAAATTCTATGGTCCTTCAGTCCCATTGGGTCTCCATATGCACCAGTGCTCCATCAAATATAACTTCAAGCTGGGATTTAATCAGCATTTATGCTTAACTTTGATTTACAGTGTAGATAAATTCAATCTGCACATTTTCTGCTCAGTTTGCTGAGTTGATTTTAGTGATTACTCAACTTGCAAAGTGTGTTTGTAAATTTTTTTTAAATTGTAGATTTGAATTTCATGGTAATTAAGTTAAGGACAGATATTGATTGAATTAAAGCCTCAGTTAAACCTGGCTATGTAACATAGATAGTACCGTCGATGTTTGTTGTAACGATAAGAATTGTGTCTTCTTTAAGATGGATCTATATGAAGGGCACGTTTTGACTGTATCCAGCCCAAAACGTTTCAAATGATCATAAAAGAAAATCTTACTTTCATGCAGTGTAGTAATTATCCTGGATTCAATTAAATTTTTAAAAAAGAGATTCTTTCCTTGAGAGGAATTGCTATTGAGTGAGAAAAGAAACCTCCCCAGATGCATCTGGAGCCGTGGAAAGAAGCCTTCGCCTGAAGACTGCTTCGTGATTTTAATTTCATTTTTAATTTCACTCAGGTTATTGTAATGCAGCACTAGACTAATCTGCAAGGGATATTTGGTTATTCATATTACTATTATTATTTTACAAGCACTTTTTAGCTCTTTTGTTAACTCGTGTGGCTACTAGAGATGTAGATAATCCTGATACACTTATTGGTTTTGTAAGTCACAGTAATTAGTTTCTGCTAAAAGCTCGATACAGCCCAGCAGCTCTCTTTTTATTTGATCGGCATGAAACATTGACGTAAAAGCTGTGTGATGCTCAACCACTATGATAGCACTACTTCCTCCTGCATGGTTTTACTTTATATATATACATATATATACATACATATATATATATATATATATATATATATATATATATAGTTTATTTACTTGAATCATTTATTTATTCTTTTTTGGCTGCGCAATGTCTGACAGTCAGAGAACTCCCAGCATGCTCGTCTCTGCAGGGCCTATCTGTGTTGTTGTTTATCTTTATTGCCTATGCCACTGCACCTATCGCCACGGCAACCTCATGATGTTGTGTGTTTTTGCAAAATGACAGCACTTCTTTACATGTGAAAATGATTTCCAGACTGTTTTTGGAGCTGGGTTCCCCCCCACCCCCCCCCCCCCCCCCCCCTTACGTGCCTGTGGTGTGTAGATAAGATGGAAGATTGCCGGAGGTAGTTTACCATCATCGGTTTACCTTGCTTGCCCATTTCTCTCAGCCTAATTATTTGTTGAAGATGTTTTGGGTGCAGAAGTTTGATCCAGAGAGACTTTAAGAGCTAATGGAGCTCGCAACCCTTTAACCTGGCTGCTGGGTTTAAGTCAGGAACTTTGGGAAAACTCCGGAAGGGGAGGAAAATGGCCAGAAATTTCTCATTTTATTCCTATTTGAAAATCCCAAAACAGGCTGCAATCACTACAGGAGCCAAATGTATAATGTTGACACAGTCAAAACACAACAGTTATTGTGGGTAAAACTAAAGGCCAGGCTGGCAATGTAAGAGCATAGCCTACACCGTTAAGCAATCTCATTCAGCTTCATCATTCTCACAGATTTCTGCTCATCTCAGAATCTCAGGCAGCTAGCCTCATCATCACCAGCATAGGCTGCTGCTCATCTCAGAATCTCAGGCAGCTAGCCTCATCATCACCAGCATAGGCTGCTGCTCATTTCAGAATCTCAGGCAGCTAGCCTCATCATCACCAGCATAGGCTGCTGCTCATCTCAGAATCTCAGGCAGCTAGCCTCATCATCACCAGCATAGGCTGCTGCTCATTTCAGAATCTCAGGCAGCTAGCCTCATCATCACCAGCATTGCTCATTTCAGAATCTCAGGCAGCTAGCCTCATCATCACCAGCATAGGCTGCTGCTCATTTCAGAATCTCAGGCAGCTAGCCTCATCTTTGCCAGCATAAGCTGCTGCTCATTTCAGAATCTCAGGCAGCTAGCCTCATCATCACCAGGCAAAAGCAGAGCTGGAGAATGTGCCACAACTTCACACAATAATAATAGTTCCTGCATTTTATTTTCAAAATGTATAATCACTCTTAATAATGGCCTACGTATTTATTACATTCAGTAGGATACATTAAAGATTACATTTGAAGGCTGAATCTGTGCAATTGTTTATCTCTCTCTCTAAAAATATGCATTAGTACAAAGTTATTAAATAAACAGTAAAAAATAGATTATGGAGTCTGAAAATTAAAAATAAATTAGTAAATATAAACATACAACCGGATTGTAAGCACAGACATCATAAAGTATTTTCACACAGTGCTGTCAATGTGAAGGACGAACTAAACTGTGACAATGCATAAGCAATTACAATTACAATGTGGTGTTTAGAAGGCGCTCTTATTCAGAGTGTCTTGCAAAGCATCCAACACTGGCAGGGTCCATGACTAATCCCAGTGAGCCATGGGCATCACTGGCAGGGTCCATGACTAACCTCAGAGAGCCATGGGCATCACTGGCAGGGTCCATGACTAACCCCAGAGAGCCATGGGCAGCACTGGCAAGGACCATGATTAACCCCAGAGAGCCATGGGCATCACTGGCAGGGTCCATGACTAACCCCAGAGAGCCATGGGCAGCACTGGCAGGATCCATGACTAACCCCAGTGAGCCATGGGCATCACTGGCAGGATCCATGACTAACCCCAGAGAGCCATGGGCATCACTGGCAGGATCCATGACTAACCCCAGTGAGCCATGGGAAGCACTGGCAGGGACCATGACTAACCCCAGAGAGCCATGGGCAGCACTGGCAGGATCCATGACTAACCCCAGAGAGCCATGGGCATCACTGGCAGGGTCCATGATTAACCCCAAAGAGCCATGGGCATCACTGGCAGGGTCCATGACTAACCCCAGAGAGCCATGGGCATCACTGGCAGGGTCCATGACTAACCCCAGAGAGCCATGGGCATCACTGGCAGGGTCCATGACTAACCCCAGAGAGCCATGGGCATCACTGGCAGGGACCATGACTAACCCCAGAGAGCCATGGGCAGCACTGGCAGGATCCATGACTAACCCCAGAGAGCCATGGGCATCACTGGCAGGGTCCATGACTAACCCCAGAGAGCCATGGGCATCACTGGCAGGGACCATGCCTAACCCCAGAGAGCCATGGGCAGCACTGGCAGGATCCATGACTAACCCCAGAGAGCCATGGGCATCACTGGCAGGGCCAATGATTAACCCCAAAGAGCCAAGGGCATCACTGGCAGGGTCTATGATTATCCCCAGAGAGGCATGAAAAGAAGAATGTGCATCGACAACTTGGGAACTGACCACAGAAGCTTCTGCTGAGTACAATGCGAATGGTAGCGGTCTGAGTAAGCATAACGCTAGCACATCTCAATAAAGCCACTCTAGTGTGCGGTCATGTGTGCATAGCAGGCGAGCCATCAGTCTGCCCTTGGCTCAGGCTGGACCGCATCAGAGGATGTGGCTAGAGCTGGCGGGCAGGGGATGTAAAAGATGGGCTTTCAGTTTGCAGCGGAAACTGAGGAGCCCCCCCTACAGCCCTGTTTGAAGGGGGGGGGGGGGGGGGGGGTCATTTTTACCAGCGGGAAGCCAGGCAGGCAATTACCTTCTAGGGCGACATTCTGGACCTCCAGCTGTCAGCCATGCTTTAGGTGCGATGGCCTGGTCCATCTGATGGTGCCCTGGAACCAATGGCAGACACGTGACATCATTAACGCATCATCCTGCTGAACCCTCACACCCCGCAGGGGAGCTAGACTCTAGCGACAAGAACAAAGTGTTGGTTTCTTTAGTTAGCAGTTTCTTTGTTTGGTAGTTTGTTATTTAGTAGTTTGTGGCTGTCCGGGGGCCATCTTGTCTGGCTCTTGGGTGGCCATGGTTTTGGAGATTTTATCTTGTGCTAATTCTGACTGAATGTATGGCCGGATCAATCTGCAGTAACCAGCATCCCCTCCTCTCTGAAGCTATTCACTAGAAGAGGATGAAATGCACCTAACACCTAGGACTCTACAGAGCACTGTCCTCCAATACGATTTGGAGGTGCATGTATTAATAATTTGACAACAACTTATTCTCATGAATAATTCTTTGATGGCTACTTTTTCAGTGTTCTTTTATTATGCAGACATTAGATTTACATTTGATTTACATCTGTGGTCAGAGTTTTGTAAATATTGCTGTTACGGTTCAGAAGGATGTCTATTACAATGAAAGTGTGTCACTTAATGAAAGGTAATAAACTGACTAATTGGAAAACCCATGAGCAGTAATATGGCTTTAAATTGACACAGTATTATGGTAGGATGAATGAAGGAAAGGGTTTCTTTATAAATATGGATATATATAAATATGAAAACTCCAGCCAAATGTACTGTTTTTTGAAAAATGAACAGTTGTCAAATAAATTTCAGCTGACGCCACAAGAGTGTCTGAACTGACAAGTTATACCAAACACCTGAGGTAAGCTGTGAGTTTCAAACACGAAAGCACGCTGGTCTATGAGTGACACCGTGCTGGTAAGAGGTTGTTTTGTGTTTGCTTGTGTGTGTATATGTGTGTGTGTGTGTGTGTGTGTATGTGTGAGTGCAGCATGTGTGTGTGTGTATGTGTGTGTGTGTGCGTATGTGTGTGTGTGCGTGTGTGCGTGTGTGTGCGTGCATGTGTAAGCATGTGTGTTCAAAGCTATGTGTGACTTGTTATTCCCTATTAAAGCTGATGCACGTTACTTTGATTTGGCGCGCAGACATCAGCATCAACAAAACGGAACAAGCGCTGTTGTTGCTGATTCCGATAACCTGCCCCCATTGAAGTCAGCCTGTCTGAAGTGTGAGGGATAGATTCCCACATTTCCATCGCAACCACAAAGAGGCTCTGACAGTTGCCTCCAACAGCCAGTGATTACAGTAGGGCTTTTAAAATCACAAAAGGCTGAGATCCCGTTGCCATGACTGGAGTATGCGTTTGATCGTTACAATTGCCTCCCGTAATTAAGAGCCGACGATGTCAAGATACGTTTGGATGAGCTGGGAGCGCTAGGCTAAGCGTCCGCCTCCGTTTCCACTCGTACTGTTGCTATACATCGTGCTCGTTTAGCGGTTTTTCGGTTTGCGGGGTTACGGTTGGGTCGCTGGGTTTGTAATCACAAGATTTCTGGTTGAATCCGGAAAAATGGCTGTCGCTTCCTGCATGGATATTATAGCAGGGAAATTATGTTGTGAAAACACCGCAGTGCATGTTCATATAAAATATAATTGATACGTTCTCATTTACACAGTAAAAATAACGTAATGTTTGTTAAAAGTAACTGGCATAAGATACTACCTTGCTGGCCATAGATGTGTTGAGTCATAGAAGTTTTTTTTTTTCCGTCTTTTTTTTTGCCACTGGCAGATTTAAATACCCACGGAGAACCTTAAAATAAGCTTATATTTCAGCATAATATCACATGTCACTACCTCATCAGAGTAGAAGGGGGACATGTTGGATGTTTCAACACACCAGAGAAATGTTTGAAGGCTCAAATTCTATTAATCTTCACCTGGGCCATTTTCTTTCTTCAGCAGACAGATTAATGTGATCCCTGAGACAAATTAACGGCAGAGTTTCCTGTTAAAGACCAGCCTGCTCGATTTACACGACCCATAATGCTGTTCCACAAGCCTGGGAGGAGGCTGTGTGTGTCCTAATATGGCTCCATCAGAGAATGAAGGGAAGGCATTTCAGAACAATATCAGGTGAGTGCCTTTTGCTGCATTGATTTTCTGGCTGCTACCCTTATAAAATGCCCAAAATCTTTGTGGGCGGGCTCATAAAAGTTCCTGAATCTTTGTGGGCGGGCTTAATGAGTTTTGATTTATCTCCCACATTTTAACCACTTAATCAAGAACTATGAGGGTGGGCCAAATTCAAAGTGATGTCATTTCCTGTTTGGCTATGAAAAGGTTTCTGTGCGGGCGAAGACATCAGCATCATTACACATAACCTGGATAAAGCAATGACCAAACAGCCATTGCCTTGGCTGTATTTTCAGATACAGAAAATATCACTTTTTGGCTGAGAAAACTCAGCATCAGACTCAAGAATCAGGAATTGCAAAAAATTCAAATATATATTGGCACATTTCAAATGAAAATACTGGCTGTAGACCAGCTTATAAATGTGTTGAATAGCCTATAATAATGGTAATAATAACACTCATAGTCATAAGAAGAATGGCAACTGAATGCCATGTAATGCACATGTTTTCTCTTTAATTAAAAAAAAAAAATAAGTTATAAGCCCCACAAGTGCTCTGTTTGTTTTGTTTTTGCTCATTTAGGTGAAACTTTCTCATGCGGAGAAAAGAACAAAAACACATTTTTACCAGATGTACTCTGAATGTCTTCAAGCCTTGTTGCTCTCTACACAATGGCTTGATTATGGGAAAGGTTCAGCATGTCTTGCCCTCTCAATAACACCTTATTATGATTTCCTCACGACAGCCAATTCTACGCGCCGTTCGGCTGTGTTGGACACTCTTGTCACGCCCGAACAAAACAAAATATTATCTCCCCATAGACCTCGCTAACCACGTCTACGCTGAATACCCAGACTGAAGGGCCACTCTGGCTGTATAAACTGTGATTTTTGAGAATGCTAAGCACCCTTGAGTGAGAGCGGCCCACTCAGAGTATTTTGGAAAGCAGTCACGGGGGTTACATCCACTCTGTTCTGTCTCTCACACGGTGAATCTCTCCCCTACAGTACCATTCAGACTGATGTGTTTAGCACATGTGCCCTGACACCTCGCTGTGCTACTGAAGCTGAAATTGAATTGAGTTGAAATTTTAATTCAAAGCGGATCTTGAGCTCGACCGTATCTGTACCGCCAGACGCGTAACCCCCCCCCCCCCCCCCCCCCCCCCCCCCAACCGCGCGGTCCTTCAGCCGAGCCGCGATCGATGAAGGCCGCTCGGCGGCCCGCGGGGGCGGGGTCACGCAGATTTATAAAAACGGCTGAGCGGGAGGGAGACCGGCGGTGAACGCGGGGGATGGGAGCAGGGAGGGGAGGCGACCTGCGGGGTCGCGAGCGCCACCGCGCCGGCGAACGAACCCCGCGGGTCCCGCCCGAGGGAGGACCCCTGCCCCATCTCAGCCTGCGGGGTACGGGAGGCGGGGTCAGGGGCGCCAGAGTCCCCGAGGCCCTGTCTGCTGGGCGAGGAAGCCACACAGCCGCTGACTTCGTTCTGCGTGCTAACGGAACCCCCTATCCTGTGTGTACGTGGAGCGGAACTCTTTGAGGGTTTCCCCCAAATCCAATCAAAATCTAATTAGGAAAAAAACTTGAACCAATAAAAGCAGGTGTGGTGGACATTGCAAACTTAAGCTTCATTTGAGAGTTGCTGGGTGGCTACACTTCCAAATTAGGGTGGGAATTTCACATATTTAACCCCACAATGGGTGCCATTTTTTGTATTTTTTTAAGAGCCTTTTTTTCTGTCTAAACCATTATCTTCGAAAGAGCTGCCTTGTCCCTATTTCCAGTGAATATAGTCAAACGCAGTTACAAATGAACTTGTAGTTTACAGACACAGCATGGACTCAGGGTGTAAAATGTGTTTAACACAGTGGAACAGGGCCACACAGGAGTAAATGATGTAGGGGGTGGAGCTTAGTGTCATGCGCGTGATTGGAGGGCCCCTTTACCCTGCAGAGTGTCCCCCAGAAGGGCCTGCTGGACAACAGAGGCTCAGACTGCTCCGAGAGGGAGTTTGTGATGTCAGAGACTCAAAAAGCGTGTGTGTGATGTCACAGGCTCAGAGAGTGGGTGTGTGATGTCACAGGCTCAGAGAGCGGTGTGTGATGTCACAGGCTCAGAGAGAGGATGTGTGATGTCACAGGCTCAGAGAGCGGGTGTGTGATGTCACAGTCTCAGAGAGCAGATGTGTGATGTCACAGGCTCAGAGAGCAGGTGTGTGATGTCACAGGCTCAGAGAGTGGGTGCATGATGTCACGGGCTCAGAGAGCAGGTGTGTGATGTCACAGGCTCAGAGAGCGGGTGTGTGATGTCACAGGCTCAGAGAGCAGAGTGTGATGTCACAGGATGCTCTGTGCACATGTTTATAAGGGGATTGAGCTGCAGCTGTGGTTTTGCATGATATGTTGACTCATGGGTGGGGGTGTTATAAATAGGGCTGTGGGTCATCAATGAAACATCACAACTGGCAGAATCAAACTTTGCTTACTAAGACAAAAAATGACTCATAATTCCCATCATTCAGTGGGTGGTGCCAACAGACCATTTATATGGCAGGGTAAATTATGATGTTTTAGGAACTGCACAAATGTACAAACTTGTACTCTTGCATCCACTGTAATCAGTGAAGGAAATCATTTAAAAATGAGTTTCCATGATAATTGAATATTTCAACTTGATTTAGTAATTCGTAGTTAATCATATTTCATTATTATTTTAATTGGAGCTAGCATGTGGCCTGATTTGGTGAAGTATCCTGAAGGAGCTTGATGCTAGTCAGTAAGGAAGCTAAAAAAGCCAGACAGGAAGTTGACACTGTTCAGACAAGAAGTTGACACTGGCCAAACAGGAAGTTGACACTGGGTCAGATGGGAAGTTGACACTGGCCAGACAGGAAGCTGACACTGGGTCAGATGGGAAGTTGACACTGGCCAGACAGGAAGCTGACACTGGCCAGCCAGGAAGTTGACACTGGTCAGAAAGCTGGATATTAAATAGTGGAGTTTGAGATTTCAGTGCAGATAAAAAGGGGAACACAGGTGGCTGATCCTTTTCCAATATTTGGATTGGCCCCATGGTGCGGTGTTTAATCCAGACTGTGAGCGTGGTTGCTCTGCCTGCAGGGAGTCGTGTTAGTGCCTGTAATGCTGCCCCAGGAGGGAGCGGTTCGGCTGGCGGGAGGGCCGCGTCTCATTGGGCTGCCTGTGAAAAGTCCTCCTCCGGCTGAACGTCTGTGCAGACTCAGCCGGCGGACCTCGGGGGCGAGAGGAAACAGCTGACGTGGCGTGTTTGGGAGCAGAAGGCACGTGTGTGTGTGGAATGGAGAGACGAGCTCAGGGCGGTGTGTGCATGCAGCGGGGCCTTGTGAACAGGCAAAATGTGTGAAAGGAAACTCAGGCGTTCTATGCCAGAATTTTAGACAGGGGGGAGAAGTAACCTCCATCACCTGAGCATCTGCCAGACCTCAGTGTGGCACGCTACCAGCATCGATTTACAGCTTGATCCCTTCTTCTTCTTCTTCTTCTTCTTCTTCTTCTTCTTAGTGTGACATGTTACCAGCATCGATTTACAGCTCGATCCCTTCTTCTTCTTCTTCTTCTTCTTCTTCTTCTTCTTCTTCTTAGTGTGACACGCTACCAGCATCGATTTACAGCTCGATCCCTTCTTCTTCTTCTTCTTCTTCTTCTTAGTGTGACACGCTACCAGCATCGATTTACAGCTTGATCCCTTCTTCTTCTTCTTCTTCTTTCTACTCTTCTTAGTGTGACACGTTACCAGCATCGATTTACAGCTTGATCCCTTCTTCTTCTTCTTCTTCTTCTTCTTCTTAGTGTGACACGTTACCAGCATCGATTTACAGCTTGATCCCTTCTTCTTCTTCTTCTTCTTCTTCTTCTTCTTCTTAGTGTGACACGTTACCAGCATCGATTTACACCTCGATCCCTTCTTTCTTCTTCTTCTTCTTCTCAATGTGACACGCTACCAGCATCAATTTATAGCTCGATCCCTTCTTCTTCTTCTTCTTCTTCTTCTTCTTCTTCTCCTTCTACTCAGTGTGACACGCTACCAGCATCAATTTATAGCTCGATCCCTCTTTCTTCTTCTTCTTCTTCTTCTTCTTTCTTAGTCAGTGACACTACCAGCATCGATTTACAGCTCGATTCCTCTCGCTTCTTCTTCTTCTTCTTCTTCTTCTTCGATTTCTTCAGTGTGTGACACGCTACCAGCATCGATTTACAGCTCGATCCCTTCTTCTTCTTCTTCTTCTCAGTGTGACACACTACCAGCATCAATTTATAGCTCGATCCCTTCTTCTTCTTCTTCTTCTTCTTCTTCTTCTTCTCCTTCTACTCAGTATGACCCGCTACCAGCATCGATTTACAGCTCGATCCCTTCTTTTTCTTCTTCTTCTTCTTCTTCTTCTCAGTGTGACACGTTACCAGCATCAATTTACACCTCGATCCCTTCTTCTTCTTCTTCTTCTTCTTCTTCTTATCCTTCTTCTCAATGTGACACACTACCAGCATTGATTTACAGCTTGATTTCTTCTTCTTCCTATTCTCTCTCTCTCTCTCTCTCTGCTGTATATTCTTCCCATCTTTCTCTCCATTCAATTTGAGGTCATGTAATTCAGTTCAGCTCAAAATGCTTTATTGGCACGACATGCAATGTGTTCATATTGCCAAAGCATAAACAACAAAGAAAATTTTGGGGATGAAAAATCTATTATCCCTCTCTTGATATGCAGAAGTAATAACAATTACTACAATGTTGGTATTATTTATGCTAGCATCTGTCTTCCACTCCTCCTCCTCCTCCTTTTGTCAAACTACTCCTCTTTCTCCCTTCCACTCACCTTGCATCTATTTTTAGCTGCTGTTCTCTTTCAAGCCACCTCTCGCCCGCCCGCTCTCTCTTCCTCCCTCGCTCAAGTTCAAGTTGAAATTAATTGGCCTGACACAAAAAATGAAATTAATTAATAAGCACACGTATTTGTAGGGAAGCATCTGAAAACACTTGACAAATAGATGTTTTTATTGGAATCTCCTCCCCATTTGTCTTTCTTTTCCCCTCTCTATTCCTCTCCTCTTCCCCAGTTGTTTCTCTCTGTCTCTCTGAAGCTGCATCGACCCCCCCTGCTTCTCAGGTCCCCTCAGCCTGAGTAAAATATAGCTCTGACCTTTGACCTCTGGGTCGGGAGTGATGGATCTGCCATGGAGATGCTGGGCCATAGGTTTGCTCTCTGTTTGAGAAGAGACTTACCTGAATGGAGTATGTCATGTCCTCTGAGTGTGTGTTGTGTGTGCGTCTGTTTGTGTGTGTGTGTGTGTGTGTGTGTGTGGGCATATGAGCATGTTTAGGTGTGTGTGTGAGTGTGTATGTGTGCGTGTGCATGTGTGTGAGTGTGTGTTTGCATGCGTGTGTGAGTGTTTGTTTGCGTGTGAATGTGTGTGTGTGTGTGTTTGCATGTGTGTGTTTGCATGTGTATGAGTATGTGTGTGTGTGTATGTGTGTGTTTTGTGTGTTTGTGTGTGTTTGCATGTGGGTGTGTGTGTGTTTACGTGTGTTTGTGTGTGCGTGTGAGCGTATGTGTGTGAGAGTGTGTGTTTGCGTGTGAGTGTGTGACTGTGCGAGTGTGTGTGTTTGTGTGTGAGTGCGTGTGAGTGTGTGAGTGTTTGAGTGCGTGAGTGTGTGTTTGAGTGTGAGTGAGTGTGTGTGTGTATGTGTGTTTGCGTGTGTGTGTGTGTGTGTGTGTGTTTGCATGTGAGTGCGTGTGAGTGTGTGTGTAGAGCTTATGGCCCCTTGGCTACTCTGTCCTACAGGCTGAATGTCCTCACTCTATAAGGGCCTCCTTAGCCCCTCCTAAGTGGTGGTGGGCTGAGGTCAGTGAGGTGCAGAAGAGGTGATGGCGGCTCTTGTAGTGTCAGCTCCTGGTCTGCAGTGACCAGACAGCCAGGGAACAGTTCTAGTACTTCCATGGCTGCCAGCTACATATCCAGCTACATCCCCTAAACACCACAGGCCAGTCAGAAATCGGAAATAAAATCTCTTATTCTGACGAACATTATCCTTTCCCCTACAGCATTTCAACTATCTGACTTGCAATTAAATAAAAACATATCTTTACTCGCTTGTTTGGAAAACACAGTAGCAAGTTCAGCTATTACTAAAACGAATTGCCAAACTGTGTTTTGAAGAAAAAAACAAAACAAAAAAAATGCACGGCTTGCATTTATTTGTGAAGCACAGAAAATCTTGGCTGAATTCAACAGGACGGCCTCTCAGACAAAGACCTGAATCCAGAGAAGCAGAATCTTGAGACCCGCATGGGGCCGTCAGGCAATACCATACCGGATAAGAAGACCAACCACGGCTCAACATGGTGCCACGTACAGTGCTGTGAAAAAGTATTTGCCCCCATCCTGTTTTTGTTTATTACTGCAGATTTTTCACACTGGCTCCAGATCTGTAAACAAAATGTAAAGTTAGTCAAAGGAAACTTGAGTAAACACAAAACACATTCGTTTTAGTAATGGTTATTCCATTTATTTAATAAAAAAAAGGTTATCAGACACCCATATCACCCATGATGTGAAAAAGTAATTTCCCCCTTAAACTTAAGAACTGGTTGCATCAACTTTAGCAGCGATAACTGCAATCAGATGCTCCCTATAATTTGATAGCAGTCTTTCATGTCATTGTGGAGGAATTTTAGCCCCCTCTTGTTTTCAGGACGGCTTTAATTCAGTTCAACCTAGTCATTGCAAAAAAAAAAAAAAAAAAACATAGTAAGGTTATGCCTTTGTGTGGAGCTGAAAGTATAAGGCACCAACAAGGCAATTATACCAGATAGTACCCACTCTCCATGGCAGAGGAGCTGATGTCACAGCTCTGCAGGCCTACAGTCTTCAGCACATTGGATCTGAGCCACATACAGATATGCGTGGCCTCCGACTGCATAGCCCTCACAGCCGCAGTGGGTATTCTCCGCCATTATGGCGTTTGGGCTTTCCTCCGCACCCAGTTGCTTCCAGGAAATTGAGGCGTTGATGTCGGCCGGCATCCTGGAGGTTCCCTTCTGTTGGGACGGCGCGGCTGTCCGCTCACCACAGCAGCTCTCCTGTGTCTCCGGCGGCTGTGCCGGTGGTTTGGTGAACACCGTGTCGCGCTCAACAAAGACACGCGCATGTTTGGGGTCCCAGAGGTCAGGCTTCCTGGGCCGCGGGCTCTCCTGCCGTGACACCACCCCTCCACGGCCCAGCGGTGGGCGCAATCCCGCCCCTGCCCGAGCCGCGGAACCCGGCGAAATCGGCCTCTCTCTCGGGATTGGCCGCTTACTGCCCGAGATTTCTCCCGCGGTGTTCGGACATTGTGGGCCTGGTTCCCAGCCTGCCTGCAGGGTACGCTCCTCGCTATCACACGCTAACTAGCCTCCCCGCCCACCGGGACCCATTTTGCCCTCTCTGTGCCCACCCACTGTGATGCCTGGGGGAGGTGCTCTCGGCGTGGGCTTGTCCCCAGGGGCACGAGGGGGCGGGGCGCCCCGTTGCCTCTGCTTCCTGTTTCATTGCGCCGGCTGAGCAGAAGAATTCGGTGGGAGAGAGGGAGGCATTGGCATGTCTGTGGGCACCCACTGTACTTAAAAGCAACCCTGATTTCTGGCGTCCTGTTTTGGGGAGATGGCAACCCACGTTGGAGGAGAGATCACCATGGCAACGGGAGCAGGAGCCGTGGTATTGGTGAAGGGGGCGGACGTGGCAGACGGTGCGGAACGGTATAAAACGCAGAGTCACCGTCAGGATGTAATGCGCGTTATAAAAAATAATCAACCGACATATGAATGAAACCACAAATTGAAAAGAGCCTGATCCTTTTGCCTTTGGGCAGACCAACAGGTCCTGACATCACTGCTGGCCTCTCAGGGCTCAGCCACCAGCCACGTGGCTTTTCAGATCACCTCAGACTGAGGTTCGCTTACGACTGATCCGTGGACTGGCCTCTTGTCTAGGGCCATTCCTGCAGCTGAAGAGGTCAGTGTGGTGCAAGACACAGATGAGGATTGGGTTCAGCTGCTCCACGGCCCCCTGGGTACTGTGGTCTCAGTGCCAGAACTACATGAACTGGTGAGGGGGCCCCGCACCATCATACCAGAAACCCCGAGAGCTTCACATGGTGCATGATGGACACCTGGGCCTGGTTACGGTGAAGCAGTGGTACAGGGATGTGGTGTGGATGTGGTGTGGGTAAGGTGGAGCCGTGCTACAGGGATGTGGTGTGGTTAAGGTGGAGCCGTGCTACAGGGATGTGGTGTGGATCTGGTGTAGTTAAGGTAAAGCCATGCTACAGGGATGTGGTGTGGATGTGGTGTGGTTTAGGTAAAGCTGTGCTACAGGGATGTGGTGTGGATGTGGTGTGGGTAAGGTGGAGCCGTGCTACAGGGATGTGGGGGGGATGTGGTGTGGTTTAGGTGGAGCCGTGCTACAGGGATGTGGTGTGGATGTGGTGTGGTTAAGGTGGAGCCGTGCTACAGGGATGTGGTGTGGATGTGATGTGGTTTAGGTAAAGCTGTGCTACAGGGATGTGGTGTGGTTAAGGTGGAGCCGTGCTACAGGAATGTGGTGTGGATGTGGTGTAGTTAAGGTAAAGCTGTGCTACAGGGATGTGGTGTGGATGTGGTGTGGGTAAGGTGGAGCCGTGCTACAGGGATGTGGTGTGGATGTGGTGTGGTTAAGGTGGAGCCGTGCTACTGGGATGTGGTGTGGATGTGATGTGGTTTAGGTAAAGCTGTGCTACAGGGATGTGGTGTGGTTAAGGTGGAGCCGTGCTACAGGAATGTGGTGTGGATGTGGTGTAGTTAAGGTAAAGCTGTGCTACAGGGATGTGGTGTGGATGTGGTGTGGTTAAGGTGGAGCCGTGCTACAAGGATGTGGTGTGGATGTGGTGTGGTTTAGGTAAAGCTGTGCTACAGGGATGTGGTGTGGATGTGGTGTGGTTTAGGTAAAGCTGTGCTACAGGGATGTGGTGTGGATGTGGTGTGGGTAAGGTGGAGCCGTGCTACAGGGATGTGGGGGGGATGTGGTGTGGTTTAGGTGGAGCCGTGCTACAGGGATGTGGTGTGGATGTGGTGTGGTTAAGGTGGAGCCGTGCTACAGGGATGTGGTGTGGATGTGATGTGGTTTAGTAAAGCTGTGCTACAGGGATGTGGTGTGGTTAAGGTGGAGCCGTGCTACAGGAATGTGGTGTGGATGTGGTGTAGTTAAGGTAAAGCGTGCTACAGGGATGTGGTGTGGATGTGGTGTGGGTAAGGTGGAGCCGTGCTACAGGGATGTGGTGTGGATGTGGTGTGGTTAAGGTGGAGCCGTGCTACTGGGATGTGGTGTGGATGTGATGTGGTTTAGGTAAAGCTGTGCTACAGGGATGTGGTGTGGTTAAGGTGGAGCCGTGCTACAGGAATGTGGTGTGGATGTGGTGTAGTTAAGGTAAAGCTGTGCTACAGGGATGTGGTGTGGATGTGGTGTGGTTAAGGTGGAGCCGTGCTACAAGGATGTGGTGTGGATGTGGTGTGGTTTAGGTAAAGCTGTGCTACAGGGATGTGGTGTGGATGTGGTGGAGCCGTGCTACATTTTTTCTTATTCCACATCAGCTTCACCTAGTTGCTTGTGTTTTTGTTGTGTTGAAAGCACAAATATTTCTTGTGATACTTATGATTTTACATTACATTACAAATTTCCCATTGATTAACACTGATGGAACTTTCAGAATCTGAACAACAAGCTTGCGCTGACATCACAATCGATCACTGCAGCTGCCACAGACACAGACCATCTCTCCCCTTTGTGAAGCTTTTAGCAGAAGAAATCTCTGGGAAGGTAAGTAACCTTAGCAGCAGCAATGCGAGTTCAACCCTAACTAATATTAGATTTCTAATATTTGTTCTTGCAAGCTTATTTCAATATTCAACATAATGTTAAGTCTAGCTAGATATTAAAACATTTTAGAATCCGTTTACCTCAGTTATCTGTTAAAAATATGTTATTTTGGGTGAAGAAAAATTCTTCTGTGGTGGAGATAACTAAAATGTGCAATTTGGAGAGTATTTTGGACGTCATGGAAAGACCCTTGCAGAATTTCACTGCTTTTAGTTACCTGCAGTTTTTTTTTTTTGCAGTGGTGGGAAACATGTTGGGGATGAACTGTGCACAATAATTTTGCCACTAGCTGATGTGGATTTTGTGAAATGAACAGTTGTGCAAGAAAATTATTATTATTATTTATTTATTTTATTTTTATTATGTGTATACTAAGAACAGTTCTTAAAGTTTTGGTACATAGCCTTGATTGTACACTCATGTGCTTCAAATAATGTCATAATTCACGTCTATTCTGCGTGCTGCTACAAAATCAAAAGGCTTTATTTAAGAGTAGTGCAAACCGAGTGGAAATTTCCTTTTTAAGTGCTTGGGGTTAAGGGAACATCTTGGCATAGAACTGCAAAAAGCCATATGGATTTAACTAAATTTCACATTTATAATATATAAACATATATTACATTACATTATCTCAATATGTAAGTGCATAAACAAATAAAAGATTATTGTCCTTTGAAGATGACGAAGACCAGAGAAGTAGGCCTAGTGCATTAGCATTTACGCACCTTTTTTTACCACTGTATCATTGGGATCAAAACATAAAATAGAATCTCACTGAGATCCCCTCCCCCCCTGGTCATGATCACTAAGATAGCCAATATTGGTTATTTTAAAGAATTTAACCTGGGGTACCATTTTGATATCATTTGTGTACTAAGATAGCCAATATTGTTTCTTGTAACCTGGGCTAATTTTGATATCAGTACTTTCAATGGCAGGCCTAGCTTTTGCCAGTTTGAATTAAGGACTGCATTTTGCAAGTGTGAGTAACTTGGCATTTTTGTCCGTTAAAAATGTGTTTTTCTTTAGGTGCTGTTTACTGTTTTTCCCTTAAGTGAGGTGCTCACTTGTGAATGGCTTAAACAGACGACATGTAAAAGCATATGAGATGTTAGGGACCCAGGGTCAGTGTTTCCCAGAAAGCAAATGTGCAACTTCCTTGTCCCGGTATTCCACAGTATTCCATGTTTAGTGTGCAAGAAGAACAAATAAGAGTGCGCTGTGTTGCCAGTTTCCGGATGTGGAGTAGTGCGCACATTCCTGGTGGTAGGTGTAAGGAGGCGGGGGATGGGGGGGTGGGGGTGAGGTGTGGGGGGGGGGGGGGGGGGGGGGGGGTTCAGGTGATGTCAGGTCACTCTCACTCCCCAGGCCCCAATTACCCTGATAAAGCCGCTCATGCAAATATCCGGCCCAGGAAGCCCCGCTCCGTCTCCCCCGGCCGTCCGTCTCAATTAGCTGCTAATTGAAAGGTCACGCCACTGACAGGCGGGACCCGGGGTTCTGAAGCCCCGCCGCCCCCGCCGGATTCCAGGCTCCCGCCAATCATCGGCCCCGGCCTAATTACCGGCCGCTCCTCGGGCTCCGGTCTGCGGGGGCTTCCTCCGAACCCCTGGGGTCCCCCTCCGCACCGGCCCACAGGAAAGAGAGCGAGAGAACTGCTCCCAGACTCTCTAGTTAAATTTAGGAGTCGCTGCACCCCCCCCCCCCCCACCCCCCCCCACCGCATTAGCACCCCCTCCATCCCCACAGTACCCCTGACCTTTCACCAGAACCATGCAGGGGCCGGACCGTGGTTGGACCGAGCATTTCTCACCATTATATCCTGCGTGTGATTGGATGTTGCCATACGTGAACACCACGTTGTTATTTTTATTTCCCATAACGTGACAGCAGAATTGTTAAACATTTAGCGTACAGTCACACGTGTACCCTTTCATGTTTAGATGTTGCCAATTTCCCCGATAAAGGAAAACTTTGATTTTATATATTTATACAGGTGGGTGACTCTGAAATAATGTGCGCTCAGGCAATGCCAAGCTCGGCGTGACAGTGTCCGCACCCCACATTGGAACCGAACCCGTGTCCTTCTGGTTAAGAGCCAGACTATTTAAAGGCCGCTCCTTCGCCAAGGTGACCGCCTCTGTGGTGCTGTGGAGAGAAGCCGCTCTCCTGACGGCGCAGCCGGGCCCGAGGCGGAAGGGCTCGTTCCGCAGCCCCTGTTTCCTGACAGGCTAATAGGCAGCTGCTGCTCGCGTGTTTCTGCCTGCCTTTATGATCGGAGCCGCGATTACCGTCATTATCATAATTATCGCCATTATTATTCGAAACGCTTTCCTCCATTGGAGAACTTTGAAGAGCAATTGAATGCGGGGATCCAAGAAAAGCCGACGCGTCAATCACAGCCGCTTTGAGCGACCGAAAATACACTGGAAATGAAAAGGTATATTTTGTCCCTCCCATACGCGCCGGATGTCCCCTATTGGCCTGTTCGACACCCACATATGACTCACGCCACGCGCGTACGCACGCCCTGCGAGTCAATGCAGAAACGCAGGGAGGTAAACGACATGAACGCCAAACTCCACTGGGGTTTTCTCTGTGCTGGTCCTGCTGCTCCACGCCCTTCTGTTTCATGGGCCTGTGAGGCCGCGTGTGGCATTGTAAAACGTTCGCGTTAAAGCGGCTAATCGATCCATTTATTTAACTGCGAAATGGCTCCGCAGACAAAAGCAAACGAAGGGCTTCGAATTCACCGAGGGCACCCGATCGGATAACGATTTCAGAACTTCTGTTAAGGTGAGGAAGCAGCAAGGGGAGAGTTGGTCTTGTCTGAGCCAATAAGAAAGACTGTATTCTGTGATTGGTTGAAATTGAGAGATGGGAGGGGAGCATTTCTGGGACCAGCTCACACCAGAGGGTGGTGGCAAAAGGCATTTTATATACCTGCATATAAAATTGGTTTATTTGGAATCCTTGCGCAAAACTAAACAGTTGCAGCTGTGCCGTAAAGTTCTCTTTTCTCTTTTCCAGCCCATAAATGATGTGTGGCTTTACTGATGGAGTACAGCATCTGCTGCATGTGAATCTCTGCCAGGGCCTTACCACAAATTAATTTTTCCTGGGAAAACTTCCACTTAGAATTAGCCTGATTGCTACTCTAAACTGTGACCAGATTGTCTCAAAATCCAAACATTCTTTTCGTTGACATTTCTACTGTGTACTATGTACACAAAGTGAGAAGACGCTCTCAAAACAGCACATAACTTGTCATTTTACCACACCTCCAAGTGTATGTAAGCACAATGCATTTTGTGTTACTTTCAACACAGACTACGTAACACATGAATTGTTGTAACTGTGCCACAAAAGTGTTGAAAGTAACACAAAAGTAGGAACACAACATGTGTGTTGAATATTAACATATGTGCACACACACACACACGCACACACACACACACACACACACACATGCCCATGCACACACACACATACACACACACACAGCCACACAAACACACACACACACACACACACACACACACACACACACACACACACACACACACACACGCACATGCACACACACACACACACACACACACACACGCACGCACACACACACACACACACACACACACGCATACACACACACTCACACACACACACGCACACACACACACACGCGCACGCACACACGCACACACATACACACACACACACACACACACACACACACACACATACACACACACACACACGCACACATACACACACACACATGCACACGCATACATACCATTAAATGCAAATGTATTGGGACAGTGACACAATTTTAATTGTTTTGGCTCCGTACTCCGGATCATTGGATTTAAAATAAAACAATGCAAATGTTGTTAAAGTGCTGACTCTCAGGTTTAATTTATGGATATTTACATCCATATTGGGTGATCCCGGTAGGAATTACAGCCCTTCTTATACATAAAAAGCACAAACGCATTGATGGGCTCAACAATAGCAAATGCTGAGTCCATGGAAGACCACAGTAGTGGATGACGAAAGAATACTTCTATTTTCAACTGTCGAGCAGATCAAGAATGCTCTCCAGGATGTAGGCATAGATGCGTCAAAGACTACCATGAAGAGGAGACTACACCTGCATAACCTCACTACAAGATGCAAAGCTGAAGAACAGAACAGCCAGGTCAGAGCTGGCTAAAAAGTGCTGTGAGAAAGTAGTTCTGTAGCAAAGTCTTATGGACAGATGAGATGAGTATTAACTTGTACCAAAGTGATGGAAAGAGGAAAGTGCTAAAGTGCTAAAGCAACCATGGATTTTTTCTAATTTTTTTTTTTAATTCAGGGGTCCAAAGCACAAGGGAGGGGCACTGCTGCTGGAACATTCAGGGGTCCCAAGGACCAGAGAGGGGCACTGCGTAGAATTCAGGCGCCCCAAAGCACCAGGGAGGGACACTGCTACTGTAGAATTCAGGGGCCCCAAAGCACCAGGGAGGGGTACTGCTGCTGTAGAATTCAGGGGCCCCAAAGCGCTAGGGAGGGACAGTGGTGCTGTAGAATTCAGGGGTCCAAAGCACCAGGGAGGGGCAATACTGCTCTAGAATTTGTCATCTTAGGTAATTTTAGGTCATCAAAATGCACTCCGTCACCCCGACCAAGATGTGCTGTTGTTAAATCGGTATTTTAAGCATCAAATGTTTCAAGCTTAAACAGCCAAGTTCATTCAAACTCATCCTGGGAGGCTTTTCATTCAAATGCAGGTGGATTTTTACTGCAATAATTCAAGTCGCACTGCTGATATTTTTTAACGGGGGCCAAAATTGCTACACTTCAAGCACTTTGTGAGCCGGCTTAATTTTCCATTTTCCATTTCCAGTTCTGAGATTTTCACGAGATGTGACAGTGTTCTCAAATAAAGGGCAATGTCACGATCGGTGCAGAGTGAGTCCCCAGCTGAAAACAAGGACTGTGGTTCGATAACAGAGCGGGAGAGAACCTAGCCTAGGAAAGCAAAATGGGTGCCGGCTTGGCGGCAGCCATGCTAATGATTTCTTGACAGTAATTAAAATTCTGCTGTGGAGCTTAGCGTATTAATCAAAGCGGGAACAAAAGGCTGATTTTCTTTGTTTTTTCTCCCATTTTCAGTGTTATTGTCACAGGTCGTGGCCCATACATCCCCGCACGGCTGTCTGGGCTTTCACTTTAATTAGCTGCAAACGGCTCTGAGAACGCTACACTTTGTGCGCTAAATTCACCCGCGTTATTTCATCAGCTAAAGGTCAGGGAACGCCTGTCGCCGGCTGCTCCCCTGGTTTAATTTTTTTGGGATAACATATGTGCTTAATTATGCGTCCCGGGATTTAATTGCTCAAGGCGAACGTTTGCTGGCTTTTAAAATGAATGCCCCATTGAAGCGGGCTACGTGCTGAAAACTAGGTGGTCTTACAGAAATAGCTGGTAGCGATGGCTAATTTTAGGTATTCACAGTGAACACCCTTGGCACTATGTCTCAGGCTGACGTAGTCATCCAGGGGTCAGACTTTTGGTTGCTCCTGGAGCAGGGATCTAACACTCAAACCCTAGATGGCGGCTGAGTCTGCTGGTATTTTACACTTTCCTGCACTTAATTTAAGTGCTTAATTTAAGTCATTGGTCAGCTAAAGAGTCTGCACACCTGGATCCAAGGCCTAAAATGGCTGCTGATAGAAAGGTAACTTTTTTTCTAGAGTTAAACCTGCAGACGCTGCAGCACTCCAGGACTGAAGATAAACCAGCAGATACTAAGATCCTCCAGGACTGGAATTAAACCAGCAGATTCTAAGATCATCTAGGACTGGAGTTAAACCAGCAGACACTGCAGCCCTCCAGGACTGGTGTTAAACCTGCACACACAGCTCCCCCTCTTGGACTGGAGTTAAACCTGCAGACACTGAGACCCCCCAGGACTGGAGTTAAACCACCCACTCTAGAGGGA
>CM045896.1:41391915-41729415 GCA_025169545.1 Anguilla japonica
GCGAGTGTGTGTGTGTGTGTGTGTGTGTTTGCGTGCATGAGTGTGTGTGTTTGCATGTCTGTGTACATGTATGCATGAGTGTGTGTGTATTTGCATGCATGAGTGTGTGTGTGTTTGTGTGTGTGTTTGCGTGCACAAGTGTATGTGTGTGTGTGTGCATGTGTGAGTGTGTGTGCGTGTGAGAATGTGTGTGTGCATGCATGCATGAGTGTGTGTGTGTTTTCGTGTATGAGTGTGTGTGCATGAGTGTGTGTGTGTGAGAGAATGTGTGTGTGCATGCATGCATGAGTGTGTGTGTTTGCGTGCATGAGTGTGTGTGTTTGCGTGCATGAGTGTGTGTGTGTGTGTTTGTGTGCATGTGTATGCATGTTTGTTTGTGCTTGTGTGTGTTTATGTCCTTATGTATTTGTGTTTGTGTGTGAGCGTGTGTATATGCATGTCTGTGTGTGTGTGTCTGTCTGAATATGCATCTGTAGCTGTGTGTACACAGTTTGTGGGGTGGTTGTGTGTTTGTCCAGTTTTTAGTAGTTTTTAATAGTGTATTTTATCTTTTATTTTTTTGGTCATATTTACGCACAGCGCACAGGAGTGGGAGTGCTGGAAGAGGAGGGTCAGGTGAAGCAC
This sequence comes from Anguilla japonica, assembly GCA_025169545.1. Lineage (NCBI taxonomy): Eukaryota > Metazoa > Chordata > Actinopteri > Anguilliformes > Anguillidae > Anguilla > Anguilla japonica. The sequence goes on from CM045896.1 coordinate 41,392,540, forward strand.
ACAAAAGAACTTCCATTCGCGCAGGGCACCCGTGTCCATTAGAGAGGACGTCTACGCAGCGCTGTCTGGACAGTGAGCTCTCTCTGCCCCCAGCTTGCCAGGCGCTTTTAGGAAGCCTCACGTGGCTCCCGGCGCCCGGCGCGGACGCTCCGGACGGGAGACGGAGGCGTTTGTGTGGCTGCGCGCGTATCTCCGCTCGCTAAAAGCTGCCGCCGCTTCACATCTCCATCCGCGGTCGGGTGAGGGGTAACAGGCTAGCACGGAGGACGTTCATGAAGCGCGGCCGCCGTCCTCCGAGCCGCCAGCCAGCTGCTCCTCGCTCGCCCTGCCCGCCAGCCGAGCGCACGAGGAGAGAGGCACAGCTGGAGCGGGGGGCGGGGGGCGGGGGGGGGGGGGGGGTTGGGGGGGGGGGGGGGGGGTGATGAACGAGCGGGGGCGACGGGCCGGTCCGAAGGCCCACGCCGCTGGCGGAAGCGCTCGCTCACACGGAGACGCTATCGGCGGCCCTGCGACCCCCCCTCAGCTCGGCCGCACGCTGCGGCTTTGTCCTCATTGGCTGCTTTTAAACACAGTTTAACCAAACAATATTCATAACTTTCCTAATTTTATCGGTGGTGGTAAAACCCAACATGCATTTCACTCGTTAAAATTGGGGGAAATGCTGATTGAATCCGAGCCGTAGTATGGCGCAGTATTAATCTGCTTTGATCCAAATAGCCTCCAAAATCAGAAGAGCGTTTCCGATATGTGAGGTCTTGTGTAATGTGTCATTTGACGGTTTAATTTCTATGGTATATTATGCTGGTCATTTAGCAAATGATGTCTGGTATTTGTAGTTTGCTAAGCCCAAATGTCAGGCATTATTTAGGCCAAACATTACATAAAGTGCTCGTTTGTTCAACAGTCACATGGTACTCATTCAGCTATCATCCATCATCACTACTGCACTGTTCAGAGCTCTCCTCTCCTAGAGGAAGTCACTGTTTACTGTTGGTTTGTTTGTTTGTTTTTTTTTAAAAAAAGTAAAAATCCAGAACAGTAGCGTCAACACGGGCAGAGGGGCCAGTCGCCATGGCGATACGGCGGTCCTGGGTCCGGCTCCAGGAAAAGCACAGCGGGGGAGTTCTTCAGTCAGCGAGAGTTCAGCCGCCAATTAGATCCGCCGTTACCCCCCCCCCCCTTCCTCAGATAGAGATACAAACGGGTTTAAGCCGACCGCGCGAAGGATAGCTGAAAGGGCGGGCCTTATCGGCAGCACCCAGCCAACCGGGCGAGAGGCGCACACTGGCACCTCCGCAAAAGGATTCATACCACAGAAAAACCACAGAAGAAGACGCAGCCTCATTAGTGCGGACAAGGAGGCTGCCTTTGATACCCTTTCCCCTTTCGGGAAGCATGAATACTTTGCAGCGCAATTAAACAAATTATGGGATGCCAGCAGCTGAATGGGATTATAGAGCCGTATATCAATGAAGAGCAATTTGCTCCAGGCAGCATTGAGCCGGAGATGCCTTCACTTCTTAGTGAGTGTCACTGCTGCTTAAAGTGAGAACACACACAGCACCTTAGGATATGAGAGTGTACATACACACACTCACACACGCATGCACACACACACACACAGCACCTTACCTTAGGATATGGGAGTGTACATACACACACTCACACACGCATGCACACACACACACACAGCACCTTCCCTTAGGATATGGGAGTGTACATACACACACTCACACACGCATGCACCACACACACACACAGCACCTTACCTTAGGATATGGGAGTGTACATACACACACTCACACACGCATGCACACACACACACACAGCACCTTACCTTAGGATATGGGAGTGTACATACACACACTCACACACGCATGCACACACACACACACAGCACCTTACCTTAGGATATGGGAGTGTACATACACACACTCACATGTACATGTGTGTGCACACACACACTCACACACGCATACACACACACACACACAGCACCTTACCTTAGGATATGGGAGTGTACATACACACACTCACATGTCAAAGTGTGTGCACACACACACTCCACGCATACACACACACATGCACAAAGACGCATACACATACGCACACATACATCTGTGTGCACACTCATAGACTCATGCACACACTCTCAATGCGGAAACACATACTCATTCACTTAAGCACACACAAACACACACACCCTCATGCACATACACACATGAAACACACACACAGAAACACACACTCATGCACAGACACACACACATGCTCATGCACACACAAAGCTGTTTGAGGTCAGCCAGACAACCAAGCGACTGCAGGTGATTCGTCTTCTCAGCCGGTGACTTATGAACAAACACCCCCGCAGATTGCAGGGATAACAGGCAAACGCAGTCTGCATGGCAAAATAACAGCGAAAGGAGAAAGGTTGGCCACCCCCTGTAGCAGCACAACTGGGTTTCCACAGGTGTTAGCATAAATAGTATATTATATCACATATTACATTTGAAAATAAATGTATATTGAAAGTGCCTTTCCTCAGATTTCCCAGGTGGCAGGTGCATATATGTGCTAGTCGTATCTCTGCACTCCCCAGGCCGGGGGCCTTTGGCCGTGTTGGTGGTGACTGTGCCATGGGGGGTCGTGACCCCCCCCCCCCCCACCCCCGCAGCGATCGGCCAATCGGGCGCTTGCACTCCGCCAGCGCATGACCTATTACCCCCCGTGACGGCGACCCAGTTCCGCTGGGGGGCTGACGAGTGAGAACGGGCGTCACGCGGCAACACGCAGCGCCCCCCCCAATTAAGGCCGGACGATCAGCAGCGAGCCGCGCCGACAAGATAAATACTGGGCTCGTCAGACGGAACGAAGACAGTCTGAGGGATAAAAACGGCTTTATAATTTTATTTATTTTTATTTAACCTTTATTTTACCAGGTGCGTCCCATGGAGACAGAATCGCTTTTACAAGGGAGACCTGGCCAAGAGGGCAGCTCAGTTAAAAGATATTACAAGGATAAACAGCACGTTAAAATAATATAAACAATACAGTACAAAGCAGAAACGACTATTAGGGGTCATGCAAAGATACATACACAAACAGAGTGACAGAGATACATACATGTAGCCAGCATGACATGACGGATTAAGTATTAAAACAGGTGCAATTAACAGTTAAGAGATCTTTTATAATAAAGTCCATTTCTACTATTGTCGAATATCTTACGTTTCTGTCATTGATAAATAATTCTGTTTCCAAAAGAGAGAAGCTCGTAACCAGCTGTGTGTCTGATAGAAGAAGGCTAAGTGCTGCTGGGGGTGTCTGTGGGGCGGAGGACTGAGATTTCCTGTATAAATTCTCCTTGCCTGTGGGCTTGTGGAGCCCCCCTTCCCCTCTCTATTTCTCTACCCCCCCCCCCCCCGCTATCTCTTTCCCCCCTCTCTCTCTCCCTCTCTCTATCTTGCTCCCTCACTCTCCCCCTTTCTGTCTCTCCCTCTCTCTCTTGCTCTCTCTTTCCCTCTCTCTATCTCGCTCCCTCACCCCCCCCCCCCCCCCCCCTCTCTCTCTCTCTCTGTGTAACACATTTCATGGCTGGTTTGTTCCAGATGCAGAATGTCGGACAAGCACCTGCCTTCTGCCCCCGGGGGCCTGTCTGTCTCCACCTCTCGAACCCGTGACAGAAAAACCCGAAATTCCTCCCTGTCAGCCAGCGCACGCACGCTTTCATCACCCGCTCCTTTAAAGCGCCTCTGTTTGTGCGCCGTGTGCTATTCGACATGATTTTACCCTCCTAGTACATTTTTTAAAAAATGTCTCGTTGCAACCGATGTCATAATATGCAGGCGTTTTGTTGAATATATTCCTCAAAGAGTGTCATAAAAACGTTTTTTTTTTTTTTTTAAATGTTGTTGCCGTGACACGCAGCTAAAGGCGGCCGTAATTGGAGTTTGCTGATTGGCTCGTGGTGACCACTGTGTAGCCGACCCCCGGGGCATGTTTCCCTGCAGCCGTTTCTCTTTCAAACAAAAGGGATAATTACAGCACACTCCCTCACCTTTCTCGTCTTCACACCCCACCTCTCACCGGCTTGAGTTACCCGTAATAACCAATCAGGAGTCATGCAGCCGCCTCGCTAATGAGGCAGGTCGGGGAAGTCACACTTTGTGTCAAATTCAATTCAATTAGCATGTTCTGTGGGCATGGTTAGGTACACGGCCTTTTGGTTAGCTGGTCAGTCTTAGCCTAATGCTCATACCTGCTGTCACTTCACAGAGAAATGAAATGAAAGGGACGTTCATAGGGGGAATTAAAGGGAGGTTCACACTGACCGGGAGGAGAGTTCTGACGTCAGAGAAGGAAGAGATTTGGAACTATACATGTTGAGATAATCTTTTCACAAATATATGGGCGCATGCTCGCACACAAACACACACAGAAGTACATGCCCACGTGGGCACAAATGCATGCATGAACACACACACAGAAATGTACATACACATGCACATTCACACATACACACACACATGCACACATACACACACACTCACACACACACATATACACACGCACAAACATACACATGTGCATACACACATACACACACATGCACTCACACATGCACGCACAAAAACACACATATACATACACATGCGCATACACACATACACACACACACACATGCACTCATACATGCACACACACACTCACGCACACACACTCACACACGCAGACACACTCACGCACACTCACTCACACATGCACACACACTCACGCACACTCACTCACACACGCAGACGCACACACACACACACACACACACTCACACACACACACACACACTCACGCACGCTCACTCACACACGCAGACGCACACACGCACACACACACACACACTCACGCACACTCACTCACACACGCAGACGCACACATGCACACACACACACTCACGCACGCTCACTCACACACGCAGAGGCACACACGCAGACGCACACACACACACACACACGCACGCAGACGCACACACACACACACACACACACACGCTCACTCACACACACACACACACTCATGCACGCTCACTCACACACGCTCACTCACACACACACACACTCACGCACGCTCACTCACACACGCAGACGCACACACACACACACTCACGCACGCTCACTCACACACGCAGATGCACGCACACACACACACTCACGCACGCTCACTCACACACGCAGATGCACACACACACACACACACACACACACTCACGCACGCTCACTCACACACGCAGATGCACACACGCACACACACACTCACGCACGCTCACTCACACACGCAGACGCACACACACACACACACACACGCTCACTCACACACGCAGATGCACACACGCACACACACTCACGCACGCTCACTCACACACGCAGACGCACACACACACACACTCACGCACGCTCACTCACACACGCACACACTCACGCACGCTCACTCACACACGCACACACTCACGCACGCTCACTCACACACGCACACACTCACGCACGCTCACTCATACACACACACGCTCACTCACACACGCAGACACACACACGCACACACGCACGCTCACGCACACACGCACGCACACAAACCCACAGCATTATTATGCGCTGAAACGCTCACAGACTCACAGTGCGGCGAAGGTGAATGTGATCAGAGACTTGGACGGGGACCAGGAGCTCTGAAAAGACGGGGCTCTTCCCCGGAACAATCGCGACCTGGAGGTCAAAGATGTGCCTCGCTGCTGATTGGGCGAATCTTGCGAGAGCCGTCGGAGCGCTCTCCGCTCTCCGTCGCTGTCCCCGACTTTAATCCCGCCGCAGCGCTTTGAAGTGTCCGCCCGCACAGGGCACGGACCGAACGGCAAAGGCTGTGCGCCGAGACTCGGCCATCAAAGTGACGGTCCCAAGCTGCTTTTAGAAATAGGAAAGAAAGAAAAGAACCATGCGAAGCAGGGCCTCCTTTCACAAGGAGCGAACAGACCGCCGCAGCATTGAAATCGTCCCGCGATGTTCTCGACAGTTCAAACGCTAACTGCAGCCTGGCACCTACCAGCGCTGCTTCGAGTGTTCCCTTACAAAAAAGTACTTTGTAAAGCTTCATTTTTTAAAAACTATACTTCAAATCTCAAGTGTTTTTTTAAAAGTGTATTTAACAACAAAATCCACATTTCCACCGCAGGAACTTTACCCCGGAACTAGGAACCTTTTGAGGAACTCAGTGCGTTTCCACCGCAGGAACTAGGGTCTAAATTTAGTTCCGGGGGCTTTATTTTACCCCCCAAAAAGTTCCTGCTCGGGGGGTAGTACTTTCCAAAAGTACCGGAACCGTTGGGGTGGGGCGCAAGCGCTGAAAATTTCTGATTGGTCGACTACTTGCAGTGTTTTATTTCTAACCGCCATGTTTAAAAATATGCAGCCGCAACCCAATTTATTTTCATAATAACTTCAAATCAAAAAACTTGTATGTTATGCGGCACAGTAGCCTAGTTTTGGTTATAGCCTGCCAACGTCTTGGAATGATAACGTGCGCTCTTCTGTTCTTTTCTTGCTTTAGTATTCGTTGTATAAAATGCTAAGCATTCGTGCTGGGACAGCATATTACGTAGGCTACCAAAACATTCAAACGGATTAATTCGGTTCCTGAATATTTTCTTTCGGACTTTCTTTATTAGCCCGTTGTAATTGACTCAAAACGTTTGATACAGTTATGTGAGGTATGCGGTAGTTCTGCGTAATTCACATTGGTGATACAGTAAAAGCAAACTGGAAATCACCTTCCGCACTTTTTGTCAGGGTAAAATAACAGGTTAATTCTAGTAATCATCCCTTTAGCTTTTTCAGACTGCCGTCATTTTACTCTGCCATTCTTCAATTCCACAAAAAGACCAGAAAGACTATGGACTAATTTATGGTGCATGGTTCGCATCTGGAGGGCACACTTCGCTGCTCGGCTAGCAGTAACTTCGAAGGAAAGCAAACGGTGGCTGTACCACTGCTAATTTTAATTTTCACGCAAGTCCGAGTTTTCGTTCTGTTCTTGTCATTTTGCGATTAGCCTATATGGAATTGACGATGAGAAAGTAATCAAACAGCAAATTATTTACAACGTGTGCATGTTTTCTGCTGTTGTTGCCAGTTATATTGGAAATGTGAATGCATTCTGTCGCCTCGGATGTCAAGACATGAAAGTGAATGTTTGCATAAAAACATAATGAATGTGTTTGAGAGGATATATAAAACAATTACAATCTGACTATTGGCCTGTTATATCCTATTTGTTGCATAACAACGGTCCAAGTTCAACTACCAACGACAGTTTTGCTTGACAACAGTAAAATATGCCCAAACGGCTGCAGAAGAATATTTCAATTCCAGGTGATTAAATCGATAAAAATCAATGAATACAAAAGTAACCATATATAGTCATTGTTGGTAACCTGTTGTATATAAGTGGAATAAACCCCTCCGGGCTGTCCCGGTTATTAGAAAATAATGTAGGCTACTTCGGTGGTAGTATGGGGTTACAGAAGAAATCATAGGACAGATGGACCGACGACAACGTCGCTTTTTCATACGTGGGCTAATTTGCCTAATCTTCGCGGGACTTTAGACCACGGTGGAAACGCAGACAACAATGGGCTGAAGGAACCTTTTAGTTCCTTGAAAAGTAGTTCCTGGGACTAAAAGTTCCGGGTACTTTTGGTGGAAACGCGGCTAAAGCCTCAACACGCTGTACAAATCAATGGGTGAAAATAATGAGGCGGACAAAAAAAAGGTTTTAAAAATGTGAGGGGTAAAAAGGTATTAAATAGACAAAGTGTTATCAAGGATGGAATAAAAAAGTAAATGAGCAAGAGCAAAGGAACACTGATAAAAAATTAAAACAGGGAGAAACAGATGAAAATAAATTTCAGATGTATTAAGACTGAGGTGGGGGTTCTGTGAAGGAGGGGGTATAGAGGTGTGTTTTCAGTTGTGATGGAAAACTAGAGACTGTTTCCGATTTCCTAACTATGGCATGAAAAGTGTTCCATGGTGTGGGAGCCCTATAAGAGAAGGACCTACCACCGGCCGACTTTGTTGGGAATGTTGGGAACAGCCAACTGGCTGAGGACTGCTGGTGCGTGGTGCGCAGGCTGGAATATAGGGCTTGAGTGAGTGAGCCGCGTAGCACGGGGCTAACCCGTGCAGCGCCTCACAGGCCAGCGAGAGGACCGTCGATCCGACTGTTCACCAGGAGCCGATGCAGCCGAGCGGGGCTGAGCGGGAGAGATGCGCTCTGACCGTCTGCTTCCAGTCAGGGTTCCAGCTGCACCGTTCGGATGAGCCGGCCATGACTGAGCGCAGCGCAATGGAGCAGCTAGGCAGCAGTGCATTACACAAGCTCCATCCGGAACGGGACTGACGCACAAGCCAGTTTTTCTCTATGGAGAGAAAACATTACATTTTTAAAGTGTTGCGGAAATGATCGAAGGCTACTTTGGAAATGTTCTTAATATAGTGAAGTACATTGAGTTTATTTTTGTACATTTAAGTACATTGTAAGTACTTTATGAAACGAAATTGAAACACTTAAGTGCACTTGGCGCAGGGTGACCGTAAATGGGATTTGAAAAATAAACAGCATGGATGGACAGGCTGACATTGTGAACATAATACCAGGGTATTTGGTTATACACTGTCTAGGGAACAAGCACAAGCTAACCAAACATTTTAAGAATTTACAAATCCTAGATGGACATTTCTGGATTTCTAAATTGTCTGGGTACAAGAAGGATGCCTGGTAAGCCTACTTTAACAGCAAGTATTTCCTGGAAACTTTGTATCCTAAAGCAGTATATCAGTATACTTTAAATATTTTAAAACCTTGATCTAAGTTTACTTCTGGAAGTAAAGTGCAAGTGCATTTATTTCTTTAACAAGACCAGGTTAAAACCTAGTATATGGCTGGACCTAACACACGTGATCCGGCCGACCAATGGTGTGACTTCGTAACTCGGCCGACCAATGGTGTAACTTCATCACTCACTCACTCAGTCACAGACATTTGCGTTTGTAGGGCTGGCCCCGCTGTTGCGGTCCAGCCAAAAAAGTGTTTTGGAAAAGAAGGATGCCTGGTAAGCCTACTTCAACACCAAGTATTTCCTGGAAACTTTGCATCCTAAAGCAGTATACTTTAAGCATTTTAAAAACCTTGATCTGTGTTTACTTCTGGAAAGTAAAGTGCAAGTGCACTTTAAGTACACTACCTGCATTAATTTATGTCTTTAAAAAAGTGTACTCAAGACGTAGTTTTTATAACCTTTCATAAACTAAGGATTGACGGCTGCGCGCTCGCTGGCAGATGTCTCGGGGTTGTCAGACGTTGCCGTGGGACGCGCAGGGCCTCCGCGCCCCGATGCCTCCGCGAGGTGACGACAGCCCTGCGCGTCGCAAGCGCGCATCACACACGCGTCGTCGCGCGAGCCGAGATCTGCGACAGACTGCTCGCGCTCTGTTTGGAGTGTTTCAACACAGACGCCGCGATGGCGAGGCGCGAACGCGTGCCGCCAAGCGCCTTCATACGTGCGATCGGTACATCAGAAACTGCTCTCATCCCCCCGACCCCCTGCCTGGTTTTGGTTTTGTGTCGCCCCCCTGTGTTCGTGCACAGCACTGCAGGGCTCCTCTGCTCTAGGTGGGCTGGCCACGGGCGTCAGGAGCCAAGATGTCAGGAGGCACCCGGGGGCGGAAAAAACTGACTTTCAGTCACATTAAATTGGAATTACGCATCGTAATGTAATTTTAACTATTTATTTTATTTGACCTATTCGGTATCCCCAGTTGTCCTAAAATCACCTGTGCTTTTTAGGCATTTTGCTATTTGTAATATTCAAATTAAACCTACCCACTGTCACCTAGAAGCCATCTGCCACTAATGTCACTGTGTGACACAAAGCGGTGACACAAATCACAGTTTCTCCAAATGTCGCTGTTATGTTTGCTCCCAGGTTATTTAACCACCGCAATGCTGCGATTGGCATTACGAGCTCGCGTGTTCAGTGTAGTACCCGTTTCTTCATACAAACGTGTGCTTGCTCTCAGTCGGTGCCCTGATAGGAATTTCTGACCCCAACAACTGCACAAAGGGCTTTTGGGAAGCCAAACAGCCCGTACGAATTCCGCTTGACGCCTGTGTTGGGGGTTAAGACCCTGCATGGCACCAGCATGCTGAGCTGTCCTTACAGACGCATCCAGATACGGAGGCTGTGCTTGTTTCGTGGCATTGTCCAACAACCCTGAGAATGCTGCCGGTTGCCAGGAAACAGAGTCGTCAATGCTTTACAGCAAAGAAGCAGATAAAAGTTTGCCTGAAGTGCACTTTTATCTGAACTAAAGCCCAGGTACTGTACTCAAAGTGCACTTTCACTTTACTTTCAAAAAGTAAGCTTAGAACATGCTTTCAAATACATAAAGTATACCACTTTAGGATACAAAGTTTTAGAAGTAGTTCATAAAATGGTATACGTATAGTTCCTGGAAATATTTTAAATATACTTGAATGGACTAATTTAGTTTTGTGAGTAATAAAAATATGTTTAAAATATACTTAGAAATTAACTTGATGTACTTAAGTATGCTTTAATATAGAGCTTTATGTGCTACTTTTTGTAAGGAAACACTTGAAACAAGACAGGTAGGCCCATGGTCCTGTAAGTACACATGAAGGTCGCATAAACGTAATATTTCATGCCGGGGCAATCTATGTATTTAAAGCAACTCATTGTCTCCGTCTCACTTTTATTTTACATGCAATGAATTTTCACTAAATTTCTTTTTTTTTTTTACAAGATATTGTGATCTGCCAGTGAAAATCCTGGCAAATCGCTCATGTGAAAAGGTGCCCAGTTTTGCAAAAATACTAGCTAATTTCCTGTTTTTCAATCAGATTGCAATTCTAAACAATACTTTTTGCTCAGTTCTCTCCACTTGGCACTAATAAAATCTCTTGTGTTCATATGGAACACTGCCGTTCAAAATACTAAACTTAAATTACCAATTAAATTACCAATTGGCCACACCCATTGACTCTTCATGGGCAAACACTTGTTGCTTTCACTTTTTCCCAATTGTTTAATTTCTTAAACCCCCAATTTGATGCAGGCATCTAAAAATGGCATTCTCTTAAATTATTGTTTTCATCAGTCGCTGATTCAAGGTGCACTGCTGTAACACCTACACTGTTGTAAAGCATAGTCTCTTCATACTTTGATGCAAAAAAAACCCCATCGTGTTCAGTAAAACCACAAGAGATAACAAAATAAATAACAAGATAGTCCCCTTCCCCAAAGGAGGGCTAAAATGGACACCCCAGGTTGATGATTATGGTATTTTATAATCCAATAAGTCTCTGCAACAGGTTAAAGAACTTATAATTCTACAGTAATGGTATTGATATCACTAAAATCCCCCTGATCCATAAGCAATCAATCTGCTCTTTGTACACAGGCTAGCAAAACTCATTATTCATCATGCGTTAGTTCCATTGAATTTGAAAGTGTTTTCATGAGCATTTGAATACAAACATTTTGGTGTATTTAAATAGAATGTCAAATATGAAAGTGTGGTTTTTCTAGCTTACCTTATAAACAAAGAAAAAATGACCTCATTGCACATTACAGTGCCAAGTAAATGATCTAAAAGCAAGCTGCTACTACCTTCTTGAAGATTTACTTCAAGCTTTACTTCAAGGATTGTGGTTGTACTGGGCAGCTCCCAGGTGTGAATGTGTATGAGTGTGAAGCAGGGCGTTGCTGCAAAAGAGCATCCGTGCTCAACGAACCTACCCTGGGTAAATAAACGTTAAATAAAAATAAATAAATAAATAATTTACCCATCATAACTTTTGCCCCTGCTTGGAAACCCTGTACATGTTACAGTAATGATACAGTGTCAAGTTTTTCAAGTTCATTTACATAGCTCTCAAAAGCAGCTTACAGCTTCCTTCTAGCTGACGATGGCTTAGCTATTCTACTGCGTACCGACTTACTGTCACTTTGCATTTTCGCATAGCGCATGAGTGGAAGGAAGCTAATCGTATGCTTTATTGGAGCGTTTGTTTATTGGCAAATGCTTTGCATAAAAGACACTGCAGTAGTTTAAGATTCAATTTAAGTTTAAGATTTGATTTTATATTTTTGTCAGTCTTCTTCTTGTGAGATCTCGCTCTGTTGTGATCAGGAAATTTATTGCTGACCAGAACAAATTAAGGCTGACAGTTTGATTGTTGTTAAATGGATTTAGTTTATGTGATAACTAACCATTATGAACACCTTTTGTACACATACGCTGCAAAACAGCATTTGACTGAAATACAGGGCTCAGTCAAAAAGAACATTTGTTTTGTGGGGTTCCAATGGTGCCACCATCAATGGAATTAGCCTTTGGAATTGGAATATGGCTGGGAAAAAAGATATACATGATATTCCAATTTGGAGAGGTTTGGTCCCATTTGGAGAGGTTTTCGAGAGATTTGAGCCCACCTTTGTGAAAACACGTCACATTTTACTGCTCTGTTCAATCTACTCCAAATGTTTTGTGGCGTTGTATACATCCTGGGGTATGATTGAAAAAAGAAAAAATCTGGTTTTGTCTAGTATCAGTACATATAATCACTACAGAATGGTGAAAATGCAACCCTATTTTTGGATTTCATTGTTGTTTTTCAGAATAAATATGTCCTGTATGTTTACGAAGTGAGATTTCCATAGGATCAGGGGATTAGGTCATTTTGGTACAAATGTCCTCTTTATTTAAAGCTTTGAACCGTGCATGTACTGTATATAACTTTGGAGATAGTGGGGGTTATTTAAGGTGGGGGGATTCTTACAAAAAGCCATGGATTTTAAATGGGGTTAACACATTTCCTGACACCATACCTCATTTCCTCAAAGCTCTAAGTGTTATCGCATGTGTTATCAGGGATATACCTCCTAGCGGTGTGTACAGTGTGTACACAAATATGACAATAATACACAAATTCAATCAGAGTAAACAAATAGTAGACCTACCCTACAGTAAACAGTATCTTACTGTAAATGAGATTTAGATTACAGTTTAATATCCTCAATATGTGCTTGTTTTCATGCAGATATGTCTCATTTAACACTTTTCTGAATCACTTTACACAATTCTCCTCTTTAGGCAGCATTCTCATTAAGTAAATCTCTTGCGTTCACGTGGAAAACAGCTATTAAAAAGGATACACTTCAATTATCACTCTTCACAGTTCAAACACTATTTGCTTTAATTATTCACTCTGCTGTCAGAGCTTTAGGACATGTAAAGGGCAAAAGATGAGCTCTCCTATCTTGAGAGTAGGAAAAGAATGAGGAAGATGAAGAGAACGAGGAAGAACCAGGAGATCTGGGCAACCTTAGTTGAGCATATGCAGAGTAGCTAATGTGCACACAATGCAGCAAAAAGACGACAGTACCAATGTTTCATTTATCTCGTAAAAATGAGAAGTTGGGTTAATATGTTGCCAATTCATTTCATGTTTACTACTTTTACAGAACTGAAAGACAACTACATGGTGCTGGTAGACGGCGAACATTCACTGCAAAAAAAGAAGCCACTATTTTTGGCTTGGTCTGGACCAGTAATGCATTTTGACTGCGAGAGATCCAGAGTTGCATTATTGAGGACAATGTCATGTTTTCATGCACTGACAGTGTGTGCCGGTCAACAATTTCCAGCAACCTAAAAAAATGTGTTGGGATAAAGCAGGAACTCAGAAGGGCGGACACTGTGTGCTGTGTTTCTCAGCAACATGATAGCAACGGTAAGAACCTACCAAGCCACAAATCATGCAGGGATTATTGGAACAGAATAGTGTAGCTTGTGTAGATGATTGAGAGTTTGATCCTTGTTAAAGATATACCCATTGTAGTCATTTTGTCATTGTTCTTCTGTATTGACAATGTGAGATATTGTTGTTTTCATTTTCAGATAATATTGGAGGAGGATGACAGCCCCATCGCACATCAGTACATTTTTATTGGCAAGGTTAGGCTCGGTCTAACCAAGCAGTGGAGACATAGAAGGAACATTATTGGTCATTGTGCCACTGTAGAAGTTCCTAGCCAGCGTGGGGGAAATATAACTCCCTGTGGACCTATCAACAACCAGGGAGTCCTCCGTCTCCATGGCACTATTGGTCCATGTAATACTGTGCATCTCCTCATTTTCCAAGGCAATCTTCGCAATCTCCTAGTGCCCTCTTCTCCCAGAGAAGAAGATGGACCAGAGCAGCTGACATAGGTGTTATTTGTGACAATGGGAGTTTTCCCCTTGCAGCTCTTGCCCATGACTGGTTCAACAAAGGCCATCATTTTCACTTGTTTGTACCTTTTCTCCTTTACAATATATGACCCACGACAGAGCACCCCTGATTCAAGCAATGGAGGAGGAGTGCAGGGCGCAAGGACCATGCAAAGGGTGGCAGCAACGTTTCAGAAAATATTTACCCCACTGCTTGGCCAGGGAAAATATAATGTCTGATACATATGAGCATGTGAGGCCTGATCAAGAGTAGAGATGAGACCCAGAATTGTTAATTTTTAGTTGTTTTATTGTAGGATTTTCTTTTTTGGGTTTCTCCCAGTATAGTAGTTTTCCTTTTTTTCCTGTTTCTTTTTATGCTACATCATCTTCTACACCCTTACTTCTCACTGTCCTTTCTATTAGGAATGGAGAATAGAAGAATGGGACTTTAAAGATTGCACAGTGGCTGATGATGGACCTTGGCTTGGTCAAGACTCAACTTATAACTCGAACTGTGATGCTGAAAGTTGATCTGCGTATGTAAATGTAAAGAAAATGTAAAAAAAAAAAAAATAATAAATATAAGTTATATCCCTCTCCACCACAGCTGATGTGTGGTGAGCGTCCTGGCACAAAATGGCTGCTATCCATCACCTAGGTGGGTGCTACGCAATGGTGGTGGTCGAGATGAGTTTCCCCCTGATCACTGTAAAGCACATTCAGCATCTGGAAAAGTGCTATATAAGTGAAATTTTTCATTCATTCAATAAGGCCTTACGTCATTGTAGGAAGTTTGACATCTCTGTAAAGGAACTGTGATTTGCAGTGAATTTTTGAATTTTATTTGGATCTCTTTAGCACCACCACAAGGTTGGATTAGGCTAAAACCTTAAGGCAGAAGCTTTGATCTAACTGTTAATGCACTTACAAAGTTTCATAACTTTATATCAAACAGTTTTGGAATTATCTGCATTTTTGTGATAAGCCATGACATACCCACTTCAAAATTCATTCGATCATCATTCGGCCATATTTTGACACAACTCGCTGCTTGGACCCCTAATGAATAATGAAACTACTGTCATGTTAAAATCAATGTAGACTAATTTTGCATGTAAAATAATATAACATGAGTTACACGCAAAGGCTGAATAGTGAGCATGGACCGTGATCCAAAATGGTAGCTGTAATTGTAGTTCTTGCACTCTATGCATGAACTTCATGGGAACAAACACCCAATGTCCCTGAGTACAGTGAGATTAACAGTGTGGTGGCTTACGATTGTCACTAAAAAGTGTCAAATTTTCACACCAGACCAAACCGCAAATATTTCTAATTATAAATAGATTTTAACATGAAAACTCAATGCAGTTTCTCACTATTTGCACTTGTACTTGTTCGCTCTTCTCCCAGTCAGTGCATTCCCTGTGAGCGATACCATCTTGTTTTTAAACAGTATTGTGGATTGTCCTGCTAGCCAGTGCAATCAGTGTTGCCAAGCATCTTTATTTTAGGACAGCAGTTGTAAGTGAATTGAAATACTGTATGGAGCTCAGGGAAGCCTAAATTGAGTGTCCTCGTATGAGGACACAGGGCCTCAGGAGGAGACGCTACTCATACCACTGGGTGACTCATCCTGCTGGGATGCCAGGGAGCCCAAATGGCATCTCCACACAGCAGGCTCCAGGACAGGCCCCGCAGGGATGGGCAAGCCCCCATCGATGGGGCTGTCCTCGTTTCATCGCCAAGCAATTCCTCCTCCGAATCTTCTCCTTTAATTAACGGTAGGCAAGCTCCCTTTAGACTGCCCTGCATATGAAACCAATGGGTTGGGGCCTCAGAAGCCTGGGCTGAAAAATGAGTCATTCAGCTCTTCTGATTCGCTGTTTTCCATGAGTCATAGTCAGAAGCAGGAGAAAACCAAAAAAATTAAAAAATGAGTGTGAGGTGATGGCGTGGCAGCTCTTAACTTCTTGAACTTGAATGATGCCAATTGGCGTCATAAAGCACTATATTTAATCTCTGTGAAATAACTCTTATTTCTGAATGTAGGGGCCATTTTCTTTTCTTTTTTGTTATGCAGTGGAGACTTGCGTCAATCATATACGTCAAACCAGATTTGCGTTTGAAAACCACGAATACATTTCAGTAAATTTCGGCTGTTTCGTGACCAACAGTGCTAGCTGCTGAAAACACACACGAAGCACAGAGCACGCAGGACTGCAGTCCAAATACGTCAGCCACACGTTCCAGAAATAAACGTTTTTAGCAAAACTACCATGCCATGGTATTTAAAAACACATGCCATGCTTCACTCTAATGACGAATATAATGGTTCGGGAGGTGAAAGTGCACATTCTGGCAATGGGAGTGTTTATTTCCTTTAAGGACGATGTGCAATTGACGACGAAGTGAAACTGAAACTGACAAATTCACTCTATTCTAATAGGTAACGTGTTGTTTTTACAGTTTGTGTAATCAAATATATATATATATATATATATATATATATATATATATATATATATATATATATATACACATATGCATTCTACTACTATATTGACGATTTACCCCAGGAATACAACCATTGTTTTACAGGCATTACAAAGTTACAATGCCTGTAAAACTCTTTACTGTGTGTCACCTGCTTCAGTAGCTTGTAGACTAATCATTCAGTTCTGGCAAAAATATATATATAATTTGTGGTTGTATGCAAGGGCATTTATAAAGGTATTTATTTTTGTTTTATCTCAAAGTTATACATAAAGTAAATTTGTTTTTATTTTATAATTCATTATTGTAAAAATAGTTATTTAATGTTTGAATTGATTCCAGTATAATCAAAATAAAACTGTTTATTTAACCATTTCAGTTCTCAGAGCATATTTCCACCAGGTACTCTGCTAATAATTTTACACATTATAAAGCAATGGTATGTGCTATTGACATTGCTCTATGATGTGGTTACTCCAGAAAACATATTCTTGCAATGTCAGATGTATATCTGAGCTAACACTTTTGGTTTTGGAGATATACTCAAGTGAATTCATTTTAGTAAGCAGAAATAATTTTTTTATCCCTCCTAAAATAGGGCCTGCCAACTAATCAATATCATATCCAGGCCTAAACTTAGTATTTCCAGATAGGAACAAGAAAAAAAGATGGGTAAATCTGCTTAATCTGTAAAAAAGGGTAGCAAAAAAAAAAAAAAAAACATTAAAGAATCACCACAGGGCTCAAGGAGTTAAGGACTGTAAACATCGCCCTTTTCTCTGTTCGGCTTTTCACCTCCTTCCCTGCCTATGCGGAAGCCATCCGCCATGTTTTCGCCCCAGTTTCAAATGGAACAGAGAACAAAGGGGGAAGGCTTGACAGAGAGGGGAAACACACAGTGTGGAGCGATAACCCAGTAGATTGATTTCTTTGTGGGGCAAAACCACAGAAGCCCTCAAGCAAAATACTTCCCTACATAAATGGAGAAATGCATGATGTATTCAGTTACAGTTCTATGGTAGAGTTAAATGCGCAACGTTAATGAACCTTAATGAAGCAACATGCTGTGCTCATAAGTCACTTACATGTTCGAAATAAACGTTACTTAAATTAGTCTCTGGTGAATGGTGATGATTGGACAGGATTCGTGTCCAAAGCAAAGGATTCAGCTTAAAGCTGCTTTATTATGAAAAATTTGAAAAGTAAAATAAAATAGATTCACATAAAAAGTATTAATAAACAAATAAATAAATACTATCCCTCAGGCTCGGGAAAAAAACAAAAGTAAAAACAAATCAGAGTTTGGAAAACTGTAAGCTTGCAGCTCTGTGAGCAAAACTGTAAAATAGAAGCTGTGAGCAACACTGCTAAGTCTCTACCTCAAAGCACAGCAGCCAGGGTTTTGCTACCAATCAACCTCAGCTGTGGATGGCCTTAGATTCATGCTGTACTGTGCTGCTTGTAGATTCAGCCTCAGCTGTGCTAACTGCAGGTTTAGTTTCAGTGGCGCTGACTGTAGATTCAGCCTCAGCTATGCTGCCTGTAGACTGAAGTGGAGCTGTGCTGCCTTTAGATTTAGCCTCAGCTGTGAAGGGATGTAGGTTCAGCCTCATCTGTCCATGACTGTAGATTCAGCCTGAGCTTTGCTACATGTTGATTCAGCCTCAGCTGTACTACCTGCAGATTTAGTTTCAGCTTTGCTGTCTGTAGATTCAGCTTGAGCTGTGGAGGGATGTAAGTCACCCTGAGCTATGCTGCCTGTAAGTTCAGCCTCATCTGCACATGGCTGTAGATTCAGCCTCAGCTGTGCTACCTGCAGGTTTAGTTTCAGTTGTGCTGTCTGTAGATTCAGCTTGAGCTGTGGAGGGATGTATGTTCAGCCTGAGCTGTGCTGCCTGTAGATTCAGCCTCATCTGTGCATGGCTGTAGATTCAGCTTGAGCTGTGCTGCCTGTAGATTCCAACCTGAGCTGTGCTGCCTGTGGATTCAGCCTGAGCTGTGTAGTGAGATATATTTTGTCAGGTTTATTCAGAACAATGGAGTTCAACAACAAATCAGAATTCTGTACATCTGTAGAGCCCAGCTTAGTGACATGACAATGGTTTGGAAATAAAGGGTATATATATATATATATATATATATATATATATATATATATATATATATATATATATATTCACATATTAATTATCATAACCTATATATATATATATATATATATATATATATAGGTTATGATAATTAATATGTGAATAGGCTAATTGAAAACAATAATTTGCATAAAATGAGGAATAATATTATACGATTCTAATCAGAGGAAATTATAATTCTGCGACAGCTAAACATAGAGGCTCACAGGTAATGATGATCAAGACTCAGCAGAGGGTCAGTCCTGTGGTCATGAAGCCAGAGGCCCCAAATGTTCCTGTGCATAGTTACACATCGTTACAGTTGTGTTCTGTGCAGATTGAGTTCTCTACTGTCCTTTCTGTAGGAGACAGTGCTGCTGTCCGTGGTTCTGAAGGCTCTCTTAAACAAGAGGAAGCCCTGACAACAGCCAAAGGAGGACCAGTGTTTGGCTCCTCTCCCACCCCAAGTTCTGTGTTGCAGTCAGTTCATTTCTTTCATTATTGTTGACCCTGTTTTATCTGTTTTTTCCGCTGTGTGGATGTAACAGTGGGTTGTGATGTTAAGTTAAGTTTATGTTCCACCACTCCACACTTTGCATAAGTGCAGCGCTCTAATTATTTCTCTAGAGCCATGCTAAATTTAGGATCTGGAGGGCGAGGGAAACATTTCTTGAAATCAATGCAAATTATGAAAGGTTAGCGTTGCGCACTGTAATGGAACAGCTTGAATAATTTAATATGAGTGTTTCATTGTCCTTAAATAGCTGCATTCCCGGGCGATGTCCCTGCAAGCCATCGGGCCTCATTAGATGATTCTGCGTATTTATTTATTTTAAACTGCCGCTAATGCAGTTGCATAACCGTACGTTTGTGTACTTTAAATGGAAGATGTATCCAAGTTAAAAGAAAAAAAAAAAAAAAGATTGGTACCAAGTCAGGCTGAGGTCAGTTGTTTTATCTTCAGGAGGGTTTACTGTAACCTTGTGTCATCTGTCTTGCCATTATGTTTTTAAATCTCATTAATTTTTTCATCTTCATAATCAGCTCTGCTGTAATCACGATCATTAGCAACAACATCATCATCATGCCCAACACTTATTATTGTCACAACAATACTTATCATTGCCATCATCGTCATTTTAATCACCATTATCATTGTAAATAAAGTGAGACAATCAACCCAATGCTATTCTGTCATAGAGTTTCAAATCAATTACTTACATGCTTAAATAGCTTACTAAAGCTTATTAAATAGCTTATGTGACCATGTGCGCACAACACACACACACATACAATTAGCTCCTCAGAAAACTGAAATTACTCTCGTATGAGAGACAGACTGGCACGGGCTGGTAGCTCTCATCGAAATGTTCCTTTGTGTGAATGTGCCACTATTGACATTTTCAAATGCCACCAAGGGACACAGTAGCCAATTATAAAAGACAGAATGGTGGAGGAACTGCTAAGAAAGGAAGGAGAAAAAAAATCATGTTGTCATTGGTCTTCATTTTACCTGCAGGTTTTCATTTTATTTTATTTTTCTAAAGATTATTTTATATTTGAACATACCTAAAAAAAAAATTTAAAAAAAGGTAAAATACAATTCTTTAGCATTATAAAAATGTTTTGAACCTTGGCTATATTGAGTGTGAAGTTAAAGGTAATCTATTAGCCAGTTGCTCTACCGTCCTTTATTTAAGGCTTTTTCTCCACATTTTCCCACAATTCAAAAGGTCCAATCATACGCAGCCTTGCTCTTGCTGTAGTCTCCACAGCCAATGAGGGAGGGTGTGAACAAGCACATACCATCCTCTGAAGCTTGTGATGTCACCTGCTGCTTCTTGTCACACTGCAGCCTACAAGCCCATCTGCACAGAGTCCAGCCGGAGGAAGACACTTCATGTGCAGCTGTAGCAGCCAGACCGAGCGACCAGCAGAGGCCGCTAGTGAGCGATGATACACTAACCCAGGGCGATGCTATGCTAATCACCCCCCCACTCCCCACCCCCCACCCCTCGTAGGGGCTAGGTCGTCATTCGATCACAGACCGCGGGGTCCATCCGCGCTTTACAGCAGCACTGGGGTGAGCCACTCAGCACCCCCTCTACTCTCGCGCTGAGGCAGTGCGAAGCAGCCGCTGGAGAATAAGAGACTAATCAACGACAAACATCAGCCCAAAAGCGGGAGGAAAGGAGAGATCTCTTCATTATGGTGAAGGGACGCGTCTCCGGCTCTCCCTGCCTTTACTTAACAAGCCCGAGCCTGGCAAATTACAGGATGTATAGGCCCTCTTTCTCGCACGGAGAAAAGGCCAATGATTGCCAATTTCTCCCCGAGGCTCACTTCGGTGCTGAGGAGATATGAATTCTCCCAGAATCCCTGTTTAGAAAAATAACTATCACCACTTCCTTGAAAGACAAATTGCCGAACTGGGGAAAGGAGGCATTGTAATTGCAAAGAAGAAGGCTTCTGACTGACTATCGCTGACCGTTCAGTTTTTTATCTTTTTCAGTTTTATAGATCCTTTGGACATTTTCAGTGTTTGTTTTCTCAAATACTTGCAGTAGACATATTAATGGGTGTATACACAGACTCTTAGAACAGACAGATGCCAGCCAGTCAACCCCATCACCTTTTCTTACAACCATAAACGGCTGTGTAAATCACCACTGGCAATGGTTAGACATTTTTCTTGCCCCATCTTGTAAGTGCTTTGCTCGGCGCCTAAAAATTGCTCCACAATGCATTGATATTTATTTTTATTTATATTTCGATTGACCTCAATACAATGAAGGGTGAGATAAGTAGACTCAGAACAACTGTGAAACCAGAGAATGATCAATATGTTGTCAGGAATCTTCATGCCCTCAGAAAGTATGTCAAATCAAACTAGTGATTTTCTAAAAAAAAAAAAAAAAAAAGGACTATTTTCAGACAAAACACAGAAACGTCTATTCGATAAACCACATCCTTAAAAAAAGTCAAAGAAATCAAAAGGACGGGAGTTTACTGAGCACATGGACTCTGGCCAGAAAATACAGAGTTCCCAAAGCTTGCTATTCATGTTTATGCAGCAAAAACAAAGAATTCCATTGCAAAGTTAAGTATTATTATGCAATAGTCAAAGCCTAGTGTTAATGTATCCCCACATGACTATCATAAGGATAGAAGTACTTTTTTTCTGTGGTTCCACAGATCATTATACAACTACCACAAGAAAGCATTAATGCTTCATTATATGACTACTGCAGTCACATACGGTACCATTATCCGACTGCTATAGCAACATGGTAATGAATTGTGAAAATGGAGTACGATAGGAGATATGTGCCATATTTGCAACTGTTAAAGGACAGACGTAATTGAGTTTTATACAACATACAAACAGCAATATGCTTTCATACATCACATAAACCATCTTTGGTACAACCATTTTAACACATATTTTGTTGTTTTTCTCTCTTTTGTTGGAGGACCTCATTTTCTTAACCAAATAAGGTTTCACAACACAATAACCAGGAGAGTCTATGCTACATGGGCAAAAGTATGTGGACATCAGACATCCAACATCTCATTCAAAATTATGGCCATTAATATGGAGTTTTCCCACACTTTGCTGCGATAACAACCTTCTGGGAAGACTTCATACTAGATGTTGGAGCACTGCTGCAGGGATTTGCTTCCATTTAGCCAGAAGATCATTGGCCCATTTAAGCCCATGGGCAACTAGAGTTACCAAAGTTTCTACCGCTCTTTTTTTATTTATTTATTTTTTATTTTGTGAAAATGATTATATGTAAGATTCTCTTGGAAAAATCTGGCCATTAGTGGGTTAGTGAGGTTGGGCACTGATTGGGCGATTAGGCCTGGCTCGCTGTGGCTTTCCAATTGATTGCAAAGGTGTTGGATGCGGTTAAGGTCAGGGCAGTCAAGTTCTCACAGTAACCATGAGAGTGTGATTCTATAAAGATTCCTATAAGGCTGACCAAAAAGAATCCCTTTCAAATCAAATCAATTTTATTTGTATAGCGAGCACTTTTTACAGAGGGCGGTCACAAAGATCATTTATAAAGTAGCAGAAAACAGCAAGAAACAGAGCAAAAGAGAACATTTACAGTTTTTTACGATTTCTTTGACTCATTTTGCACAACAGAATTTCAATATACAAAACTCAAAATTCAAAGTGCCAAACTGACTTTCAAAATTCATACTCTAAGACACTACATCCTATGCTGACATACAAAGTGTAAAACTGTTAACGCAAAGTGCTAAACTGACTTGCAGAATTCTTGCCTTAAGACACTACATCCAATGCTGACATACAAAGTGCAAAACTGTTAATACAAAGTGCCAAACTCTAAATCATATGCTCCAGTCTCAGAATACAGCCACCTAATGTTACAACAATGTTCAAATGCTTATTACTACAAATGCAGATCACTAAATCAATTCAACAGGTGTTTGTAGTCATGTTTCAGTACTTCCACCAACCTTGCCCAGGTGAGTAGCATTGCAACACAATCGATAATCTCTTCACCACTACATAAATGGCTGCTTAGAAACCTGACTGGCAGTTTCTGTCAGCATGGAGCAGGTCAGTGAGGTTGAAGTTGGTAACAAAGGACAGGTCGTGGACGGGGGTCGTGGTCGTGGTCGTGGACGGGGTCGTGGTCGTGGCCAAGGAGGCAGAAGAGCAGTTGTTTCCACCGTACTCCCCCTTTCCGAACCCCATCGGCCTGGAGGTGGAAGGTATCCATATGAGCAGGCAACGCTCCTTCAGGCCATGGATGAGGCATGCGAATGACATTACAGCCCAGCAGTGTCAGTCGACGAAATTCTTTGGCCAAATGCAGCGGAGAGGCAAAATGCTGCTTAAGCACAGAAATGCAGTTTTTTTTTTTTTTTACTTTACAGTAAAGTTTGTTGTTACTGTAACTGTTTTTGCTTTTACTGTTGTTTTTGTTTTTACTGTACAATACAGTTGAGTTTACAGTACTGCGTTACTGTATGATTTTTCTTTAATGATTAAACTTCATATAATCTAATCTAATATTTTGTTTGTCTTTCATAAAAACACAAGCGCTCTACTGCAGTCTATCACAGGGGATGCTTGTTGTACATAATTTCAAGTACTTATGAGGAAATGACCATTGCAGTCTTTTTTGCTAACAAGTATTTTGTGTTTGACCGCATTATTTGATAATGGCCGTTTGTATTTGAAAATGCACCAATAGTTAAACTTCAACGATGAACATATCCACTGTTCTGACACTATGATAAACTTTAGCATGAAATACAATCTAATTTGGTTCAGTTGTTTCTATTGTGCATGCTATATATGATGTTGAGCCCAAGATTAGGAGTATAGCAATTTGCGTTATGACCTAAAGAACACTTTAAAACTTTTTTTGATCAGAAGGATTTTGTGTTTGGCAGCATTATTTGATGATGACTGTTGTATATTGAAAATGCAGCAATGATTTAACTTCATTGTTTGAAATATCTAATGTTCTGGTGCTGTGATAAACGTCTGCATATAATACTCTCTGATTTGACACTGGTATTTTTATATTGCATGCTGTATTACATTTTGAACGCAAAATGAGCAGTATAGAATTCTGTGTTAAGAGTTTTGCAACTGAAACTCTGTTGTGCAAAGTGAGTCAAAGCAATCGTAAAAAACTGTAAAACACTTCTATTTAAATCCATTAAACAAAACAAGTGTTTCACACCAACTATAATTCTGTGTAATATAAAACATATAACTTAATGAGTGAAATGAAGGTGATTTTCTTCAGAACCCTTCAACTTTGACCTTCCTCGTTGAGTGAATACATCTGCCGCAAAGTCACAATGTCTACATGGCCTTCTTTCAGCAAAACTAAAGCTGTGCATCAGCTGCCACATCACAAACAACGGTAAGACATGCGTTTAATGGAAGCGTTGTGCGTCGAGCCCTCCGTTTGAAAGTTTTTATTTATTAATTAAACATCAGAAGTTTTGACAGTCACTTCAAGTCAGTAAAACATAAACTGGAGATTAGAAGGAGGAAAATATGTTAAAATGTGAGCTTCAGATAGTTAAGTTAAGCAGCACAATGTGTTCAGATTTTGTGAAGACAAAAATTATCCTTCAAAATAAGACAAAATATTAAGATCTAAAAACTATACATGAATGTTTGCGTATAAAGAGGTTCCTTCCTGTTATATTATCTGACAGGGTATGAAATGGATTCCTGTCATCCATGCAATGTATTTTAACTGAAAATAAATAAATAGATTAATGACTCCCACCTCCAACACTAAACACCACCCCCACACCACCCCCTCTGTCCTCTTGATGTAGAGATGTAATTTTCCCTGTCAAATTCAAATGTAATAATAGCATTTTTTTTCCATTTTGAAGCAAATTGCAGTTAGATTTCATGCAGCCCACACTATGAAAACAAAATATCATATAATTTCACCCCCAATCATAATTTTGTTTTTGAGTAAACAGCTTTTATTGGGATGTCACACGTTACAGCAGCACAAGTTCCATGCCAGGGATCTGTAATTACATCTCCTGTCTGCTATGCTCTAGACAGATACTCTGATACCTAGTGTATAAAGCACGGTTGGACCTGTACAAGACCGTTGAATGGCCTAGCTAGCCTCTTAGCGCTGGGAGGCAGTAGTACTGCAGACACACTTGGGCAAGTCACATCCATAGCATTCAGTTACAGGCTTTTTACAAATGTCCACAATCTGCTTCGCGCTGAGAGTGACACAGACAACCGAGGCGAAGACGAGCCTTGTCCCTGGCTTTGGGGAAATGAACTGTACCCTCTGCTCGCAGAGACTGATCGAAGTGGAAAGCCAATTCTGCCGTTGACATTCGCAAGGCTCGCCATACTCACGCATGTAGGACGAGTAATATCGCTGTTCAGAGGAGGAAGCGCCCGATCCGCATCCCAGCTGCGCTCTCAGACACATGCACAAGTTTGAGGCCTTTAGAAATGTTTTAGATAGAGTTAGAGTTTGCCTTTCTTTTTCCCTGTGCCTGTTTCCTTCCTAATAACAGTGATAATGAAAAAGATTCTCTGAAGTGTGACATATTGAGCAGCGCGTGACTCAGATGCACTGAAAATGGGCTGCAGAGAGTCCTGTGCAGTAACTAAGTGAAGTTCAGCTGAACGTGGCCGTTCGCTGCAGACACAGGACATATCTCTCCTGCTGCAGAGACAGGACATATCTCTCCTGCTGCAGAGAGACAGGACATATCTCTCCTGCTGCAGACACAGGACATATCTCTCCTGCTGCAGAGAGACAGGACATATCTCTCCTGCTGCTGAGAGACAGGACATATCTCTCCTGCTGCAGACACAGGACATCTCGCCTGCTGCAGAGAGACCGGTCACATCTCTCCTGCTGCAGAGAGACAGGACATATCTTTTCTGCTGCAGAGAGACAGGACATATCTCTTCTGCTGCAGAGAGACAGGACATATCTCCCCTGCTGCAGACACAGGACATCTCTCTCCTGCTGCAGAGAGACAGGACATATCTCTCCTGCTGCAGAGAGACAGGACATATCTCTTCTGCTGCAGAGAGACAGGACATATCTCTCCTGCTGCAGAGAGACAGGACATATCTCTTCTGCTGCAGAGAGACAGGACATATCTCTCCTGCTGCAGAGAGACAGGACATATCTTTTCTGCTGCAGAGAGACAGGACATATCTCTTCTGCTGCAGAGAGACAGGACATATCTCTTCTGCTGCAGAGAGACAGGACATATCTCTCCTGCTGCAGAGAGACAGGACATATCTCTTCTGCTGCAGAGAGACAGGACATATCTCTCCTGCTGCAGACACAGGACATATCTCTCCTGCTGCAGAGAGACAGGACATATCTTTTCTGCTGCAGAGAGACAGGACATATCTCTTCTGCTGCAGAGAGACAGGACATATCTCTCCTGCTGCAGACACAGGACATCTCTCCTGCTGCAGAGAGACAGGACAAATCCCTCCTGCTGCAGAGACAGGACATATCTCTCCTGCAACACAGAGACAGGACATATCTCTCCTGCTGCAGAGAGACAGGACATATCTCTCCTGCTGCAGACACAGGACATCTCTCCTGCTGCAATACAGGACATCTCTCCTGCTGCAGAGACAGGACATATCTCTCCTCCACACTGTGAAACGTTTCATTTCATTCCTGCTGTCTTCCATTCGCTCCGGCTTTACATTCAATTTCATTTTCTCTGAGAATCGATTGGCGGAAATGTTTTTTTCTCTTCCCAAGTAGCGTGCATCGGTCGTGCCGAGTAACTGCAGACCCCTTGGCAGACCCCTTGGTTACTCGACCGTTTTCTATTAATTGATCTCAGATCTCATCCAGTACAATAATTTAATCAGAGCTGTGATTATAATATAATATTACACAGAACTGAGAACTAACGCAAACATTTCACTGGCTGTAGTCTGTACAATTTGACTCCTCCAACACCTCTCTCTCTCTCTCCCCTCTCTCTCTCTCTCTCTCTCTTTCTATCTCTCCCTCCCTCCCTCCCTCCCTCCCTCTCTCTCTAAAGAGATATTCATGTACTCAGGCATTTTACTAAACACAGGCCAGAAAATGGATAAAACATTCTAGATTGCCTTTTTGAGTTCTCTGTAAGGGTTTCCTTCAGATGAGATGGGTTATGCAGTGTTCTCCCTTTCTCTTTATTAAAAAAAAAAATGAAAAGGTAACAAATGACAAACAGAGATTAATGTTCAGTCGTGGAGCTTTGTGTGATGGTGTTTCAGGGGTAGTGTTTGCTTGGATTAAATGCTCATGAAGTTAAACTTGTATGCCAGCGATTTCTGGTTTGCGTCCCATGTTCTACAAGTTCTGCTGTCTTTCGGATGAGACGTTAAACCGAGGTCCTGACTCACTGTGGTCATTAAGGACCCCATGACACTTATTGAAAAGAGTAGGTGGTTCCCCAGTGTCCTGGCTAAATTCCCAACCTGGATCTATCAAACCTGCCACCTAATCATCCCCTAATTTTCACTTGGCTAAATTTTCTCTCCTTCTCCACCTTAGCTAATGTGTGGTGAGTGTTCTGGCACAAAAAGTCAAGATCAGGGTCGGCATTGTGTCCCTACACTGACACCAGTGTCTGTGGAAAGATCTTTAAAAATGTCATGATTAATAAACATCATAATAAAAAAATAATAAATAAAATGCTCTGCAGTTTAAAGTGTCAGAAATGGAGGCTGGTGTGCCAGGGTCCAGCCCCTGGTAAAGACATGTAATCCTGCTGAAGAAGGCCACTGCTAAGCCAATAATAATAATAATAATAATAATAATAATAATAATAATAATAATAATAATAATAATAATAATAATAAATACTAATAGAGTCAGAGATAAGAAAACCTCTTGTTAGCAGAAAGCATCATTCATGCTTGGCCTCTGAACAATTAAAGGTGGGGTTCAGCAGTAAGAAATTCTGTGTTCTGCAGTGGCCGTTTGCTTTGAAAATAAACAAATTTTTACTTTTTTTTTCCACAGTAAACACAAATTTTATGTAGAATTCAGCAAAAACGTGTACAAAAGCGATTCCGGCAGGCTTGCTAAAGCTTTGAATCTGAGAGAGAAGGCCGGCCCTGTCGGAATCATTTCCAAGCGCTCGATTGGCTCGAGATGCTTCCAGGGAAAATGCTTAACGTCCGCGAATCCACCCGTTTCCCGACCCATCTCCGGTCCCTCAGAGGGAGCGTTCTGGAAGCCGCCCTTTCTTCCGCTGTTCAAACGCATCCATCTGAGGGGCGATATCGCCGTTTCCCCAGGACGCTGTTTAAGCCTGCTGTGGTGAGACGTGCGCGCGGCGTGACTGGACTGCGGCTGGCGTCAGCCGTGTCTCCGGGCCCATCAATTTCCCAGCAGGCTGGGATCTGCCCCATCCGGATTGATATTGGACGGGTTAATACGACTCCCCTCCCCAACCATCACCTCGAGAGACGAGCGTATTTGAATTGCCTTCTTTATCAGCACGCGTGGGCTTGCTCAGTGTTTATTTTGTGACCTCTCATTTCAAACGCCCGTTTCTGACCTCCCCTCGTCCGTTCCTTGGAGAGCTTGCGCGCGGCACGCGAAATGTGATTCACCTTCGCACGCCGCGCTCATGAATTATTCATAAACATTAACGCAGGGATTTTTTTGGACCCTCGCACGTTACGCTTTGGGTCAACGGCGGGTATTGGATTTCTACATAACATCAATATTTAGATGCGGGATTCAAGGATGTGGTGTCATTTATTCTGCTTATGGAAATTTCTACTGGGGATATAATATGTATCTGTCAGTGTTATGTGTTCTCCGGGTATTGTGTGGCTCGTGCAAGTGTCGGAGAGGTGAGGATTGAGTAAAACATGTTTATGTTCTGAACACCCTTGTTTAACGTTCAGCAGCCTGAATAACAAACACAAGTGCATCAAGAGTGAACACCCCTCACTTATCCAACATATGAAATATATTTAAATCGATTTAATTTGGTGATTTTTATCAAAGATATCAATAAAATTGCAGAATTTGTTGATAAGCAGAGCAACCTGTTAGACCAATCTTTATCAAAATATACAAATCACAACCAGATTAAAATTGAGAAATTATTAAGGTACAATGAGTATTCAACGTCTCATCTAATGACAATTTTTTTTCAAATTTTTACCTTAATCAACAAATGCTACAGACATGGACACAAAAAAATAATAAATTGATGAAATACAACACCAAACCACAGCTTGTGCCAAGAAAACCAAGCTCAAATTTCAAAAATAAAAAACAGCCAAATATTCCAAAAGAGATTAACATGTCAGACCCTGCACACACCAAACACCACGAAGCACTCACCCCAGATGCAAGGTTCAGATTCCCCACGTGCTAACATCAAGTCAACCCCAAATGTCCAAAACAGCAGATATAAACTGGCTATTGTTGTCCAAAAATAAAGAAAGGTATGCATTTTATGCATTTACAAGGGGGCGGGGGGGGGGGGGGGGGGGGGGGACTCTCTCTTCTCCTTGCCCATGCAAACGAATGGTCAGGGGAGGAAGGCTGCACTAACTGGGTGAGGGGTGGAAGGGTAGAGGTGTGGAAGAGGCAGGGTTCCCACTCGTCCTGGAAAACCTGGAAAACCTGGAAAATTTATTGAGTTTTCCAGTCATGGAAAACACCTGGAAAATGAGAAAATTTACTAAATGTCCTGGAAATATTTGTGAGGTCCTGGAAAATTGTAGGCTAGGTTATAAGCCAAGCTATTAAACAGTATATTGGATGACAGCATTGATTTTCTGTCTCTGTGTCTATCTACTGAACACAGATAAGATTTATTTGTCAATATGTAAGTGTTACTACTCACAATAATTTGGTTATATACGTTATTTTTGTAACTGAGTATCTTAAAATAGGCTAGTGGTAATTTATAATAAGGCTATTTCACACTGTAACGTAAGCGTTCGTTGGTGGCTTCAGCAGGGTTTGTGTTTCCTGCACCGGATGTGATGTGAGCTGGAACATTGCCAAAACATGCTGGACAGTTGAATATTGTTTTAATGTTTTTCCCATCCCCATACAAACATTGCAATTGGAAACATTGCATAATTTTGAGTACATACATGTGCAAAACATATGAGAGTCAATGATTACACATTTAGGTACTGTACCAAATTGTGTGATACTGTTTTTGCAATATTTTAAAATCTGATTCCAATGTTTCATCTTAATTCTTCACAAAAGTCAGATTTATATGCTTTATAATGGACAAAAAGCATTTTATTCATTTTTGGAGAGATTGTGGATATGTTTCTGGGGTCCCTAGATATTTTAGACCACTGTACTGACAGAAAGCTTGTAATTCCCACTTGAAAATGATGAAAAAGTGAGTTTTTTGAGTCAAAACAGTTGATCTGTAGTGAATTACATGATTATGTTATGATTTACAGCAATGCATTATTTAGGCATTTTGGATAGATTTGGAGACGCTGGGTACACTGCTTACCTTTTGGTTCATAGATCATTAGTAGTTCTACATATACACCCTTAGAATTTACCCACTTGTGGCCAAGGAGTTTTTGATCCAGGACATGTTTAGTTTAACCATCTCTCAGTATTTCATTGCAAACTAAAACAAAAGAGAAAATTCATTTTTTGCTTTTTTGCCAAGACAATTGCACTTGTGGCACTTTATTTCTTTCTAAATTATGATTATAAACTAACCTAATATTGTAAATTGTATAAACGTCTTTCTTCATTTAAGCCATTTCTCAAGTCCCTGTGATGCTCACATCTGCAGTTATAAAGCTTTAAATAGGGTACTCCCTAAATGGGCAAGGATTGGCCAGATTTGGCATGTGTGCGAAGGGGTTAAGGCTTTCAATGAATGATTTCTATTAAATGTCACTGATTGCATTCAAATTTAAAATCAAAAGGACCATGATTCTTTTTATCTGAGTGGCCATGCTGGGTCTCTGACCCTAAATGGTTCTGGTGCGCTGTGTTTCTTGAGAAAGTCATAAAACTTTCAAGGAGAGATTATTCCAGGGCACGCCAGGTTTGCGTACAGAAATAAGAGCTGCCGGACTTTTAATTGCCCCAAGGACGTTTCCTTTGATGTTTCTGGAAGGGAGACAGGCAGCATTCTTACTTTTAAAAATGTGATATTGCATGGACTATGAGCGAATTTGGCTGATCAAATTATATTGTCCATCTCTCAAAGATGATGATCAAAACTAGATATCCGACTTGTGCTATAACTGCCTGGAAGAGGCTTATGTTTCTTTTAAGAGTAAACACATCCACCAAAGCTGCCAGGTGAAATAAATGATTCCTGCCCATTATATATCTCTGGTTACAAAGGATAGAAACTGATGACATGGGCACAAGAACGGGGCACGAAGGACCTACTTTTACTTCCCTTCCCGTAGGGATCAAATTTTCTGTAACGTTTGTGTTCTGCCAGAAGCCAGTTTTTTTTTTTTTTCCAGAAGTCGACCGGTGGAGCTGAATCCTCGTGTGGAAGGGGAACACATCTGGTGGAGGTGGGCTGCGGCCCCCCAGGTGACGGGAACAACCGCTGGTGTGGGATCAGCAGAGGGCAATCCCATCAGGGGAAATCGTCCCTCCCCGGGAGACAATGAGGCCTATTAAAGGTGCTGCAGAAAAATGTCTTGTTTGTCTGCTGTTTTTTTCCCCCGTGCTCGCTCAGCGTGAACTTGAGGAGTGGGGGGCGGGCCGCGAGCGTCGCAAACAAGCATCCCCGCGGCAACGGCAGCCGCCAGAGACCTTGAGAGAACGTCTGCAGAATCTCTGTGCTGCCTCGCAGCTGTGAAGCTATGCTGCACTGCAACTGGCACCGGCCGGATAAAACCTAAGCAAGGAGTCGTTGATCAAAGCAATTACCGTTCTTCAGTCTCAGTGGTAAAACTTCACTTAAAGAATCCCGTTCATTAAGTGTAGCACGTGTAGGAACATGAAGCAGAAAGTGTAGGGAGTTCAGTGTAGCATAATGTGGACTGAGCTGGAAACACAAACGCGGGGTTTCGGTTGCCAGCTGGGTGTCCCCTTGTACAGGGGCATAGCTTGACCCTGATTCAGTAAATGGATCCAACGGCTTAAATGGATTGTGTGCAAAAATAGAATCTGCGTAAGTCACCCTGGTTAAGAGCATCAGCTAAATGCAAAAAATGTAAGTGAAATAGGAAAGGGAAGAGCCGAAAAAAAGACAGAGAGCCATTTTGAAGAGAAGGCGATTCAGTACCCCGTCAGCTAGTCTCCATAATTAAAGTTCAGTGCCACAACCAGCTCATCAGCTAATAACCAGAGGCATCTTGACTTGTACAGAAAGCGTCAAGCATGAAATGACTTACAGAACAGCATTAATGCTGCATGTCTGTTATCCACTGGATTTAAGAGAGTGGAAATAAAAAGATGGTTACACAACGTGTCTCTGGTACTTGTAATAAAGGTGTATCTGGTACCTGAAATACAGGTGTATCTGGTACCTGTAATACAGGTGTCTCTGGTTCCTGTAATAAAGATGTTGCCTGTCCCTGTAATACAGGTGTCTTTTGTACCTGTAGTAAAGGTGTCTCTGGTACCTGTAATAAAGGTGTCTCTGGTACCTGTAATACAGGTGTCTCTGGTACCTGTAATACAGGTGTCTCTGGTACCTGAAATACAGGTGTATCTGGTACCTGTAATACAGGTGTCTCTGGTTCCTGTAATAAAGATGTCGCCTGTCCCTGTAATACAGGTGTCTTTTGTACCTGTAATAAAGGTGTCTCTGGTACCTGTAATAAAGGTGTCTCTGGTACCTGTAATACAGGTGTCTCTGGTACCTGTAATACAGGTGTCTCTGGTTGCTGTAATAAAGGTGTCTCTGGTACCTGTAATACAGGTGTCTCAGGTTCCTGTAATAAAGGTGTCTCTGGTTCCTGTAATAAAGGTGTCTCTTGTACCTGTAATAAAGGTGTCTCTGGTCCCTGTAATACAGGCATCTCTGGTACCTGTAATAAAGGTGTCTCTGGCACTGTTTTGTGTTTTTGTGTTGCTTATGCTAGTGAGGTAGACACGCTCACACATGCCATGATTGCAATAGCTGAATGGCAGGCAGGACACACAGCAGGGCATGTTTTCTGCAACACATGTAGAGATGAGGAGGTCGTGCTCAGCTATAGCACAGGTAGGATTTAATACCCACAAATGGGACCCATCCACACGCTCAGTCAGTGTTTATCAGGATGAGCCATCCAATTATCTCTACTTTTTTTTAAATTAAATTTTGAGCTGGAGGCTGACCTCACCTTTTTTTTACATAATTAAAACCAAAATGACAGTGAGAGGGCGATATCACTCCATCTCAGACGCTGCGGAGAATCAGCTCTCCTCATCCTCTGTCTCCTATCTAATAATCCAAAAATCAAGACAAAACAAAACAAGACATTAAAAAACCCCACTGCATTCGCCACCCGCCTGTGAACTCCTATTGGAAATGAAGAATCAAATTAACACTGTCTGGGGAACCAGGGCTGCTAATGAGTTGGGAGGTGAAAGGTCGCCTGCCCGCGGTCCGGACCAGTAGGGACGGTGACTGTGACGGAAGAGGGCCGCCACCATGCCGAGAGCTCGTTTTCAAATTAATTAGACCTCAGTTCAGCCCCGCCCGGGGAGGAGGCGTGGCCTGGGGGATTTTAATCCTGGCTGATCTCCTCTCCCTGATGCACAGAGGGGAGCCAAATGCCAGGCTAACCACAACACGGAGTTTGGCCATTTTCCCCGTAATTAGCCTGAATATGAGTCTAATATGAGACTAAAATGTGTCTCTGGAGTAGCTGATTGGCTGGGATAGTAAATACTTATTGTCATATTCATATTTGCAGATTTAACTTTAACATATGTAAGTCATTCCTATGTATACGTCTCAAATGCTAAATGTGGATTAAAAATAAACATTATTATTATTATTATTATTATTATTATTATTATTATTATTATTACAATTTTTACCTTCATCTGTGGCTTCTAAAAAATATTTTAAATTTGACATGGCTTAAGTAAAATTAGTTTCTGAATATAGTTCAATTCAACACAGTTTCAGCTATATTTTAATGTGTGGTTGCTATTTGGAGAGATGTGCACTTGAAGCCATTGGGGAGTGATAGTGGGCGGAGGAGAATTAGCCGGGCTGAGTAAGGGTGGGGGGGGGGGGGGTGTTGGGGGCTTAATGCTGCAGCTGTGAAAACCACAAAATTCCTGTTTGGCACTATTTAGACGCACACAGAGGCAATCCATTATAATCACGTCATGTCTAATTAAGCACGTGGCTCGGAGAATGCCTCTCTATGAGTAATGCTGCTTGGCCAGGGCACAGAGCACTCCATGTTCTATTATCTAGCACGCTTGCTGGCTAATATATGCACAGAGGCCGTCCTCTGTGTAAAAACCTGATAACAGTTTACGATAAGGTCACATGAATTGCCATTAACTAATGTAGTTACTAACTACTAATTACTGAAAAGTTCATCTGTACAGCTTTGTTAATGTATTTGTACATCAATTCATGTTAACAACGATATTAGTTCATGCCAATTCATATTGGGATTGAAAAAAACAGTTTATGTACTTGTTAACAGTTAACTAATTATACGGTTGTCCTATGTTTTGCTAATATATAAATAGTCATGTAACTAATACATTAGTTAATGTTTTTGTTAACTACTGACTCAATTTCATGCTTAATTCATATATTTGTACATCATTAATTCTTGTTAACAACTGCATTAGTTAATGCCAAATCATGAACCCTACGGTAAATGAAGTTTTTTGTGAGCGCGTTCTTTGTTTGGAAGGCCTGGGGTTTCAGAATGAGGCTCGTGTGGCGAAGCTTCGCTCAGCTGGCCGTTGTGAGAGGGCGGTCAGCCGGGGCTGACGGCGGCTCGCAGCGGAACACCGCGGCGATATTCGCGCCTCAGAGAGGCCGCGGCGGCGGGAGCGCACGATGGCGGGAGCGCACAGGATGGCGGGCGGACGCTCTTACGGGGAGAGCCGCTACAGGAGCGCGCTGGCAGCCTCATTGATCCCGCGCGGCGGGGCTTCTGATCCCAGAGCGCAAGCGTGACCGCGGCACGAGAGAGGCGTGTGGAGGTGCAGCATAGCATGGAGGTGCAGCAGCGTGTGGAGGTGCAGCATAGCGTGGAGGTGCAGCAGCGTGTGGAGGTGCAGGGAGAGTGGAGGTGCAGCAGCGTGTGGAGGTGCAGGGAGAGTGGAGGTGCAGCAGCGTGTGGAGGTGCAGGGAGAGGGAGGTGCAGGGAGAGTGGAGGTGCAGCAGAGTGTGGAGGTGCAGGGATAGTGGAGGTGCAGCAGAGTGTGGAGGTGCAGGGAGAGGGAGGTGCAGCAGAGTGTGGAGGTGCAGGGAGAGGGAGGTGCAGCAGAGTGTGGAGGTGCAGGGAGAGTGGAGGTGCAGCAGAGTGTGGAGGTGCAGAGAGAGGGAGGTGCAGCAGAGTGTGGAGGTGCAGGGAGAGTGGAGGTGCAGCAGAGTGTGGAGGTGCAGGGAGAGTGGAGGTGCAGCAGAGTGTGGAGGTGCAGAGAGAGGGAGGTGCAGCAGATTGTGGAGGTGCAGGGAAAGGGAGGTGCAGCAGCGTGTGGAGGTGCAGGGTCATGATTAATTTAAAATGACTGTTTTCTCTCTCTCGCTCTCTCTTTCTCTGTCTGTCTCTCTCTCTCAGAGTAGTGTAGCGATAGCTATCTGAGTCACATGGTCCTTGTTCTTGACCTCTGGGGGCTCAGCCATTGAGCGAGGCACTTAACCTGTAAATGCCTCAGTAAATACCCAGTGCTGTAAATGGATTGTGTGTGAACCACGGAAGAATGCTTTAGAGTCAACGCTTTAAAAAATCATCTGTTAAATGCCTGAAATGCAAGAAAAAAAGCAACATAAAAGTAGGCTGGGCTTATGATAGCAATCAACACTAAGGTACCCACACCTCATAAGCCACACATACGGAATCAGCTTTCCTCTATTCTAACACGCGTGCACAGCTGTCTTATCTGATTTAAATATCCAGCGCTGAAAGCTATCAATGGCTCTTTGCCCAGTAAGACGTTTCCGCGGGGGGTGTGGGGGGTAGTAATTTGGTTTTTGGAGGGTGGGGGCTAAAAGGAGCGAAGGGGGGTTGGTTTCCCCCCACAGTAAGGCTCCGCTCTCCTGTCCCGATTCTCATTCGCCGTGTTTGGAGATTAAATTCTCATTGACGCATGAGAAAGGACTTAAGCTCTTCAGATAAAATTGAAGCCATTCACCTGGGAAGACCCATGTAAAAAACTATACTGCAGGACTCTCATATCTCACACAAAAGGCTTCAAAAGAACTGGCAGCTCCAGGAACTCATGTTGGTAATTTTGTTTCATTTTATTTTTCTGCCAAAGGAGTAATAGGGAAATAGGAGAGGGGAGAAAAAGGTTCAGGGCCAATTAAATTTAGTCTGTTTTCTCAGAGTTTTCATTGAAGTACTTGGCCAGCACTACCACTTTCACCATTAAGCTAAAAACCAAAGAATATTTTATCAAAAATATTAATAAATCATGGGGAAAAATGTACTCCCTGATTATGCTGAAACCTACGTTTTCTTGTCTCCTGGGAAGGTTTAGAATGCGCGTGTGTGTGTTTTATTGGACACGTACGATGCATTATCTTCAAATACATTCTGACAGTCTCGACACATTTCAAACTCAGAGAGCGCGGGGTTTATGTACGGTCTTGTTGTGTTCCGTGCGATTTAACAAGGAGGCCCAGTCCGCTTACATCCAACACCCTGTTGCGCTTTTCCGTGATTGTGATGCGTCAGAGAAGAAGTACAGCTGTGATGTTTACTGTGTCCTAGGGCCTCACAGGCTGAGTGACTCACAGCGCATTCAGACTCGAAATGCGCAGGAGAAGCAGCCAATGAAAACCCCGCCACAGAGAGATGTTCGGAAGTCAGCGCTGAGCCGTTATATCCAAACAGAAGGCGCGTGTGCGACTGCGTCCCTGCGGTCGTGGCCAATGGCGAAGATCCCAAACCTGCCGATATTTTCCATCCCACAGCTTTACTCTGCTGCCGTTGAGCAGGCGCTCTTATCCACAGCAATTTACAATGCAAACACAAGGTCAGAGGTCAGGGGTTGAAGTTCAGTAATTCCCTAGGTGAAGCCCCAAGAGGAACAGTGAGAAGTATACGCTTGATTCACAACGTGAGAACCCCAATACTGAATATGAAACGTAGAACGAAACTACCAAAATTTGCATTAAAGAACAGTAAATGGACAACGGCAAAAGAACCACAGGCTCTGAAATGGAACAAAAAGGAGGTTACACACCACAGAATGTTTCAATGTTTAGTTTGTTACGCCTACATCTTTTAGGTTTTGTCAACTGAAATTTGTGGTTCACTTGTCACAAATCAGAGTAAAACTTTCATTCAGAAAAGCATTTTCTCTGTGCATATTGTTGGGTGTTTGGCCAGGAAACAGGCCTGGAGAGAGAGGTGCTGGAGGAGTTGGGGTGGGGGGGTTGGGTCCACTGTGGCCCAAAGCCCAACCTGAGGGGAGGGGCACCCCCCCCCCCTCCACCAGAGGTGAACCCATGGCATCACTTTCTCCCAGCTTCAACCCTCTCTTCCTGCTCCAACCCTGCCACTCTGCTTTACCCCTCCTAACTCAGCTTCAACCCTCTCTCCCTGCTTCAACACACCTAACCCAGCTTTAGAGTTCACCCTCAGCTTCAACCCTCTCTCCCTGCTTCAACCCTCCTAACCCAGCTTCAACACATCTAACCCAGCTTCAGAGTTCACCCTCAGCTTCAACCCTCTCTTCCTGCTCCAACCCTGCCACTCTGCTTCAACCCTCCTAACTCAAGTTCTCTCCCCCAACACACACCTAACCCAGCTCTCCTCTGCTTCAAACCCTTCAACACATTCAACCCTCCTAACTCAAGTTCAACCCTCTCTCCCTGCTTCAACACACCTAACCCAGCTTCAGAGTTCACCCTCAGCTTCAACCCTCTCTCCCTGATTCAACCCTCCTAACTCAGCTTCAACCCTCTCTTCCTGCTTCAACCCTCCTAACTCAGCTTCAACCCTCACTTCCTGCTTCAACCCTCCTAAGTCAGTTTCAACCCTCTCTTCCTGCTTCAACCTTCTGAACTCAGCTTTAAAGTTCACACTCAGTTTCAACCCCCTCTCCCTGCTTCAACCCTCCTAACTCAGCTTCAACCCTCTCTTCCTGCTTCAACACACCTAACTCAGCTTCAAAGTTCACACTCAGCTTCAACCCTCTCTCCCTGCTTCAACCCTCCTAACTCAGCTTCAACCCTCTATTCCTGCTTCAACACACCTAACTCAGCTTTAAAGTTCACACTCAGCTTCAACCCTCTCTTCCTGCTTCAATCACAACTAACTCAGCTTCAAAGTTCACACATTCAGCTTCAACACTCTCTTCCTGCTTCTACACACCTAACTCAGCTTCAGGTTCACACTCAGCTTCAACCCTCTCTCCCTGCTTCAACACTCTGAACTCAGCTTCAAAGTTCACACTCAGCTTCAACCCTCTCTCCCTGCTTCAACCCTCCTAACTCAGCTTCAACCCTCTCTTCCTGCTTCAACACTCTGAACTCAGCTTCCCTCTCTTCCTGCTTCAAAACACTCTGAACTCAGCTTTAAAGTTCAAAGTTCACACCCTCTCTTCAGCTTCAGCTTCAAAGTTCAAGTCAGCTTCAACGCTCTCTTCCTGCTTCTCACCCTGCAGGTTCACACTCAGCTTCACCCTCTCTCCCCTTCAACACTCTGAACTCAGCTTCAAAGTTTCAGCTTCAACCTCTCTCCCTGCTTCAACCCTCCTAACTCAGCTTCAACACACCTTAACTCAGCTTCAGAGTTTCACTTCAACTCAGCTTCAACCCTCCCCTTCAACCCTCTCTCCCTGCTTCAACCCTCCTAACTTGCTTCAGAGTTCACATTCAGCTTCAACCCTCTCTTCCTGCCTGAACCCTTAACCCTGCTTCAAACCTCCCTCTCAGTTTCAGCCTGTTGTTGTGGTAACCATGAGGTGCTCGACTTGCTCCAGCTCCTGCTCAAATTCATAGTGAAAGTGAGGAATAAAAGAAACTTTTGTCATTTCAACATTACTATTTTAGTTATTGTAAGAAGCATGATTTTTACAAGAGCTAATCTCTTTGAAACTTCAATTTGATGATTTTTACATTTTTTTCTTTCATTTTATCCACCATGCTTTCTCGATTCTTTTATCATTTGCCTGTCTTCATTCAATTGGAGATGCATTATGCTAATTCATTTTCCAGGACAGTTAGGTAGGAACATAATTAATGCCTCTGTGTTGGTTTTGCATAATAAAAAATACATTTTCTAAACTCTTACAGATGGTGTGAGAAGCAAATTAATACCCAAAACACAAATCTGAGCTGTGATAAAATAGATATTTTATTTGTTCTATATATAAAACCTGGCCTTGAAAAATGAACAAAACACCATCTGGATGACATTCTTTGCTAATTTAAATAAAACAGTGTGATTTAAAGTGCAGACACTGTGCGAATCTCCTGTATGTACATAATAGCGATCACACTACATAATAAGTAGGCAATATGACTTCTGCATATGGATATAGAAATTGCATTTGGTCAAATCATGTTAATTGGTTCCTGGTTCGTTTTGGCTTATGTGTTGCGGTTGGCAACACAGAAAGTGCATTGTCTTTAAGCATTTAATAAGCATGTGTAATAACTACATTAAGATGTTATAGCACTTTTAGACATAATTGCCTAACAATTCTTGATGGCACATGACATATTGTACAAATGAAGAAAGCACGAGTTGCTTTGCAAATGGTACAGGGGTGTAAGCAATACGAAACAGGCACACAGCCCGTATAATACGTCAAACCAGGCTAGTGGTGTGTCCATTAGTCAGCACTAGGAATTAAAAAAAAAAAAACCTTTCAGCATCACATGCAGAAACACATTTTAACCAATCCGATCTTCTTCAGACAGCGACAAGTGCTTTTTACAGGTGATTGTCAGGAGCGAAAGAGCCAGCGGAGAGAAAGGAGATGGAGTCGGTAAACCATCCAAAAATGGAAAAAATGGAAAAAATAGAAATACGCTTCGAGAGCTACATTACACTACTGTCCTCATGGGCCATCGCAGTGGAGTCCCAAGATGGCTGCGTGGGTGCACCTCGAGCCCCGCTCCCAGATCTCACCGTCCCGACGACTGACACAAAAAATCATTTTATATAAAAGACTCTGCAGAGACTA
The DNA here is from genome assembly GCA_025169545.1 of Anguilla japonica. Taxonomy (NCBI): domain Eukaryota; kingdom Metazoa; phylum Chordata; class Actinopteri; order Anguilliformes; family Anguillidae; genus Anguilla; species Anguilla japonica. Next base: position 41,433,340 of record CM045896.1, read on the forward strand.
AATCAGGGCTGGAGATAACCACGAGTTCGGGAAATGCCCTGGCGGAAGGATTCTGCGAGCATACACAATTCCTGTGCTGAATTGGTCTACAGACCAAGAGAGCACCGAAAAAACAATCACACAAAATCAGAATGTGTGTTAAACATTCAGAATTGCTTTCCTTCTGTAGTACTCCAGACACTGGTAGGCCCCGCCGTGGATGCCAACTGTTCTGATGGCGCATTTTGGCCCAGTGCCCTATTAATTGACTTTAGGTATTTCCACCTTTGTGCCCACTGCATGTGCGTACAGTATGTTGGCTGTGAGCTGGCTTCACAAAAGCGATTTGCCAGGTTTTTAACTGGCAGATTGCAATATCTTGTCAAAACATTTTTCAACAAAATGCATCGCTTGTGAAGCGCAAATAAAATTTGGCACTGCTAATTTGCAGGTCAATACAGACCTTTAGCCGTTGAATCACGAGAGCTTTCTAAGGGAAAATCTACAGGGTGGTAGATCCCCCCCCCCCCCTTCCCCCCAACACGTTCAACCCTTTTCACAGAGAGTTTCATGAGAAGCCAAAATATTTGTCCAGTATTTATGCTAATGTGTAATTTCATGTCGATCCAAGAAATTACGGGTATATAAGGCGAAGTCTAATTGTCAGAGTGTGTAAAAATTAAGCCAATTCACGCTGGGCACCATTCCCTTCGCCAAGCAGTCAAATGTGATGACGCACGCCCAGAAACCTGCTTGCCGAATATGAAAGAGCAAGTTCCTAAAATACCACTATCCAGCAGAAACCATGCAAGCTGACCACCTCCTGGATTGTCCTCCATGGTTATGCTTTTAGAGTGAGCTGTATCCAATTATCTTTCTGTCTTTCTTGACACATAAAACCATACGTACTGCTATGCAAACGTGCAAAGTCAGTCAAATCGTTGATTGGTTCATGACGTGAACGGGCCTATCTCTTTGATTGGTTATAAACCACTTTGCTTTGAAGACAAGAAATCAGGCCAACTCTTGTTTTTGCTTGCAAACACAGAATTTTCAACTTTAAGGAAGTTTATTTCAAAACTATTTTAAGTGCTTTATAAAATTAAATTCACCTATTTTTTATGTACATCCAAAGTCCTGGAATACACATACCCTTTCATCTAAACTTTGCAATCTATAGTGGTATACTTTAATTATTTTAAAGCAGTGATACTTCTGAGTTTATTTCTGAGATGTAAAGTGAAAGTGCACTTCAAGCAGGCTACACTTCCTGGGATGTAGCCCCAGAAAAAGTGTACTGAAGGCGTACTTTAATAAACATATTTTTTTGCCAGGCCTGACGCTGGACCGGTCTGCACTTCTTCCTGCTTTCTCAGGCCTGTCGGACAAAGCTGAGCAATAAGCAAAGCGTCTGCATCCAGATGCTTCTGTCATGTGACGACAGCTCTACGCTTTGTAAACACTGACTTTCTTTCAGTTTCCCAACAGAAGCATCATGGGCAAAATTTATGCACTGCTTGGTCTCCCAAAATTTATTATAATTTAGTGTCACCACTTTGTTACGGGTGACATTACTGGTGTTTGGTTTCCAGGGCGACAGAGGGTGGGTTTAATTAGAATATTACAGATAGTAAAATATCTAAAATTAGGCCTATAAAGGGTGGGCTATATTAGGTCTACTGGGGAGACCTAATAGTTCAAATAAAATAAAACTTTAAAATGACACTTTTATATTGCACTGTATAATTCCAATTTAATTTGACCGCAAGCCAAATTTTTTCCACCCCACAGATACCCCTTCAACCTTAGTTAAATATACCCGTGGCCGGCCCACATAGAGCCCTGTACAAACAAAGAGGTTCAAAACAAAACTGAAACCAGGCAGGGGGATGAGAACGATAACTTTGCGACATGCATTTGAGGATTGCCATAGCGATTTCTATGGTACGTGATGTGCTCCAGATAGAGCAGGAGAAATCTATTTTGCATATCTTAGCTCGCACGTTGCAACTGTCGTGCAATGAGTCGCAGTCATCATCATCATCATATCATCATCATCATCATCATCATCATCATGATCATCATCATTATTATTATTCATTCATCATCATCATCATCATCATCATCATCATCATCATCATTATTATTATTGTTATTATTCATCATCGTCATCATCATCATCATCATCATCATTATCATCATCATCATCATCATCATCATTAGTATTCATCATCATCATCATCATCATCATCATCATGATGACGATTATGATGATGATGACGATGATGATGATGATGATATTATTATTATTATTATTATATTATTATTATTATTATTATTATTAGGCCATTTATTTTTTTTCCATACCCAAAAACATTTGGCCTGAATGGAGAGTGAGACCACTGCAAGGCTGACATTTGAGCACAAAGGTGGCAGCATAAATCAGTGTGGTATATTACTCCAGTCAGCCTCTCAGGCGGAGTTTGCCCGCCTCAGTGCTTGTATTCACTCAGCTTTAACATGCACATAATTCAGCATGCTGTCTTTCTGTTCGGTAAGGTCCCCAATGCCCTGCTGTGGGTATGTACGAGGCGGGGAAGAGCGCTGACATCAAACGCACACACAACGTTTAAAAAGGCGCCAAAGCGCATTCTGATCACTACGACTCAGGCATCACAGGTTCGAGTCCCAGCCAAACGGGGCACAGCGGTAACGTCACTGGTGCCTGATGCGGGGCGTTGAAGATTTTCTCAATTTTGGGGCTTGTCCCTCTCAGTGATGTCCCAGGTGCTTTCAGTGAGTGAGACACACCTCTTCTCCCATCAGCACCAGCTGTCCTGTAGTGATCTATGGCCTAGCGTATAGCGTAAAGCAAGACTGATAATTACACTGGAAAAATCACACTAAAATAATCACACTAGAATAATTAAACTGGAATGATCACACTGATAATTACACTGGAAAATTACACTGGGATAATTACACTGGAGTAACCAGACTAATAATTACACTGCATTAGAATTACATTAGAATAATTACGCTGGACAAGCAAGACTGATAATTACATTGGAAAATCACAATGGAATAATCACACCGATATAATTGCACTAGAATCATCACACGAATATAATTACACTGGATAAAGGACAAATGAGGACAAAAAACAGCTTTCTGTCAAAACCCCATAACCACCCCAGATATACTGTATTGTATTCACCATCAGATCGACGAACACGCACAAATACACCCTACAGAAATGACCCAGTCTGTTTCAAAACTATAAAACATGTCCATCAACCATAATAAAGAGCTCAAAGCAGTTGAACAAGCCAATTACCCCAAATTAGTTTCCTTGTTTATGTAATTGAGCCTCATATATTAAGATCTCCACAGTTCTGTTTTGTTTTTGTTTTTCAACTGCCAAATGAATCCTTTGGGATCTACGACACATTTGGTTGGATTTTTGAAGGCTTACACGAAAATATCTGGTCACGCTACTAGGCACTGAAAAGCCAAGCCTGTAGTACGTCTTCATTAACGGCCCATTTCTTTATAAATAATCTGTATGCACGTTTCCCAGAAATGTTTTTGTGCCAGCAGGTCAAGGGACATCTTGTGTTATGCCAAATTAGACAACCGAATTTCAGATGTGTTTTGTCCTCTCTCTTCATTAGTAGGCGAATGATGTATAAGACTGATGTCACATCGCATTTATTAAAATGGTCCATGGAGGCTTCCATTCTCAAATCTATTTAAGTAGAATACGGACAGATTTTTAAATTTGGTCAGAAACAATACATGGATACAACTAGTTACGTGAAAACATTATCAATTTCAGAGAAGCAATGAAATATGGAATACGAATTGAAATCTGGAAAACCGCAGAATAGTTACATAGCTTTCTTTAAACAGTTTTCATTTTGGGGCATCGTGAAATGGATAAAGAGATATCAGTATGGTACAGCTGGAAATGCAACGATCCCAGAGTATGATTTTACTGTAAATACGGACTCCTGCGTCTCCCCAGGGAGGAAGTGCAGACTTCCTGCAGTCATCTCAGGGTGTTTCTGGCTCGGGAGCCGCTGAACAGCTCCGCAGCTGTAACTGTCGAGCAAATATCCCTCAGGGCTGAGGGGAGGGGGTGCGTATGTGGGATCGGGGGTGCGGGGAGGGTAAGGAGCAGGCTTTCAGGCTCATTTGATTCCCCAGCGAGTGTGGGGTGGGGGTGGGGGAGGGGGGGGGGGGGGGGGGGGCGTAAGAACCTGTTTTTTGTGGCCCTATCGGTTGTGCACACCTGGAATTTCCCCACCCGACCCCTCCCTCAAAAAAAAAAAAAAAAAAAAGAGAAGAGATATGGCCTGGGGCTTCAAATAATGCCTGGGGTGTCTGTCAGTGGAGACAAATCCGCTAAGATACTGGCAAATCCCCAGGGCCCGTATCTATTTAACTGCACCTCAAAGCACGGATTCGGGACTTGGCACCAAAGGCCGGCTTCCCTTTGAATGTCTCTCCGTCCCCCTTTTTTTTTGGGCAGGATATAAGATTGAGAATAAGCCATAAAGCTATCTGCGGGAGCGTTTTCCCCATTTCTGCATTCAGATATCAGGCAAACCGGGAGGTTGGGGCACGCGAGCGAGTCGCGTGCAGTTAGCAGATTGAGAAAAGTGCAGAAACCGTGTGTGAAACACACGTAGCCTGCCAGTGTGTGAGCCCTGTGTGAGCCCTGTGTCCGAGCCCTGTGTGAGCCCAGTCCGAGCCCGTGTCCGAGCCCTGTGTGAGCCCGTGTCCGAGCCCTGTGTGAGCCCTGTGCGAGCCCTGTGTGAGCCCTGTGTGAGCCCAGTGTGAGCCCAGTGTGAGCCCTGTGTGAGCCTGTGTGAGCCCAGTGTGAGCGCTGTGTGAGCCCTGTGTGAGCCCTGTGTCCGAGCCCTGTGTGAGCCTTGTGTGAGCCCTGTGTCCGAGCCCTGTGTGAGCGCTGTGTGAGCCCTGTGTCCGAGCCCTGTGTGAGCCCTGTGTGAGCCCTGTGTGAGCCTGTGTGAGCCCTGTGTGAGCCCTGTGTGAGCCCTGTGTGAGCCCTGTGTGAGCCCTGTGTGAGCCCTGTGTCCGAGCCCTGTGTGAGCGCTGTGTGAGCCCTGTGTCCGAGCCCTGTGTGAGCGCTGTGTGAGCCCTGTGCGAGCCCTGTGTGAGTCTGTGTGAGCCCTGTGTGAGCCCTGTGTGTGCCCTGTGTGAGCCCAGTGTGAGCCCTGTAATATGTGTGGCCCTGTGGGGCCCGGTGTGCGATTTGGCTGCAGGTGGAGGTGTGAGCCCTGTGCGATTTGATGCTGCAGGTGGAGCCCAGTGGGGCCCGGTTGTGAGCCCTGTCCAGGTGGAGGAGGGGCCCTGTGTGAGCCCAGGTGGAGGAGGGGCCCTGGTGTGCCCTGTGTGTGCCTGTGTGAGGAGGTGGGCCCTGTGTGAGCCCTGTGCAAGCCCTGTGCGAGCCCAGTCCAAGCCCAGTGTGAGCCCTGTGTGAGCCCTGTCCAAGCCCTGTGTGAGCCCAGTGTGAGCCCTGTAGATTTGGTGAGCCCGTGGAGCCCTGTCCAAGCCCTGTGTGAGCCCAGGTGTGAGGTGGAGCCCTGTTGCAGCCTTTGGCTGAGGTGTGAGCCCAGTCCAAGCCCTTGTGGGCTGCAGGTGGAGGAGGGGCCTGTTGAGCTGTGTGGAGCCCCGGTGAGCCCACGATTTGGGTGCAAGTGGTAATATGTGTGGAGGAGGGGCCCAGTTGTGGAGACGACTGCAAGTGGAGGAGGGGCCCGGTTGCAGAGTCGGCTGCAGGTGGAGGAGGGGCCCAGTTGCAGGTGGAGGAGGGGTCCGGTTGCAGATTTGGTGTCTGTCTGTCCGTCCATCACCATAACAACAACCAGTGTTACAGTGTGCCTGTGCTTGTTAAAGGGCAATGGCTTTATAAAATAAATAAATAAATAAATAAATAAATAAATAAATAAAAAACAAATGGAAAAAAAAAACTACTTTCACCCACAGTCAAAGTATTGCCCTTCATTCCCCTGGGCTGAAGGGAGTCACAGCCTCCTTCAGTGCATGGTGGGGAGTCTCAGCTGTGTTTGTCTGTATACTGAGTCAGGGGCAGTTATGGAGGGAGTCTCAGCTGTGTTTGTCTGTATGCCGAGTCAGAGGCAGTTATGAAGGGAGTCTCAGCTGTGTTTGTCTGTATGCCGAGTCAGAGGCAGTTATGGAGGGAGTCTCAGCTGTGTTTGTCTGTATGCCGAGTCAGAGGCAGTTATGGAGGGAGTCTCAGCTGTGTTTGTCTGTATGCCGAGTCAGAGGCAGTTATGGAGGGAGCCTCAGCTGTGTTTGTCTGTATGGCCAATATGCTGAGTCAGGGGCAGTTATGGAGGGAGCCTCAGCTGTGTTTGTCTGTATGGCCAATATGGTGAGTCAGGGGTAGTTATGAAGGGAGTCTCAGCTGTGTTTGTCAGTATGCTGAGTCAGGGGCAGTTATGAGCCACTGCTGTTGAACGTTGAGATATTGAGGAAGTGCCAATTTGTTCGCCATTTCCTGCAAAGGATGTCATTAATGATAAAGAGGCTTCCACCCACAGCGCTGAGCGATTATCAGGCGATTAGCTCCAGAGCGATGCCATTTACGCCCCTCCACCAAGCTCCGGGCACAGACTGCCCTTTAGCCCCCTCCCCCCCCACCCCCCCCCAACCTAGTTCCCACCAAAATGACCAACATCTCCTCCACCACTCCTCTTTCAGCCTCTTTCCTGGGAGCTCAGCCAGGACAGAGTGACTCCACGCACCTCAATCCTGCTTTTCGAACCCGCGTGGTAGGGGAGAGCTGGGAAATAACTGTTTTCGTATCTGGCTCAATTCTGATAAAATATTACTCAAGCTAGTTTTTTAATATAAACAACCTGGGATTACACACCACAGTGAAATTTCTGGGACATACCATTCACTAGCAATCTGACTGAAAGTACAGAGAGTGAAATGTTACATTTAACCCCGAGGTAGAAGTAAAAACTAACGCGGTCTTAATAGCTTTAAAAGTTAACACAAAGTAAGGCAGTTCAATACAATGCCATGTTGTTTGACACAAACCATCCTTAATATATTTTTTGATTGCATTTGTATGTTTTTCGAGTCCTACCTATATCGGTGAAAATTTACCAGAAGACTGTACATTATTCCCTAGCTCCCATTTAATGTCTGTTCGATACAGCTGTATCAACCGGTGTCACGTCACCACGTTCCTTAAAGTTAGATTTGAGTTAAATAAATGCAAGATCCGATATGAGTTGAACAAATCACATCGATTGGTTAATTAATAGTCTACTGACAACAGCCTATGGACCCCATTCGGTTTAACCCCTCATGGGGGGCGTCTGCACTTTTGCCTGGCTAGCAATCCCAGCACGCTAGCATGCTATATCAAAACAATGCAATCTGTTAGTCACTGAAAGACTGTTTACGATTACATTCGTTTGAATTCCTTAACATATGCACACAATACAGTAGCCGAAAAACACTTCCAGTAAAAGAGTTTTACTTGTATATAGCCTAAAATGGCCGCCTTACATTTTACCCTACCCTATGTTTTTCCCCGCTCTCATTGATAACCTACATCCCGTGGACTTATCCGCAGGTAACTGGCACCTCGGTTACATCGCGGCACAGTCCGTCCGTTGCATTTTCTCCCCATCCACCAAAGATCAAACCCGTAACCCTCGGGCTAAAAAGCACTCCCTCCCAAAAATCGCATGTTTACACAGTGCAACTTGCGCTCTCTCTGTTTTTGTCGATCATTTGTTCGGCAGTTTCCCACACCCTCCCCTCCCGCGCTCCACACGGCCACGGGAAACAGCCTTTCTCGGCTCTTTGTTCAGGTCTTTACCGTGCCCAGGCCTCCTGGCTTTCAGATCCTACAGAAATTAAAGCACAGACACACTCTGTATATCCCTCCCCTGCTAATAAAGACCCCCCCCCCTTCTCCAAAAGGCCTACTCCGCCAAGCTCAGCCCCCTCCCTCCCAACCCTTTCATCTACTCCTCCCTGCTCCTCAATGCTCTTTTCCTCCTCTTTTCCTCCTCTGCTTCCTCTTTTGATCATCTTGTGTCTCTGGCTTCCCCTTGACATGTCGGTACATTTCCCTGCTTGCAACAAAACCACATCTCTGTCTCTCTGCATCTCACTCTCTCCATCTGTTTCGTCCAAACAACATATTTCAGTAGGTCCTTTGTTAAATTAATCAACAAATTGCGTGGCGACATCTTTAAGAGTTCTTGGTCACACTTTAGATTACAGGTCCTTAGTAACGTATGAACTGCCCCCAATTAGATTGTAACAAAAAAATAAAAATAAGATTATGTCATAATATGGGTACATTTTTAGATCTTTTTTTATAGTGTAACATCATGAAATTATCAAATAGTTGTACTGTTCATGCCTAATTGCCATCATCATACCGATACCAATTGGCTCTCAGCATCCCAAAAGGTGTATAAAGGGTAACACTTGCCAAAATATGCTACCCAATGCAGGCCACTACAGACTGCAACGCTTGTTACAACGTTTGTGACATCGGCCTCCAGCAAATTGCAAATGTAGATTATTCCTTCCCTGGAAAATCAGTAGCGCTGACAGAGATGCTGGTCTGGATAACTGAGTGGTTCCACTCTATCTGTAAACACCCTCTCTGCTCGAAACGCTCTCCTTACTGTTTGTGCCCGCTCAAGGTTGTCAATGAACAGATTCGCCATGATTTACACAGAACCAGTAAAATCAGTTTTATTACATTACATTTTTACATTACATTTATTTGGCAGACGCTTTTATCCAAAGCGACGTACAAAAAGTGAATTTCATGGTCATAGACAACTGCTAAACACAGGTTCAGTAAGGTACAATACTTATTTTGTACAGCTTTTATCCACTGCATAATTGGGTCCAATAATATGTCTATGTCATAGGACACCTACACCTGTGTAGGCTCATACATGGTATACCACGGACTTAAACCGAACACTGCGACAAGCCTCTTTTCTTTCTTTTTTTTGCATTACTCACGCTCATGTCGATGGGATGGGTTGGGCCTTTCCAGGGGGGAGCTGGAAGACCCACAGATTGCGTTGGGCCTAGCAGTCCCAAGAGAGGGAGGGGGAGTGCACTCAGTGGAAGCTGAAGAGAGATCTGGACTGCTTTGTAGAGGTTCTGAGTGGTAAACAGCTACATGCATGTCACATATATAATCCAATGTGTGCCCCTGTGTATTAATTTCATCTGGTAGCCTTAGATTGACCCGACCCCGAGGTCAAATGGCCAGAGGAGTCACGCCCTGTTCCTTACTCTTAATCTTTCTCTCCTATCCTAAGACAGACGGGCACAGCCACTCCAAGGCCAGATGAGGTCATCAGCAGAGACCTGTGTTTGAGGATGGGGGATTACCAACATGGTGAGAAGCAGTTGGTAGATACATTCTATGGGCGTGACCAACGTGCGGGGATTCTGATTGTTGCCAATAAAAGATGCATATACCAGGAATCTGATTCACAGTTCTTTTGCACTGCACAGGTATTGCTCTTCCTGTGCTCTCTCCCTGAGCTCTTTTGGGGGTCCTGAGTCTGTTCCTGGGGTGCAGGTCACCACATCAGGCTTCACAAGACAACGCAGGCCTTCCTAACACAGAAGACACACAGCAGAAGCCCTGAGCATCGCACTCATCTCAGCTCTTCTGTGCTTTGTATATACACACAAGGGCTGCTGAGGCAGAAGCCATTTGCTCAGGCGGCAGCCTCATTTCGCTCCCCCGAGCAGCGGCACATCCGAGCTCGTTGTTCAGACCTCGTGAGAATGAAATGAAAGGGCACTCGCGGTCTCCCCCGCGCTCTCTCACTCACGCGGCGCTCGGTCGTGAATCACTCCTCCGCGGAGGGGAAACGTGATAAACGCACCTGCGCGCGCAATAATTCCATTTACCTGCGCGCGGGCCTCTTCTTCTGCCTCTCCTTCATTATTAATTCCAGCGGGATTATTAATGGCGGGTCGGTTAGCGCCTGGAACGCGCTGATTAAACGCACAACGCGCGGGTCAGCGCTAATCTCAGTTACAATCACTTGCTGCAATGCATTCTGCGAGAACGCTCTGATAGGCCAGCGGAGTGCAATGCATCCTGCGAGAACGCTCTGATAGGCCAGCGGAGTGCAATGCATCCTGTGAGAACGCTCTGATAGGCCAGCGGAGTGCAATGCATCCTGTGAGAACGCTCTGATAGGCCAGCGGAGTGCAATGCATTCTGCGAGAACGCTCTGGTAGGCCAGCGGAGTGCAATGCATCCTGCGAGAACGCTCTGATAGGCCAGCGGAGTGCAATGCATCCTGTGAGAACGCTCTGATAGGCCAGCGGAGTGCAATGCATCCTGTGAGAACGCTCTGATAGGCCAGCGGAGTGCAATGCATTCTGCTGGAGAACGCTCTGGTAGGCCAGCGGAGTGCAATGCATCCTGTGAGAACGCTCTGATAGGCCAGTGGAGTGCAGTGCATCCTGTGAGAACGCTCTGATAGGCCAGCGGAGTGCAATGCATCCTGTGAGAACGCTCTGATAGGCCAGCGGAGTGCAATGCATCCTGTGAGAACGCTCTGATAGGCCAGCGGAGTGCAATGCATCCTGTGAGAACGCTCTGATAGGCCAGCGGAGTGCAATGCATCCTGTGAGAACGCTCTGATAGGACAGCGGAGTGCAATGCATTCTGTGAGAACGCTCTGATAGGCCAGCGGAGTGCAATGCATTCTGTGAGAACACTCTGATAGGCCAGCGGAGTGCAATGCATCCTGTGAGAACGCTCTGATAGGCCAGCGGAGTGCAATGCATCCTGTGAGAACGCTCTGATAGGCCAGCGGAGTGCAATGCATTCTGCGAGAACGCTCTGATAGGACAGCGGAGTGCAATGCATTCTGTGAGAACGCTCTGATAGGCCAGCGGAGTGCAATGCATTCTGTGAGAACGCTCTGATAGGCCAGCGGAGTGCAATGCATTCTGTGAGAACGCTCAGATAGGCCAGCGGAGTGCAATGCATTCTGTGAGAACGCTCTGATAGGCCAGCGGAGTTCAAATTGCAATGGCCTCACTCAGGAAAGACTTATCAAAAGCGAGACTGATATAGAACCTCAAAATGAGAAATTACACTTTTTCAATTTATTCATCAAAATAGTTTAAAACAATTAATGGAAAGCAACCTCTATGTTGCACGAGACAATGTACTGTCTGTACCTAAGTCGATTGTCAATGCAGTGAATTGGTAGTCATGTACAATTTTAGCAGGCATTTATATGATTTGTGAGAAAATAATCTAGATGAACAGCTAGGAGCATATTAAATTAGTCTATTGCTTCTTTTAAAATATAATTAATGGGGAAATTGAAAAAAATGTCAGCTCACATTGGCACTTTAAAAGTGATTTGGAACCATATTTAAATTTAATAAAACCCCTCCTCCCGTTCACAGCTCTGAAAAGAACATTTTTTATGCGCACATTTGCTTCTCTCAAAAACAAGACAGTCCTCAATAATGCAATTTCAAAATGTCAGTTTTGCAAATATTAATAACCCCTTTGCATACATGCAAAAACAGTTTTTTAACGTGTAAACACACTCATGCACACTCATGCAGAAGCGTACTCATGCACTTATGTACACATGCACACACGCAAACAGGCACACACACACACACACACGCACACATCACACACACACACACACACACACATGCACACATGCAGCACACACACCACACGCACGTACACACCACACGCACGCACACACACATACATGCAGCACACACACTCACGCACACACACACGCATGCACGCACACACACACGCCACACGCACATACACACACGCAAACAGGCACACACACACACACACATTCACACACACACCACACGCACATACACACACGCACGCACACACACATACATGCAGAACACACACTCATGCACACACACTCACACACACGTGTGCACACATACGTATGCACGCACACACACTCACACACACACATGTGCACACACACACACGCATGCACGCACACATATGCGCACACACACTCACACACCTAAGCAGTACCTGCAGAAACAGTTCCCAAGCCAACAGACTCACGGGCAGTGCCAAACCCCTGGCTAGTGCACACGAGTCTGTTGGCTTGGGAACAGTTTCACACATTTATCCATGTTTGCTGTGATTTTGTCATTGTTTTCCATTGTTGCCGCATAACCTAGCAGGGTTACAGCAAACAGGGCTGCGATCCTTCCTGTGTGACTGTCTCTGAATGAGTAAATATCTTTGAATGAGTGAGCATTTAATCTTCCTTCAAATTCACCTGCGCCAGCAACAGCAGTTTTCTTTCTCTTTTCATGTAAACATACAGGCATTTTAATACTTCAATGTTCTTCTTAAGATCAAACACAGGCCTTCTGCGCATATATTTAATTTATCTATTTAAATATATTACACATGCTCTAAGTCTCTAAAGTCTGTTCGAATGTTTGAGAAAGAAACCCAGTTGAACTGAGTTGAGTTTAATTCAATTCCACAGAATTGTCCACATGAATTTCAGTCCAGTTCGGCTGAGGTGAGGAGAATATTAAACGTTTTGAAAAAGGAATGGCAGAAAGCCGTATCAATTAAGTGAAGGGAGGGCCCTCGGGGTTTGGACACGTCTGCTTTCCGGAAGCTTCCTAACATTTACATTACATTTCAGGCACGTGAGGGCAGACCCTGTTATCCAGAGTGAAGTTAGGGCGTATGCCTGGTGTAGGGATGTGGCTTCAGACCCTGATATCCAGAGTGAAGTTAGGAAGTGCTGGTGTTGGCTTCACAACGAATGGGCAGTGTGGCTGTGTCATGCTGAAGTTTGGTTAAGTGCAAAAGTCTGCACATTACATTTATCATTACTCTTATCCTGAGCGTCTGACATTGCTCACAATCCTACCACACCGTCCGTTTATACGGCTGGATATGTACAGATGCGATTCAGGTTAGAGGCACACAGCATATAGAATTTATTAAAAAATAACCAAGCTCAGTCACATCTATGATGCACTGCACCGGCAATCTCTGTGTAATCTGTCTTTGTGAAGATTTGCTGAATCCGTGCTCCTCTGTCTGTATTTCTTCCTCTAAAATGTGTTTGGGACATTTCTGGGCATGACGCTTTTTTGTGTGTGGGGAGGGGAGGGTGTGGCTACAGAGCCTGTGGGGTGGGATCAGGTTTCAGCAGGGCATTTGTAGCTAGCCACGGCAATTGCGAATTACAAAAAAAAAGATGAATTACAAAAAAAGGAGAAACAAGGTGTGGTTCACTATTTTCTTTCATTCCTTTCATCTTGTGTGACTGTTACTTCTCCTTGTGTGTAACCTTTGTTATTGGCTGGACCACAACAGCAGGGCCAGCCCTACAAACCTGAATATCTGTGACTGAGTGACTGAGTGAGTGATGAAGTTACAGTACATCATTGGTCTGCCGAGTTATGAAGTTACACCATTGGTCGGCCGGATCACGTGTGTTAGGTCCAGCCATATACTAGGTTTTGACCTGGTCTTGTTTTTATTACAATACCTCATCTTTAGATTAGATGTACATATTTGTTGCAATTTGATAAATTTATTTATTTTATCTGGTGTAATCTGGTTTTGAGTTGCACATTTTGGTAAAGGTTGATCCAAGTTTGCTCTGCCTATCAGTGAATTCGGCGATTTAATTGATAATTGATATCTTTGATAATAATTACCAAGTTTAATCAATACATTTATTTTGCAAGTTGGATAAGTAATATCTTTAATAATAATTGCCAAATTAAATCAACAAAAATGTATTTTGCAAGTTGGATAAGTGAAGTGTTTTAACTGTTAATACACTTGGGTCCAATATTTGGAGTGCCAATTATTAAACATGGAGTGTTATCGGTTAAAACTTACTTAATTCTCACTCCACCGGCAGACCTGTAAGTAACATTACCACTAGCTGTCCAGCTAGCTACGCTGGGTTGCCAGATGGCTGAAGTCAGGTACTCAGGGTGAGTTGCCTTAAGTACCTTGCTCAAGGGCACAACTACAGTGGCCCTGCGTGGAGTCTCAAACCAACAACATTAGACATTAGAGAGATAGGCAAGGAAGGAGAGAGAGAGAAAAAGAGAGAGAGAGAGAGACAGAGAGAGAGATGGGGAAACAAAAAACCCTTCCACACCACACCTCAATGTGTTATTCATACAGAGACCCAGTGAAGCCTAACACCCCATCATCCCAGATGGGTGCTACAGCCCCAATGTGCTTCAGGATAAGGGCTCAAATTTGAGACAAGAATCAAGGGGTTAACAAACAGATCTGCTGCCAAGTCTCTCCCACAAAAATAATTGCAGCATTTTTTTTTTTTACATTTTTTTAAATGTCAAAACAGGCCTGGCAAATTATTCATCCATTTTTTTCTCACGCTCCATACTTTCTGGCCTGCAAAGTTTATTTATTTATTTATTTTAAATGTGTGATTAATGACTCAATTAAAAATTGCATTTGAATGTGTTTTCTGATGCCTGCTTTCACAGTATCATGTTATCACCTTCTCTGCAGTGTGACACAGAGGTGTACAGAGACAACGTATTCCACATCTGAGTCTGAGCATCTGTGCAGCCTGTAAAATATCTGGGTCTGCACTCAGGTTGGGGGGGGGGCTGCTTGTATTGCACAGTAAAATCCCCAGTGTTAATTCAGCTCTAACAGTGCTAATTCAACTCAGACAGGTAACATTTGACATTTGGCCCCACTCTGTTCGAGTTTAATTAACACTGGGAATTCTTACTGTGTTCACTTTTGTGTAATAAATGTGTCAATTAATGCATAAAAACGTTTTATTGTACACAGAAAATTACTGTCATTGCAATTTTCCATTTAATGCTCAATTTTTCAACTAATTTCACCTTCTGATTACATGTATCTTTTGAATGACATTTAAATAAAACTACAGGAAGAAAACATTATCTCCAAATCCAATTTCCAAATGCAGTATTTGGGTGCAGACACACCCCTAGTGTGAACGCTGCTAAATAGAATGTGAACTTAATTTAAATTGGGCAGGTAGAAACAGGCCAAGCAAACAGCCAATACTCACAAACACACATACTTCATTCATTGTACCTGCTCTAGTCTTTCTATGCTCGCTGGAATTTTTAAAAAAGGAGAAATTATGAACCAACAAGTGGGTGGAATGTATGTGTCGGTGGAGCTTTTGCACATTCTTGCAAAATGATTTCTTCCTTTTTTATCACCCCAATATGTGTGAGAACATCTGGTAAAGAATGTGGCAGTCACACCATATATATTACATTCATAAATATTAAGCCTTACCATTATTAGACAGATACATACCTGTTTGATAACATTGCTAATAGTAATGGATTATCTTGTAAACAGTGTAAAATACGTCTCACAATGCTATCTATTGCACAATACCTCCGTATGATATACATTTCTGAGAGTAACAATCCAGGAAATGGCTTGTACCGCATGGAGGTCTGTTGGGAAAGGCACTGCAAATTAGAAGGAAATGAACCTGATTCTGCAGTAGATCATCATTAGAAGAAGAGGCAGCATACCAGAGCCATATGTGGTAAACTGTGAATAATACACTCTGAAATGCATGCAGTTCCAAGTCTTGATTTCATAAAATATGAAGTCTTTTCATCTCAGCACAAGTTCTGCATTTGTGATGCTAGATTGCTTTTGTTGTAGAGAGGGGGGGGTATGGGGGGGGGGGGGGGTGGGGGGTTTCACCTCGTCTGACCCTTTTTCTCCGATAACAGTTTGGGCAGGAGTCACCGCCAGGTCACATGACCTGCCCATCTCCGCCCCGTCCAGACCCAGGGCCCCCGTCCCAGCTTTGGTCCCGGTGGCCGTCGGCTTCGCCTTAATGGCTTTTCCACGCTCTCCGCCACGAGCCGCCATTGCTGCTGCTTTTTTCCTTTAATCTCCCGTTGTGAAGAGCTGACTCGCAGCACAGAGAGCAGGAGAAAGGCTTCTGCCAAAGTTCTCCCAAAGTCCGGCGTCAGCGCGCGCATCCGGCCTCGTCAGCCCATGCATCCGGCCACGTCAGTGTGCGCATCCGGCCTCGTCAGCGCGCATCCGGCCACGTCAGTGTGCGCATCCGGCCTCGTCAGCGCGCGCATCCGGCCTCGTCAGCCCATTCATCCGGCCTCATCAGCGCTCGCATCCGGCCACGTCAGTGTGCGCATCCGGCCTCGTCAGCGCATGCATCCGGCCACGTCAGTGTGCGCATCCGGCCTCGTCAGCGCGCGCATCCGGCCACGTCAGTGTGCGCATCCGGCCTCGTCAGCGCATTCATCCGGCCTCATCAGCGCTCGCATCCGGCCACGTCAGTGTGCGCATCCGGTCTCGTCAGCGCATGCATCCGGCCTCGTCAGCGCTCGCATCCGGCCACGTCAGTGTGCACATCCGGCCTCGTCAGCGCATGCATCCGGCCTCGTCAGCGCCCCCATCCGGCCTCGTCAGCGCTCGCATCCGGCCTCATCAGCGCATGCATCCGGCCTCGTCAGCGCTCGCATCCGGCCTCGTCAGTGTGCGCATCCGGCCTCGTCAGTGTGCGCATCCGGCCACGTCAGTGTGCGCAACCGGCCTCGTCAGCGCATGCATCCGGCCTCGTCAGCGCTTGCATCCGGCCTCGTCAGGGCGCATCCGGCCTCGTCAGCGCTCGCATCCGGCCACATCAGCGCCCATCCGGCCTCGTCAGCGCATGCATCCGGCCACGTCAGTGTGCGCATCCGGCCTCGTCAGCGCATGCATCCGGCCTCGTCAGTGTGCGCATCCGGCCTCGTCAGCGCATGCATCCGGCCTCGTCAGCGCTCGCATCCGGCCTCGTCAGCACTCACATCCGGCCACGTCAGTAGTCACGCAAGTTCAAATTTTTCGAGGGCCCCGCTAAGTGTGAATCCCCGCTGATCGCTAGGCTGGAGGACGGCCCGTTCGCCGCCGTTTTAGCCACGGAGTGTACGGGAGTTTTTTTTTTCCCTCCAACATTCACTCTTCATAATTGGAGGCTTTCACAGTCATGAAGTTCGCCAGCTAATTGGGTGTCATTAACCGTAAGCTGTGACCTCGCCTCGCTGTGACCCCTCCTCCCAGCGGGCGAGCTCCGTCATCCTCCCGCCCTCTGGTGCAGCACTTCCAGGCATCAAACGCTGAAAAAGGCAAAAAAACAGGCTGAACACATGTTCTGTAGGACATGTCTGAGACACAACACTGAGAGAAAACAATCTGAACACATGTTCTGTAGGACATGTCTGAGACACAGCACTGAGAGAAAACAGTCTGAACACATGTTCTGTAGGACATGTCTGAGACACAGCACTGAGAGAAAACAGCCTGAACACATGTTCTGTAGGACATGTCTTAGACACAACACTGAGAGAAAACAGCCTGAACACATGTTCTGTAGGACATGTCTTAGACACAACACTGAGAGAAAACAGCCTGAACACATGTTCTGTAGGACATGTCTGAGACACAGCACTGAGAGAAAACAGCCTGAACACATGTTCTGTAGGACATGTCTGAGACACAACACTGAGAGAAAACAGCCTGAACACATGTTCTGTAGGACATGTCTTAGACACAAAACTGAGAGAAAACAGCCTGAAAAAATGTTCTGTAGTTCCAACTGCAAGAGTTGTGGGCAGATAATTATTAACAAATGCCAGGCTACCCTCCTGTTCCCTGACTGAGCGTTCCTTGCAGGCATCATTTAAACCAGTCCGGTGATTAAGTGACGTATCCTTTGGTGTTTTAGTTCATTTCTTCTCTTTTCATTTCAAAACATTTTCCCTAAAAATGAATCTCCAATAATCGATTGGCATCCCAGCATACCACTGTGCACATACAGTGGAAAGAAAATACGTTAAAAATTGCGTATTATATGATATGAAGTGTCGCATGAAATATTTCAGGAATCATCTACAGAAATCATATGTGTGCATTAAAGAAACATATTTTTTACAACACAAATACAGAGGATACTGTACGCACATTACCTTTCAAAGGTCATTACGCATGGCAAGCAGTTCCAGTTGTCTAAGATCTAATTCGGTCCAAATCCAATTGGTTCTTATTCACGTTTCCACTTCATAAGATTTGAATTGGAATTCTCCCCAGGAGATATTTATGCCTATTTAGTTTGACAAATAAGGACTGTTATAGGTGAACTGCGACGCTAAGATCCCCGCGCGGAATATTAAATTATGTAAATTATGGAGCTGAACGAAACGTAGGGTTCTTTATTGCCTTGTTTTCTGGAGTAGCACTGCGAGCGGAACGCGGTGGATGGCAGATAGTTTCCGCGCCGCTGACCAGAGACCTTCGCCGAGCCGGGTGGGATTAAAGGAGCCCGGGGCGGGCCCTTCTGTGAACCGAAGCGGGTCCCGGGATGGCGTGAGGAAGGCCTGATTTCGCGCAGAGTGACTGATTTGCGTTACTCTGACTCTGAGTTTCAGCGGGTACGGGTCAGTCTTAATGAGTTTGGTAGCGCTGTTTGGGGCGGTCAGAAGCCTGGAGGCGATACGCCGGACGCAGGACAAACGTAGCATTTGCAGCCACTCGGCGGCACTAAAACTGTCATTTGAATCTGCCATGCTTAAATGCCTGTCCTGTCTGCCATTTTGAATTTTTTTTTTTTTTTTAGTTCAAAAAAATATATTATAATAATTGTAATGCTTTCCCTTTAATATACATTTTGCACAAAATGTATTCTGCTGAATCCATGGATCAAACTCTGTACAGTTTTATTTCCTCAAAAATAAATAATATATGAATAATTAAATAAATATTCAAATGATGAGCTAATGAACTTTCAGGTGTGCATGGCATTTTCATAAATGCCTGTAACTAAGAGTATCGAAATATCACGCAGCTCGGAAAACGTGTTTTGCACAGATGAGCGGATCTCTCAGCAGTACCACCATACACACACGGGAGGGCTGCCGAGCTTTCAGTGCTAAAAAAAAAGAAATCATTAAAAACCAATCTTTCATTTTTTGTAATGCTGTACAGAAGTGTGTGCGGATCACACTCCGTATCCAGAACCTGTAACCAAACGTTGACAAGGAGATGATATAGTGCTGAAAATCACACACATGAAAAAAAATATCACCGCTTCATTGCGGCCCATCCCAATAGTAGGAACGCACGCAAGGTAGAACAGGTGTTGTGTTTGCTTGCTAATTTAAAACTTGCCGTTGCTGCACCTGCCCCGTTGTATCTTACGCCGAAGTTGTTTGTGCACGTTTCTGAAGATAATTTGTGTTGCTAACAAAAGGGAAAAAGCAAGCGCGAGTGAGCCAGCTTAACAGCATTAGCCATCAGCCTAGAAAGCCGGGCTGCGATTCAGGTGAGATTTATAGCGAGGACGACAGCACGCAGCCGCAGCGCGGAAAGGGGTGCTGACCATAGACCGTGGTGCCGACCCACAGCACTACAGCAATGCCCGCTGGGAATCTGGAATGAGTGCAGCGTGCTCTCCAGTGGTCCAGCGGCCAGACTCCCACAATGCCCTGCACCCGCTCGCCAGCCTTGGAACCCGGTCACGGAATCTGCGAGGAGCTGCCTTTCGCGTAAAACACGCTCTCGTTAAACTCCAAACAAACCGTCTTCCGTATTGTTATTAATACACGCGTATTTACGTTGGCGGTACCTAATCCTCCATGAAAAGGCTGTGGAGTGTGACTTCTGTCTTAACAGTTTACATGGGTGAGAAGGCTGATTTACGCCCTCTGCAATGTTGCTTGTTTTCTGCGAGCGGTAAAAGGGAAAACAAACCAACATGCAAATCAAGCAGCAGGTAACTGCGCTGTTCAAGGCCGATTACAGACAACGTACCCACAGCAACCGCCGATGTACTCTCAACTCGGTTGCTTGGTAATGCAATTATGCTCATTCAAGAGGTTTGTTTACAGCACTGACCACATCCCTTTCAGTGCGGCGTAGGCTACTGATAGGCACTCCCGCAGTCTCCCATACAGCCAACGGGAATAAAGTGGGGAAGTAGTATTGTGCACCAAATAACTCTGATGCAGACAACATGCAGACAACTTTTGAGACAGAGAGAGAGCGAGAGGGAGGGAGAGAGTGAGAGAGAGAATGAGAGGGATGGAGAGAGAGAGAATGAGAGGGAGGGAGAGAGCGAGAGTTTTGTTCTTTGCCTGAGTGTGTCCCAGAGTAACCCATGTACTCTCATGTGCCCGTTGCGGTTTGGATCTGGAATTACAAAGACACAAATGTAATTAAATGCATTCACTCTATAGTGTATGTTTGGTAAATTTTAAAACGGTAAATATTTAAAGATATACAAATAATGCCATTTAATTCATTTCGGCAGAGACTCGTGGCCATAACTCAAAGTTGCACAGAAGTAATCTTTTCTCCAGCCTTATGAATAGAAAATCAGTATGGTGCAATAGTTATAAAATTGTGAATAAAAAGTTGAAGGTAAAAAAAAACATAATAATCCTGTTGCAGAACATAAAACATGATTAGGTGTGCACCTGTTTGTGTGCGTGTGTGTGTGTGTGCATGTGTGCGTGTGTGTGTATGTGTGTGTACACGCTTGTGTGTATGTGTGTATCTGTCTGTGTGCATGTGTGTGTGTCTCTGTCTGTCTGTGCGTGTGCATCTGCATGTGCATGCGTGTGTGTCTCTTTGTGTGTGCATGTGCATGTGTGTGTGTGTCTTTGTCTGTCTGTGTGTGTGCATGTGTGTGTGCATGTGTTTGTGTCTCTGTCTGTGTGTGTGCATCTACGTGTGCATGCGTGTGTCTCTGTGTGTGTGCATGTGCGTGTGCATGTGTATGTGTCTCTGTCTGTCTGTGTGCGTGCGTGTGTGTGCGCGTACGCACATTAAATGCATTCAGATTATGAAACCTCTGGGATCAGTAATCGGATGCCATGCTGTGACTAATAGTCCCGAGCTGCTTTAAGGCTTATGATATGGGCCTTAAATGTCAATGCGGCTCAGAATGACCCCAGAGTACACTCATGCACTCAGTGGCAATTTTGTTACATACACAGCCCCGAATCTTTGCAGCATGGATTCAACAACGCGCTGGAAACATTCCTGAAGGATTCTGGTCCATGCTGACTCGATAGCATTGTGCATCATGCATGTGTATCTTTAAAAAAATCCCTTGCTGTGTGCTGTTAAGAAGAAAACACTCAAGTGGGTCGAGCACCATCAACACTGGGCCAAAAGGATTGTGGAAAGGCAGATGCACATCCTTTCAGACGAGCAGATCATAGCTGCAGTTTACATGTAGTCAGGGGAACTGGATCCTCTCTAGCTGCATTGAGTTCTTCCTGTAGTTGTGGTGCAATTTTACAACGGTTTCTTTTTGCTAGACAGCACAAGATATTTGTCTACTGCCTCTTGATCTTCCTGGTCTTCTCCTGTTAACTTTACTGCCTGTCAAATAGGACCCTTCTGAGCGTGTACCGAACACTGCACCTGGAAATCTAAACTTCTTTGCAATGTCTCACAGGGAATAACCTTGCTACAGGATATTTACTTGGCCTTGCACATCTAAACCTATTGTCTTCATCTTTGCCGTATTTCTTGCAGCCTTTGTGTCTGTTTTACTTACTCTACAGGCCAATGGTATTAGGCTACCTGTGGTGTTAACAAAAAAAACGTGAGGTAGATTATATTTCAGTCAATTTGGACTACCCCTCCACCTCCCTTCCTTCCCTCATTTGCAAAATGATTTGATAGACTTCCAATAATTTGTATCATTGTAATTAATGTAAAAGGAGGGCATTTTGAAGATAGTTATGTCTAAGATTATTCTTAAGTAAAACTCATCTTTTTGTGTTAGTGTAGGAAGAAACTGAAAAAACCAACAACTTTGGTTTGTTATTTGCATATGTTTAGCTGAATTCTTCTCTACCTAAGGCTGAAAAAATAAATTAATGAATTACTAAAAAGCCACAGGCAGCCTACTACTTTTGGCCTGTACTACACATGTACAGACTACAGAGAAATCTGTAAGTATTTGATGCATTCTTTGTTGTTTTGTCTCTGTACTCCAGCACATTGGATATGAAATTAAACAATGAATGTTGGGTAATGTAATATAATGTAATGTAAAGTACAGACCATCACTCAATTTGAGGGTATGCACATCCGCATATAGGGTGATCCGTATAGGAAAAACAGGCCTTTTTATACATAATCCCTCCATTTTAGGGGAGCAGAAGTTCAAATCAGTCAAAGACTTCATCCAGTATTTAGTTTTCGGTTGCAAATCCTCTACATAATGGCTGCCTGAAGTCTGAAACACATAAAAGATACCTGCCAGACTCTGGCTATCTTCTTTGCTCTGCCAGGCCTGTACTGCAGCCATCTTCAGCTCCTGCTTCTCTTTCTGCAGGCTTTCTGGCTTCAGTCTCGTCTTCAGCAAAGGAAACGCATGTTCAGTTGGATTCAGGCCGGGTGATTGCCAGTCAAGAACAGTTCTCTTTTTGGCCCTGAAAAACTGAGAGGATAAGATATTTCTGTGCACTTCAGAATTCATCCAGCAGTTGGCGCCGCAGCCACATCATCAATAAAGACAAGTGAGCCAGTTCCAGCGGCAACCACACATGCCCGAGCCTAACACTGCCTCCACCATGATTCACCGATGGAGGGGGAGGATCATGAGTGGTCACTTTCTTTCTTCAAACTTAAATCTTTCCACCATGTTGGTACAGGTTAATACTTGCCTCACTTGTCCATAAGACATTGTTTCAGAACAGCACACAGCAGGCCAAAAAAACAACTGCGCAGTCAAGGGGCCGGTCCCCTAAAATGAGGGCCACTATCTATAAATGGGCTGTAATTCCGAAACGGATTACCCTGTATGGATGTCCAAACCCCGAATTAAAGCTGACAGTCTGCACTTTAACCTCATATTCATTGTTTCATTTCATATCCAGCGTACAGAAATACAAAACCAAAACAAATGTGGCAAATACTACTAAATACAGACTGCTCTACACTCAATGGCCACTTTATTACTTAAAAGCAGATGGGTGACAAAGGAAAAACCTGAATAAATGAGTGAAGAAACATAATGTATGCAGATACTTCCATACAGGTGTACTGTATGATACTATTAAACAATTAACATCCTATCATGCTCTGTGGCATGTATTAAAATGCTGAGCAGGCCCAGTTGACCTTGATCAAGATGGCAAAAGATCTAATTGATTTTAAAAGAGGGTTCATTACTGGGACATGAACGGCAGGCGCTTCAGTCACAAACACTGCTCAACTGCCTAGTGTTTCAATATGAACAGTAAAAGTGACATCTGCATTCAGATCTATGGGAAAGACATCAGTAAACAGAGTTGGAAATTGTGGTAGAAAGCGCACATTCAGTGACAGTGATGCATGTACATCAGTGCAATATGTAAGGAAAAACAAAATCAACTCTTCCTCAGGTGACTGAGAATGTCAATGCAAGACACAATCAGACTTTGTCAGCAAGAACAGTCCGTAAACAATTATAGTATAGTATATTATAGTAGAGCTGCAGTTCTCATTACAAAGACTAATACACATTTGAGAGTTCAATGGTGCAAAAATCATAGGCACTGGTCTACAGAGATGTGGAAAAAAAGTGATTTGGTCAGATGAGTCATCCTTCACCATATTCTCAACAAGTAGGTGAGTGCATGTGTGGCATACACCAAGAGAACAGTACAGGCACAGTACAGGCCTGAAAGCTTGACCCCTACAGTGAAAGGGTCTGATGGCTCGGTTTTGCAGTGGGAGGTATTTTCCTGGCATGGTTTGGATCCACTTGTTCCTTAAAGGAAAGGGTCACTGCAAATCAATACAAAATTATTCTCAGTGATCACCTTTATCCTATGATGAAACACATCTACCCTGATGGGTGTTTTCTTTTCCAGGATGACAATGCTCTGATCCACAGGGCATGAGGGGTCACAAAATGGTGTGATGAGTATGAAAATGATGTGAATAATATGCAATGGCCTTCGCAGTCACCAGATCTCAACCCAGCTGAACACCTATGGGAGATTTGGACCAACGTGTTAAACAGCGCTCTCCACCGCCATCATCAAAACACCGAACGAGGGAATATCTTTTGGAAGAATGATGTTTCCCTCCCTCCAGTATGGCTCCAGAGACTTGTATAATCTATGTCAAAGCACATTTAAGCTGTTCTGGCAGCTCATGGTGGCCCAACACCTTACCAAGACACTTTGTGTTGGTTTTTCCTTTAATTTGTCACCCATCTGTACGTAACTATCATTGCAATTAGCCTTCTGTGGTGCTACAAAACAGACCAGTTAGCCCAGTGTGGGATGCTTCATGAAGAGGACCCCTGTGTAGCTAATGAGGATGATGATGTCTGAAACACTCCTCACACAGACGATCCTGTGCATCCGCTCTCTGTTCTCCTTCCCTGTGCGATCTATGTGTGTGCTCCACCCCCCCCCCGCCCCCCGTGTTTGGCACACTGCCCTGCCCCCCCGCCCCACGCGCTTGGCACACTGCCCTGCCCCCCACGCGATTGGCCTGGGGCGGGGCATTAAAGCGTCCCTCCCGCTCAGACAAAGCGTCTGCGGGACGGCCCCGCTCTCCCCGCTTCTGACACGGGGTGGGGGGACGGGCGCTGCTCTGCTCTGCGGGACGGGCGCTGCTCTGCGGGACGGGCCCTGCTCTGCGGGACGGGCCCTGCTCTGCGGGACAGGCGCTCGGCGCTCCCTCTGGGGCGCTCTGCTTAATCTCCCCGATTAGCCGAGCGGGGGCTCTGCGGGACGGGCGCTAACCTGCTCTGCGGGACGCCCAGCACGGCCAGCTCTGCGGGCACAGCCCAGTCATCCAGGGGTGCCTCGCCTGGGGGGGGGGGGGCCTCTAACCACACGCTCGCATCCACAGCACAGCCCAGTCATCCAGGGGTGCCTCGCCGGGGGGGGGGGGCCTCTAACCAAACGCTCGCATCCACAGCACAGCCCAGTCATCCAGGGGTGCCTCGCCGGGGGGGGGGGGGGGGGCTCTAACCACACGCCAGCATCCACAGCACAGCACCCAGTCCATCCGGGGGGGGGGGGGTGCCTCGTCATCCAGGGGGGGGGGGGGGGGGGGGCTCTAACCACACGCCAGCATCCACAGCACAGCCCAGTCATCCAGGGGTGCCTCGCCGGGGGGGGGGGGGGGGGGCTCTAACCACACGCCAGCATCCACAGCACAGCCCAGTCATCCAGGGGTGCCTCGCCGGGGGGGGGGGGGGGGGCCTCTAACCACACGCTCGCATCCACAGCACAGCCCAGTCATCCAGGGGTGCCTCGGGGGGGGGGGGGGCCTCTAACCACCGCTCAGCACAGCCCAGTCATCCAGGGGGGCCGGGGGGGGGGGGGGGGCTCTAACCACACGCCAGCATCCACAGCACAGCCCAGTCATCCAGGGGTGCCTCGCCGGGGGGGGGGGGGGGGGGGGGGCTCTAACCACACGCTCGCATCGACAGCACAGCCCAGTCATCCAGGGGTGCCTCGCCGGGGGGGGGGGGGGGGGGGCCTCTAACCACACGCCACCATCCACAGCACACGCCCACGCCAGCATCTATAACCACAGGCACGCCCAGTCATCCAGCCCAGTCCACAGCACAGCCCAGTCATCCAGGGGTGCCTCGCCGGGGGGGGGGGGGGCCTCTAACCACACGCCAGCATCCACAGCACAGCCCAGTCATCCAGGGGTGCCTCGCCGGGGGGGGGGGCCTCTAACCACACGCCAGCATCCACAGCACAGCCCAGTCATCCAGGGGTGCCTCGCCGGGGGGGGGGGGGGGGGGGGCCTCTAACCACACGCCAGCACATCCACACCGGGGGGGGGGGGGGGCACAGCCCAGTCATCCAGGGGTGCCTCGCCGGGGGGGGTGCCCTCGCCAGCCCAGGGGGGGGGGGGGGGGGGGGGTCTTATGCAAAGACAAATAAAGCGTAGCCATGGCAATCTGGCACCTGGTGCAGCTTCTGAGAAGGAGAGAGAGACAGAGAGAGAGAGGGGGGGTGGAGAGGACAGACAGAGAGAGAGAGAAGAGGGGACAGAGAGGACAGAGAGAGATGGGGGGATGGAGAGGACAGACAGAGAGAGAGAGAAGAGGGGACAGAGAGGACAGAGAGAGATGGGGGGATGGAGAGGACAGACAGAGAGAGAGAGAGATGAGGGGACGCAGAGGACAGAGAGAGATGGGGGGATGGAGAGGACAGAGAGAGATGGGGGGATGGAGAGGACAGAGAGAGATGGGGGGATGGAGAGGACAGACAGAGAGACTGGGGGGACGGAGAGGACAGAGAGAGATGGGAGGGATGGAGAGGACAGACAGGAGAGAGACAGAGATGGAGAGGACAGAGAGAGGGGGGGATGGAGAGGACAGAGAGAGATGGGGGGATGGAGAGGACAGAGAGAGATGGGGGGATGGAGAGGACAGAGAGAGATGGGGGGATGGAGAGGACAGACAGAGAGAGAGAGAAGAGGGGATGGAGAGGACAGAGAGAGATGGGGGGACGGAGAGGACAGAGAGAGAGATGTGCATCTCAAGTTGGAATATCCAATGCCTACATTCTTCTATATTTGGTTTGAAGAGTAGGACATCCGAGTTCTTAAATGAAATCAAAGACATAGACATTATTATTTTGCAAGAAACTTAGTCTAGAGGAGAAGGATTCACTGGTTGTCACCCTGGGTACATAGAGCTGGTGGTTCCCTCCTCTAAATTGGAATAACCAGGAATAACCCAGGGCAGAGACTCTGGCGACATGCTTCTTTTAGTTTAAAAAAGAGCTTAGGAAGCACATTGAATTAATAAAAAAGATGAAAATAATTTATGGCTCAAGATAAAAAAGAAAACATTTCCAGTATGCAAAATGTTTTCTTTTGCGCAATACCCCCCCATAGGATCTTCATACTTCAAAGAGGACACCTTCTTCAACATGAGAGGGAGATCAACAAGGGGAATGTGTTGATCTGCGGTGATCTCAACTCAAGAACGGGTGAAGAACCTAAATTTAAAATAGGGAATTAATTACATATTTGGAAACAATCATTTTGATCTTCCTTTTCATTCACATGGGATCTATGACAAACAGACAAATACAAATGGAAAGCAAATCATGCAACTCTGTTGAAACCTGGGTCTGTACATTGTCAACGGCAGGTTCAGAGGGGAATCTCAAGGAAGATCAACCTAATTTTTACCTCTTGGTATCAGCACCGTAGATTATATGATTACAGATCTGGACTCATCATCTTTCAGAGCATTCACAGTCACACCACTAACACCTCTGTCTGATCACAGCCAAATTACTGTGTATCTTAAAAGGGGAGAAACAAACAACACAGAATCACTGCCCAGTAAGCTGTACAACATTGAAAAGTCCTACAGATGGGCCCAAAACAGCACAGAAAAATACCAGAAAGCAACTGGCAGCCAGTTGATTCAATCCATCTTAGATACTTTTCTGGAAAACACATAGACTCACAATAAATAAGGCGTAAACCTGGTAGTGAATAATATTAACAATATTTTTGATAATTTGGCATCAATGTCCAACCTGAAATCTTCCAAAAAAAAAACACAAAACACAAAAACATGAAAAACGGTTTGATTCAGATTGCCATTATATGAGAAAAAATAAAAATAAAAATATCAAACCAAAAACACAGACAATCAGAAAACAAAGAATTGCGCCTTGCTTATTGTCAGGCACTAACACAATACAAAAACACACTCAGAACCAAGAAAGAACAGTACAAGAATAAACTCAGCATGACTGAAGACTCTATTGACTCTAACAGTTTCTGGGATAATTGGAACACATTACACAAAAAAAAACAACACAATGAATTGGCCATTCAAAATGGAGACATATGGGAAAACCATTTTAAAAAAATTATACCAAAGACACAAAGTCCAGATCAAAAGAAAATATGTGAAAAACTGGAAAAGCTTGAACTGAGCACAAAAGATTACCAAAACCCATTAGACTCCACGATAACAGAAAAATAGCTATTTGAAAAAATTGAAGGATCTACGACCCAGAAAAGCCTGCAGTGCAGATGGCATCCTAAATGAGATGCTAAAACACACCGATTATAAACTGAAATTAGCTATCCTGAAACTCTTCAATTTGGTTCTGAGTGTCAGTTACTTCCCTGATGTCTGGAAAAAAATGACTTATAATGCCCATATATAAAAGTGACAAATTTGACCCAAATAATTACTGAGGCATCTGTGTGAGCCGTAATTTGGAGAAGGTATTCTGTAGTATAATAAACAAAAGACTTACAAACTTCCTTATGGAGCACAATGTCTTGAGCAAAAGCCAAATTGGATTATTACCAAATTATAGAACATCAGATCATAATTTCACCCTACACACCCTCATTGACAAATATGTTCACCAAAACAAAAGCAAAATGTATTGCGTGTTTATTTAGATTTTCAAAATGATTCCATTTGGCATGACGGTCTATTCCTAAAACTTATTGAAGGTGGTGTATGGGGAAAGCATATGATGTAATTAAATCAATGTATACAAATCATAAATGTGCAGTTAAAACTGGAGACAAACAAACCAAGCATTTCTTCCAGGGGCGTGGCTTGGTGCAGGTCTCACCTATTTCGCCAATCCTTTTTAATATTTATATAAATTAATTGGCAACACAACTTGAAAAACCTATAGCACCTGGCCTCGAAAGACTCATTTTACCCTATGCAGATGACCTGGCTCTGCTCTCTCCAACAAGAGAGGGTCTACAGCAGAACTTGGATCTGCTAGATTCATGCTGTCATACCTGGGCCCTGACAATAAACCCTACAAAAACTAAAGTTCTTGTGTTCCAACAAAGATCCCAACATGAGGGACCCCAAATAAAAATCACATTAGGAAGAAATAAAATTGAACAAACTGAAAATTACACATATTTAGAATTAAAAATCAGTTCAACAGGAAATTTTAATTTGGCTGTGAATGAGTTGAAAGAGAAAGCAAAAAGGGCTTTCTATGGCATTAAAAAGTAAATCCAAATAGAAATTCCGATTAGAATTTGGCTCAAAATCTTCAAATCAGTAATTGAACCAATTGCACTGTATGGCAGTGAGGTGTGGAGTCCTCTAACAGAACACAAATTTGAAAAATGGGACAAACATCCAATTTAGACCATGGATATGGGGTTCTGTAAAGGTATTTTCCGGGTTCAAAGGAAAACCCAGAAAAGGAAAAATAAAGCAAGCAGGGAAGAATTAAACCAATATCCACTACTAATTAATATTCAGAAAAGAGCCATCAAATTTTAGAAACATTTAAAAATGAGTGACCCCCACTGCTATCATTACAAAGCCCTGAAAATCCAAGAGGTTAAAATTAAGAAGAGTCCCCTTAGACAACTAGTCATGGGAATCACTGAACTAAGTACTAATACAACTAATAATAGACAGTCCCAGGACAGCGACATCCTCCAAGCTGAGAGAAGTCGACCAAACAAAATTATAAAGAAACAAAAAGAAAAATATTTGATCTATTGTAAATGAATGATAAAAACCCAAAAACAAACTCAATTGCTATTTGTCCCTAAACAGACTACACCATGGCTGACTACCTGACCATGGTAACAGATAGCAAGCAGACAAAAACCTTGACAATGGACAGACTCAGTGAGCAGAGTCTGGCCATTTGAAAAAGGCCAACACAGGCAGACCTGGATGCACAGGGAGGACAGACTGTGCTCACACTGCAGTCAGGGAGTGGTGGAGACAGAGCTACACTTCCGCACAACATGTGGAACTTACCAAGACATAAGGGAGCATTTCTGCCCAAAATTCATAAAAATATGCCCAGAATTTAAAACTTGAAATGACCACCAAAAGCTACCCTATTTATTACGGGAAGACAGAAAATGCATTGGGCTGGCTGAAGACTACGTAACAGCTTGCCATAAACAGAGGGACAACCAGTGAGCATATTAGGATAAGCCTATATTTGTCTGTACACCATTTGTCTGGATTTATGTTTATATTGTATGTCCTTGTATGTGTTCATTCCTTTGTATATGTTCATACATTGGCAATATAAGAAATATCTTGTCGTGCCAATAAAGCATTTTGAATTTAATTGAATTGAGATGGGGGATGGAGAGGACAGAGAGAGAGAGGGGGTGGAGAGGACAGAGAGAGAGGGGGGGATGGAGAGGACAGCTAGAGAGAGGAGGGGAGTGGAGAAGACAGACAGAGAGGGGGGGATGGAGAGGACAGACAGGGGGGTGGTGGAGAGGACAGACAGAGGAGGGGGATGGAGAGGACAGACAGAGGGAGGGGGGGAGGGGGTGGAGAGGACAGACAGAGAGAGGGGGAGGGGGGGATGGAGTGGACAGAGGGAGGGGGGGGGGGGTGGAGAGGACAGACAGAGGAGGGGGATGGAGAGGACAGACAGAGGGAGGGGGAGGGGAGGTGGAGAGGACAGACAGAGGAGGGGGATGGAAGAACAGACAGAGACAGCGAGAGGGGATGGAGAGGACAGACAGAGAAAGCGAGAGGGGGTGGGAGGAGACAGAGAAAGCGAGAGGGGGGGTGGAGAGGACAGACGGGGGGGGGGAGGGTGGAGAGGACAGACAGAGAGAGGGGGGGGGGGGGGTGGAGAGGACAGACAGAGAGGGGGGGGGGGGGTGGAGAGGACAGACAGAGGAGGGGGGGGGGGTGGAGAGGACAGACAGAGAAAGCGCGAGGGGGGTTGGAGAGGACAGACAGAGAGAGGGGGGGAGGGGGGGTGGAGAGGACAGACAGAGGAGGGGGGGATGGAGAGGACAGACAGAGAAAGCGAGAGGGGGTGGAGAGGACAGACGGGGGAGGGGGGGTGGAGAGGACAGACAGAGAGAGGGGAAGAAGGGGGGGGGTGGAGAGGACAGACAGAGGGAGAAGGAGGAGGGGCGGAGAGGACAGACAGAGAAAGCGAGAGGGGGGGGGATGGAGAGGACAGACAGAGGGAGGGGGAGGAGGGGTGGAGAGGACAGACAGAGGGAGAGGAGGAGGGAGGGTGGAGAGGACAGACAGAGAAAGCGAGAGGGGGGATGGAGAGGACAGACAGAGGGAGGGGGAGGAGGGGTGGAGAGGACAGACAGAGGGAGAAGGAGGAGGGGTGGAGAGGACAGACAGAGGGAGAAGGAGGAGGGGTGGAGAGGACAGACAGAGAAAGTGAGCGGGAGGATGGAGAGGACAGACAGAGGAGGGGGAGGGGGGGTGAGAGGACAGACAGAGAGAGAGCAGGGGATGGATAGGACAGACAGAGAAAGCGAGAGGGGGGATGGAGAGGACAGACAGAGAGAGGGGGAGGAGGGGTGGAGAGGACAGACAGACAGAGAGAGAGGGGGATGAGAGGACAGACAGAGGAGGGGGAGGGGGGATGAGAGGACAGACAGAGGAGGGGGAGGGGGATGAGAGGATTGACAGAGAGAGAGCTCTCATTGCAGATTAAGCCTGTAGGGTGGGAGGCTGGAAGCAGAGCTCTCATTCGCTCACAGACTCTGCGCGGGACTTTCCCACTGATTGAGACGGGCTTCGTTCATCAGCAGCTGATCCGCCCAGCAGATTCAGGAGCTGCAGAGATCCTCGTTCTGAGATCAGGAGCCCTGCAGGAGCTGATCCTGCAGTCTTACCTGGGATTCAGTCAGGTTCATGAGCCCTGCAGGACTGCAGAGATCCTGCAGTCTTACCTGGGATTCAGTCAGGAGCCCTGCAGGAGCTGCAGAGATCCTGCAGTCTTACCTGGGATTCAGTCAGGTTCATGAGCTGGGCAGGAGCTGCAGAGATCCTGCAGTCTTACCTGGGATTCAGTCAGGTTCATGAGCTGGGCAGGAGGTACAGAGATCCTGCAGTCTTCCCTGGGATTCAGTCAGGTTCAAGCTCTCTTCCAAGCCTTTATATTTTTGTAGCTAGGTTTCCCCTGATCAGTATGCTCTGTAACACCATACCCTGCCTGCCCGACTGAACCATTATGAACTGCACTGCTCTCGGAGCTGTTCTTCTCCAGAGCATTATTGTATATTATCTCAGGAGGTTACGACTCTGACACCGCTAGCCTGCTAATGCTTCGCTTTATGAAACACCGATTTCATTTCAGGCCATTAGTGTACAATACGGTTTATGATCCTTAACCCTGTACTGCTGCCCTTTAGCGGGCGCTATCACCCTCCCCATTGAATCATGCAGGAGCTCGCTAGCCTGTTCTTTCTGCTCTATAAGCCTCAGTGTGACTGGGTGTGCAGGAGATCGCTAGCCTGTTCTTTCTGCTCTATAAGCCTCAGTGTGACTGGGTGTGCAGGAGATCGCTAGCCTGTTCTTTCTGCTCTATAAGCCTCAGTGTGACTGGGTGTGCAGGAGCTCGCTAGCCTGTGCAGGAGCTCGCTAGCCTGCTCTGTAAGCCTCAGTGTGACTGGGTGTGCAGGAGATCGCTAGCCTGTTCTTTCTGCTCTGTAAGCCTCAGTGTGACTGGGTGTGCAGGAGATCGCTAGCCTGTTCTTTCTGCTCTGTAAGCCTCAGTGTGACTGGGTGTGTGAGCCTGTTCTTTTCTGCTCTATAAGGTGGGTGCAGGAGATCGCTAGCCTGTTCTTTCTGCTCTATAAGCCTCAGTGTGACTGGGTGTGCAGGAGCTCGCTAGCCTGTTCTTCTGCTCTCTTTCAGTGTGGACTGGGTGTGCAGGAGCTCGCTAGCCTGTTCTTTCTGCTCTGTAAGCCTCAGTGTGACTGGGTGTGCAGGAGATCGCTAGCCTGTTCTTTTTCTGCTCTATAAGCCTCAGACTGGGGTGTGCAGGAGCTCTAGCCTGTTCTTTCTGCTCTATAAGCCTCAGTGTGACTGGGTGTGCAGGAGCTCGCTAGCCTGTTCTTTCTGCTCTATAAGCCTCAGTGTGACTGGGTGTGCAGGAGATCGCTAGCCTGTTCTTTCTGCTCTATAAGCCTCAGTTTGACTGGGTGTCACTGCTCTTCTGTATTAATGTATATATAACAACATGTATAATGTATAACAACACTGTGCATTTTAAGTATTTTGACAAGTTGTCATTTTTTACAAATACATATTATGAATATATTATATAATAACATGTCTATGATAATGTTTTTCCAGAGCTGTATGTGAGACATATCTTGGGCTTTGTTGTGGTTGGGTTTTATTCTGCATACGGCAGTGTCCTGTTTTGCATTCTTTCATTTAGTATTTATTTATTAATTTCACACTTGAGGCATTTAGTGGATGCAGTTACTGAGTGACTTACTCAGATTACATTCTCTTTACACATAACCTGTGTGCACATAACCTGTGTGCTCTATAGCCTGTGTGCACATAACCTGTGTTCTCTTTACACATAACCTGTGTGCACATAACCTGTGTGCTCTTTACATATAACCTGTGTTCTCTTTACACATAACCTGTGTGCACATACCCTGTGTCCTCTTTACATATAACCTGTGTGCACATAACCTGTGTGCTCTTTACACATAACCTGTGTTCTTTTCACGCATAACCTGTGTGCACATAACCTGTGTTCTCTTTACACATAACCTGTGTGCACATAACCTGTGTCCTCTTTACATATAACCTGTGTTCTCTTCACACATAACCTGTGTGCACATAACCTGTGTGCTCTTTACACATAACCTGTGTTCTCTTCACACATAACCTGTGTTCTCTTTACACATAACCTGTACTCACTTAACCTGTGTTCTCTTTACGCATAACCAGTGCGCACAGCCAGGTATTTTACTTGCGTAATGCAGGTTAAGTTCCTGGCTCTAGAGAACAACAGCACCCCCGCAGGGAAACAAACACATGGCCTTGGTGTCGCAGTAACAGTCACATTCACGCTGCTTGGAGATATCCAACAACGTGGGTAGCACTGCAGCGCCAATGTGACTCAAATAAATAAACATACAAATAAATAAATAAATGAATGAGACATATTCCTCCGTGAACCCTTGCTTCAGATATCCAACATTCAAACTATGCATATCATGTATATATAAACTACACAATATTCTGTCTGGGGCTCTCCGTCCAAACGAATGAACAAACCTGTCTCACTAAGGCATGTCATTATCGCGGTGTGCTCCATCAGCACAGAGGGTGGCCCCATCTCTAATTGGAAGAGACGATAATTGCTCGAGATTAATACGTCTCCCTCGTTCAATTAGATAAATGCGTGTTTTTTCGCCCGCAGTTCCCCTTCAACAGTCATCAGAGTAAGGGGAAACTGCACGCGTGTCAAAGTTTAACAATAATTTATTCATCAGAAAATCAAGAAAACCAGGGGAGTCAAACTGGCAGCTCCTGAAGAATCATGCATACTGTTTGAGCACTCTACCCACATTGATAAGTAGATAAACAGATAAGTACTTTGCTAGGACTGCTTTTTTCCCCACTAAAAAAGCACTTTGACAATACTCAGCAGCTGCTTTTTGCTTACAATGAACTATGGGTAATGTATTGCATTATACGGATGCAAATTAAAGGGTGTAGTTTTGGTGTAAAGACAGGGGGACATATTCATGTACAGTTTGTGGGCTGAGAGAATTAAATCAGCACGATACTCGTAGACTTCATTTATTATGAATTCATGACGGAAGAAGAACCACAAGATTGTGTTGTATGTGAGATTATCAATATAGCTGCTTTACGGAAAACTGAGCTAATACTATGAATGTTAAATAGTATCACGGAAAGGTTTGTGAGTGAAGCTAATATACACAACACAAGAGACTAGCTAGCAAGAGATTAGTTAGCCATTAGCTGACTTTCTGTTTCCCAGCTACAGCTAGCAAGCTTGCAGTGTGCTCTGAATATTCAATCAAATGGCTTCCCGTGTAAACAGACCAAGATAAGAAGGGGCATTCAAAAATGTATTTGTTTTCAATTTTAATAACATAACAAATGTACCGAGCGGTGGGCCAGGTGCTCACAAAAGCTGGATCCCGAAATACGAGAGCAGAATGACTGAGGGCAGGAGGGAGAGCTGCTGTAAATGACAGGTTATTGACCAATAAACAATTGCTATTTCACTGATTGAACAGGTTAATCTTAACTACTGCAGTATGTGTGTACATGCTTATGCATGTGTGTGTGCGTGTGTATGAGTGTGTGTGTGCATGTGTGTAATACATATGTATGAGCTGTTCTCATCTCTCAGTGTACATGGTGAAGGGTCTCTCTAGCTGTAAGCTAGTCTCATCTCGCAGTGTACATGGCGAAGGATCTCTGTAGCTGTGAGCTGGTCTCAGTGTACATGGTGAGGATCTCTGTAGCTGTAAGCTGGTCTCAGTGTACATGGTGAAGGGTCTCTGTAGCTGTGAGCAAGTCTCATCTCGCAGTGTACATGGTGAAGGGTCTATGTAGCTGTGAGCGGGTCTCAGTGTACATGGTGAAGGATCTCTGTAGCTGTGAGCTGGTCTCAGTGTACATGGTGAAGGGTCTATGCAGCTGTAAGCTGGTCTCAGTGTACATGGTGAAGGATCTCTGTAGCTGTAAGCTGGTCTCATCTCCCAGTATACATGGTGAAGGGTCTCTGTAGCTGTGAGCTGGTCTCAGTGTACATGGTGAAGGGTCTCTGTAGCTGTGAGCTGGTCTCAGTGTACATGGTGAAGGATCTCTGTAGCTGTAAGCTGGTCTCATCTCCCAGTGTACATGGTGAGGGGTATCTGTAGCTGTGAGCTGGTCTCAGTGTACATGGTGAAGGGTCTCTGTAGCTGTGAGCTAGTCTCACCTCTCAGTGTACATGGTGAGGGGTATCTGTAGCTGTGAGCTGGTCTCAGTGTACATGGTGAAGGGTCTCTGTAGCTGTGAGCTAGTCTCATCTCTCAGTGTACATGGTGAGGGGTATCTGTAGCTGTGAGCTGGTCTCAGTGTACATGGTGAAGGGTCTCTGTAGCTGTGAGCTAGTCTCATCTCTCAGGGTACATGGTGAAGGGTCTCTGTAGCTGTGAGCTGGTCTCAGTGTACATGGTGAAGGGTCTCTGTAGCTGTGAGCTAGTCTCATCTCTCAGTGTATATGGTGAGGGGTATCTGTAGCTGTGAGCTGGTCTCAGTGTACATGGTGAAGGGTCTCTGTAGCTGTGAGATGGTCTCATCTCTCAGGGTACATGGTGAAGGGTCTCTGTAGCAGGGTTATGGGATCCCTCACAGGGTGTATCAGTCTGGACTCGTGCTTTTTTCTTTCTTCTGGAGGATGAATAATTCATAAATAACATTACCAAAATATTAAATAAAAAACATGTGGTGAGCTTGCCTTTTTTTGTTTTTTCATTTTGTAACCATATGATGTGATCTTAATTTCCTCTGTTCGGTTCCCCCACAGTCTGGAGTACCATGTGACCTCATTTGAGGTCCGCACAAGTGTGGACACGCTGTCCGAGCGATCGTTATTTTTTCTCCTTCCTCTCTGCACAGAACAGTCCAATCTTCCACACCTCCCTCCCCTGTTTTTTTTTTTCAACACCAATCCATTTACTTTTTTTTTTTTTTTTAAACTCAGGTCGACTGAGATTTATATAACACGACGGAGCCTTCGTCTGAGCATACTCTCCTACCGACCGAAGAAAAGCGAGGAGAAGAAAGACGAACAAAGGCGCATAAATCTCTCATTTCTTTCAGGGCGCACAGGGGGCATTTCCAACGCCTCCTTTAGAATCTCGGGTTTGCTTTAAAAAATTAATACGGAGTCGATGGGGAGTGAGGGAAGAATGGCTCATGGTTATTGATACGGCCCATTACGTCTGTCAGCAACGCCGGCTGCCGCTTCATCTGACTCCATCTAACACCCGGCGGATCCCGACCGACGCTCGACACCGGCGAACACCAGCCCCTGCGTCAGATGCTACCCAGTTATCAATTTACAGGAATCGTTACATATATGTGTGTGTGTGTGTGTGTGTGTGTGTAAAGCAAAACTAATCAATTCAACTGATGTTTATTCATGCTTTGTACTCGCTGATTAAAATGTGCTCAATTTTTCAATAATCAGCCAAGCATAAGACATTGGTAAAGATGGATTATTCATAATTATGCTTATTGGCAAAATGCATCAGTGTCCAAAAACAAAAGAGAACGTGCATACAAATGGGTGCTCGGCTGTGTGTGCACACGTGTGCATGCCTGGGCTAGCAAGCAAGCAAGCAAGCGTGTGTGTGTGTGTGTGCATAAGTATTTGTGTGTCATCATCGATGACACCCAGGTTCACATTGGTCTGGCCTCTGCTGCCTTTGGCAGGCTCAAGTCCAGGATCTTCCAGAACAGGAACCTAACCATCTCCACCAAAGCAGCTGTGTACAAGGCAGTCTGCCTCCCCACACTGCTTTATTTTCGGAAACCTGGACCCCCTACCAGAGGCACATACGAACTCTACAGGCCTTCCACATCCGCTGCCTCCAAAGAATCCTGGGTGTGTGTGATCCGCATGCTTGCCCACCGCCTTCCTAGACAGATCCTCTATGGCCAGCTCTTGGATGATCAAAGGTCTGCTGGGGGCCAGAAAAAGCGTTTCAAGGATCACCTAAAAATCCTCCTGAAGAAGCGCAACATCAAGTCCCTGGCTGCTGATCGCCACACCTGGAGCTCCACCTGCCACCTGGGAATCACTCACCTTCAGGAGCAGGCTACAGAGAGGAGGATGCAGCGGCCTGCACAGAGGCACCAACGTGCTGCAGGGCCCCCCCTTTCCTGTGCCGTATACCCCTGCCCCTCATGTGGCAAGACTTGCGGATCACGCATTGGCCTGCGCAGCCACATGGCTATGCACAGGTGTAATACACCCCAATAAACCCCCAACAAATGAATCTGGAGCAACGTCACCATTGCCATCGATGGACTGCCATAAGCAAGCAAGTAAGTATTTGTGTGTGAGTGTGCGTGCGTGTGTTTGTGTGTGTGAGTGCTGATTGTTCGAGCCTGCATGTGATATCTGTCACAGCTCTTGGTGTGTGCATGTGGGGGGGGGGGGGGGGGGTCTCAGGTATGCCGGGGAAATGCTATAGGCTCCTGGCCTCACCGCTGCTGAGAGTGCGTCTCTAACGCAGCTCCGCGATTCGCCCGCCAGATCCCCATGGAAACCTCACGCCCGATACCGTCTCAGTGTTTACCTTTCGTATCCGCCCTTCCAGTCAGAGGACGGGGCGGGGCGGGGCGGGGCGAGGTGGAGCGGGGCGGGGCGAGGTGGAGTTCCCCTGTGCTCCGCCACAGTAATTCTAATCCCCCTCCCTCACTGCCTTTCGATGCAGAGGATTTTAAGGAACATGGGGGTGACCCGGGTAGAGGAAACGAGGCATTGCAGTCGCGTTTGTCGGTGACCCAGTTCCCATGCAGATGGATGGGGCGCCGCCCATGTGCGAAATGGGGCTGTTTAGAGATGCAACTATCCGGATCCGCATCCATTCAGCTGGTATCCGGGTTTGGATACATCCCAGTCCCCTAACCTGGGAACCTCACAGCACAAACAAGCACCCACAGAAACGCTGCGCGTGATTGGCCCGCCCAGTGGAGCTCTGGCTGTCCAATGAAGCCCTGCCCAAAGGCGTAGTATCCTGTATAGCATTCTATTTTCAAAATGAAGGTCCTGGGTTCGGCTGGCGTAGTTTGAGCTTTGTTCCTCTGGAAAGGTCAAGTTCCAAAGTTCAGTAATTAACAGAACCTCTGTAGCCAAGCTTGTGTAATAAAAAGTTACGCTTGCATTGATTTCTAAATGAAAAATGCCAAGATTCCATCGCCTTAATTGTTCCATGAAATAAAGAGCACGAAAGACCATTCGTTTGCACAGGAAATGGGAGTGCGGGAGGGCAGCGCGAGGAGGGCGGGGTCTCGGGGAGCGGCAGACAGATCCTGCTCTGTCTCTCCGTCTCTCCGTCTCTCGCTCTTCATCTACATAAAATGGCGGGATGCACTGATGAACTACATCCGCCCGGGGGATTAAAGCCGGTCTGCGTAATTACCACCATTCCCGGGGCCGCACAT
The DNA here is from genome assembly GCA_025169545.1 of Anguilla japonica. Lineage (NCBI taxonomy): Eukaryota > Metazoa > Chordata > Actinopteri > Anguilliformes > Anguillidae > Anguilla > Anguilla japonica. The sequence continues at coordinate 41,472,399 of CM045896.1, forward strand.
TATCCTTCAGCTCCTCCTGCTAGGGAGGTCTTATCCTTCAGCTCCTCCTGCTAGGGAGGTCTTATCCTTCAGCTCCTCTTGCTGGGGAGGCCTTATCATTCAGCTCTTCCTGCTGGGGAGGCCTTATCCTTCAGCTCCTCCTGCTGGGGAGGCCTTATCATTCAGCTCTTCCTGCTGGGGAGGCCTTATCCTTCAGCTCCTCCTGCTGGGGAGGCCTGATCCTTCAGCTCCTCCTGCTGGGGAGGTCTTATCCTTCAGCTCCTCCTGCTGAGGAGGCCTGATCCTTCAGCTCCTCCTGCTGGGGAGGCCTTATCCTTCAGCTCCTCCTGCTGGGGAGGCCTTATCATTCAGCTCCTCCTGCTGGGGAGGCCTGATCCTTCAGCTCCTCCTGCTGGGGAGGCCTGATCCTTCAGCTCCTCCTGCTGGGGAGACCTTATCATTCAGCTCCTCTTGCTGGGGAGGCCTTATGCTTCAGCTCCTCCTGCTGGGGAGGCCTTATCATTCAGCTCCTCCTGCTGGGGAGGCCTGATCCTTCAGCTCCTCCTGCTGGGGAGGCCTTATCCTTCAGCTCCTCCTGCTGGGGAGGTCTTATCCTTCAGCTCCTCCTGCTGGGGAGGCCTTATCCTTCAGCTCCTCCTGCTGGGGAGGCCTGATCCTTCAGCTCCTCCTGCCGGGGAGGCCTTATCCTTCAGCTCCTCCTGCTGGGGAGGCCTGATCCTTCAGCTCCTCCTGCTGGGGAGGCCTGATCGTTCAGCTCCTCCTGCTGGGGAGGCCTTATCGTTCAGCTCCTCCTGCTGGGGAGGTCTTATCCTTCAGCTCCTCCTGCTGGGGAGGCCTTATCCTTCAGCTCCTCCTGCTGGGGAGGCCTGATCCTTCAGCTCCTCCTGCTGGGGAGGCCTGATCCTTCAGCTCCTCCTGCTCGGGAGGCTTTATCCTTCAGCTCCTCCTGCTGGGGAGGCTTTATCCTTCAGCTCCTCCTGCTGGGGAGGCCTTATCATTCAGCTCTTCCTGCTGGGGAGGCCTTATCCTTCAGCTCCTCCTGCTGGGGAGGCCTTATCATTCAGCTCTTCCTGCTGGGGAGGCCTTATCCTTCAGCTCCTCCTGCTGGGGAGGCCTGATCCTTCAGCTCCTCCTGCTGGGGAGGTCTTATCCTTCAGCTCCTCCTGCTGAGGAGGCCTGATCCTTCAGCTCCTCCTGCTGGGGAGGCCTTATCCTTCAGCTCCTCCTGCTGGGGAGGCCTTATCATTCAGCTCCTCCTGCTGGGGAGGCCTGATCCTTCAGCTCCTCCTGCTGGGGAGGCCTGATCCTTCAGCTCCTCCTGCTGGGGAGACCTTATCATTCAGCTCCTCTTGCTGGGGAGGCCTTATGCTTCAGCTCCTCCTGCTGGGGAGGCCTTATCATTCAGCTCCTCCTGCTGGGGAGGCCTGATCCTTCAGCTCCTCCTGCTGGGGAGGCCTTATCCTTCAGCTCCTCCTGCTGGGGAGGTCTTATCCTTCAGCTCCTCCTGCTGGGGAGGCCTTATCCTTCAGCTCCTCCTGCTGGGGAGGCCTGATCCTTCAGCTCCTCCTGCTGGGGAGGCCTTATCCTTCAGCTCCTCCTGCTGGGGAGGCCTGATCCTTCAGCTCCTCCTGCTGGGGAGGCCTGATCCTTCAGCTCCTCCTGCTGGGGAGGCCTTATCCTTCAGCTCCTCCTGCTGGGGAGGTCTTATCCTTCAGCTCCTCCTGCTGGGGAGGCCTTATCCTTCAGCTCCTCCTGCTGGGGAGGCCTGATCCTTCAGCTCCTCCTGCTGGGGAGGCCTGATCCTTCAGCTCCTCCTGCTCGGGAGGCTTTATCCTTCAGCTCCTCCTGCTGGGGAGGCTTTATCCTTCAGCTCCTCCTGCTGGGGAGGCCTTATCATTCAGCTCCTCCTGCTGGGGAGGTCTTATCCTTCAGCTCCTCCTGCTGGGGAGGCCTTATCCTTCAGCTCCTCCTGCCGGGGAGGCCTTATCATTCAGCTCCTCCTGCTGGGGAGGCCTTATCATTCAGCTCCTCCAGCTGGGGAGGCCTTATCCTTCAGCTCCTCCTGCTGGGGAGGCCTTATCCTTCAGCTCCTCCTGCTGGGGAGACCTTATCATTCAGCTCCTCCTGCTGGGGAGGCCTTATCCTTCAGCTCCTCCAGCTGGGGAGGCCTTATCATTCAGCTCCTCCTGCTGGGGAGGCCTTATCCTTCAGCTCATCTTGCTGGGGAGGCCATATCTCCCCTCCTGCTGGGGAGGCCATATCTCCCCTCCTGCTGGGGAGGCCGTATCTCTCCTCCTGCTGGGGAGGCCATGTTGCTCCTCCTGCTGGGGGGGCCATATCTCTCCTCCTGCTGGGGGGGCCATATCTCTCCTCCTGCTGGGGAGGCTGCACTCTTCAGGCCCATGAGGGTTATTAGCGGATTGAAGTCAGGCTCTGCAGCATTCAACATTTCAATCCTGCACTAATTGCCTTGTGGGGACTTTTTGAGGCGGGGGGGGGGGCGGGGGGGGGGGTAGGGGAGTGTGGGTTTGGCTCTGTTCTCAGGCAAGATGCTGCACAGCAGGACTCGTGTAAGACAGGCTGCACCCCTGGGGGGGCGAGGGAGAGATGATGGACACCCTGCAGAGACACCCTCTGGTCCCCCCTCCCACCCCCTTCCACTTCCCACAATGCTTCAGGACTTCGGGATGCGAGATGCAACAGGGCCCCATCGCTGGGAAAATAAACACAGGGTTGAAATAGGGAGCAGGGGGTCGTGTTTTCATAATAGCAGTGCAAGCGGGGGTGCTGGGATGCAGATTTGTAACATTCTCCCCTGAGGGGAGGGGGGCGGGGGGGGAAGCTCCTTCCCATCTGCAGAGCCACTGAGGAGACCGTGTGCGGCATGAAGACACATTAATGCGAGTGCAAATGTCGTCAGCGCAGTTATGAAGATTAAATACATAAAAATAAATCATTGAAAGAAAAAAATGCATAATGCCAGCTTGTTTATGGGAGCGCAAACACTGTGCACTCTTAACTGTGACTGTACAATGTTCAAATGAATATAGAGCTCTGGAAAAAATTAAGAGACCACCCCATTTTTTTTAAGAATAATTGGAATTACACCAAATCAATACACCCAATATTGAAGACATGTTACATGTGAAGACATTGTTACATTTATTATTTGTTTATAGATACAAACTTGATTAGTTTCCATTATTAAATGTATAACAAGAGAGCACTTTTGTTATTTCGATCAGCTGTCATTTTTGCTAATAAATGTTCTGAATGAAAATATTTGTGCTAGGAATTAAAATCAAAGGTGGTCAATTGTTTATGAAAGAATATCAAACACAAACACATGCCATGAACTGGAAATTTTATGCGGTCTCAATTTTTTTTTCCAGAGGGGTATGTAATGACATATCGGCACATAATGGTATGAAGATAAAACATTTATAGTCACAAACATTACAGTAAAAATAATAAATGACTGTTTTTCAATTTCACAGTGTCCCGTTAGACTCTGAAAGGTAGCAACATAGTTTTGTGAAATATACACCCACCCAACAAAACTCCCTCAAAACAAACCACAGTTTTGAACAAGCTGAACACCAATATTCAAAAGAATCACATATAGTCAAATTATTGTCATGGAAGTACACTTTTTTTTTTTTTTACTTCATCCCCATAAGCACACTGCATTAATATTTTAATGTTAATATATTGGTATGCATGACTGGTATCGTGAAATAAATCTCAACCCACTTTTTAATAGGACTTTTTCTGAACAGTGGCGATATGCACAGTTATCAATTATATAATTTCATACAAAATAAACAACATTGTGCAAAGTTTACAAAATTTCAAAACCAAGTTTCTCCTTCAGAGCTTCAGGGCACAAAACTTGCTCAGGGAACTATTTTCTTGGGTCCCATAATAACTTAAACACTTTTCTACTGAAAAAAAACAAGCTTCTGGATCTCAACATTCCATGGGGAAGCCTGCACACTAACAGAATCTCCATTTATTTTCTGATGTTCAATCTCGAAATCCTGCCACCAAGATAACAAGACCTGGAACACTATTTTCATGGGTCATTAGTTGGATCTAAGTAGCCTATAGTGCAGTCGAGATTTATGCAAAATCAAAGCTAAAGTTTCAGAGGGGAGAAAAACACTACAAGGAGATGTTGACTTGGCATTTACAAAAAAAAAAAAAAAAAGAAAGAAATTCTTAACTTTGGCCTGTATTCACTCGACATTTTCCTTAACTTTGGCCTGAATCAAATTAAAATTTGCTGTTAATTCAGATTTTGTGCTTGTTACTGAACTCAAAACTGAAAATGAGCCCATTTAAATGTGAGCCAAAGTTAAGACTTTGCATAACAAAGTTAAGACTGCTCAACACACCCATGTATTCAATCAGTCTTGAAATTCACAAATAAATGTTCAAATACAACCTTTTTTCATTAGGAAATTGAAGATCTGTGAACCCAATGTCGATGTTAAAAATGTGAACCCAAAACACGTAACGGTAAATTTCTGATATATGCGCTGTTCACTTTTAGAGTCACAGTTAACGTTTGAAAAGCCAGAAAAATGAAAGTATTACATTTAGACAGGATACAGCTATTGTCAGGATAAAAATTTTCTAATGCGTTCGGGTTTTATTAAATGCTTGCATTCTGTTTTTTTTTTTCCGGAAACAGAACGGTTGTCAATTTGCCTGGGTGAAACCAAATTCTCACAGCAATAAGTCAGGAGGCTGTCATTTCTTGTTTGTTAGGCCCATTTTTTTTTCTTTCTAAATGCCTCAAGCGCACATTACTATTCTTTGTTTGTCTGATGAATTATTCAGCTCTTCCCACACAAAAAATGCATGAGATTTAACTTTCAGACTTTCATCCATATGTTTACTCGCTGTCCAGTGAAGAATGCAGAAACTGCAAATGTTCGCAATATGTGTCAGTGACAGACTAACTGCAGATTCACTGAGCTACAGCTTAGCCAACCAAACTGTAGTCTTCTCTGTCTACACAGCCATGCACTCAAACACACAAATACACATACTATAAACACATACTGTCACGGTTGTGCCTCCTCGGTTCCCGCCTCCCCGTAGTTTTTGTCCTGTCTTGCGTCCCTTAGTTTGGTCTGCCTGCGTATGTCTGGTTGTTGTTAATTGTTGTGGTAATGGGATTATTGTGTGATCACATTCCACACATGTCTGTCTCGTTATTCAATTATTGGTGTCTTGTTATTCTGTTGATGTTGCATTATGTTCTCCTGTGTCTTGTTAGCCCTGGTGTATATAAGCTTCTGTCAGGGTGAGGCGGGGTAGGACCCAAGCACAGAGTAAAATGCAGCTGCCAAAAGGTATAATACAAACGAAGGCTTTACTCACAAAACAAACAGAGAACAAGCAAAAGGCCATGAGGGGCAATTCCAAAAGAAAACTCAAAAAATACTTAAAACAGAAAAAAACATGCAAAGGAACTCAAAACACTAGAAAGGCAGGGAACGCAAAATCTCGAAACACTGGGAACACATAGTGAGGGCAGAAAACAGGAGGATCCTGTACCCAACTCCGGGTACACCTGGGCTAATAAGACACAGGAGAACATAATGCACAAGCAACAGAATAACAAGACACCAATAATTGAATAACAAGACAGACGTGTGGAATGTGATCAATCAATCAATCAATCAATTTTATTTGTATAGCGCTGTTAACAAACGAGCTTTGTCACAAAGCAGCTTTACAGAGAACCGGCCCCCAAAAAGTAAGCCTAGGGCAACAGTGGCAAGGAAAATCACACAATTTTCCTATACCTCAACAATTAACAATAACCAGACATACGCAGGCAGACCAAACTAAGGGACACGAGACATATGCACACACATACAAACATGTTCTATAAACACATACACACACACATGCACACACATACGAACACACATACTATAAACATATGCACACACACATGCAAACGGACCGATGAGACAGATTCATTATCGTTATACTGTTCCTTTTATCACTTTCCGATCATACTATTATCGTCCCATTACATGTAAAAGCAGTGAAGTTTTTTTTTTATTGCCCTACTGCACATTTTTCCTAGCCTATGCTTTGTCAGTGGGAATGGGCCCAGATAATTCCGACTCGGCCATCCGTCTCTCTCGCCATAATGTACAAAGTGGCGGTGCGCTGGAGAACCCTTGTTAAGGACGAAGACCACTCAGAGGGGGGCAGAGAGGCACAGATAGCCCTGAATTAGCATAGCACGGTGCTCCACACGGGCGGAGAGGACGGCTTTGATCATCTCTGAGAAGCGCGCAGCAGCCTCCTCGCCGCGCAGCGAAAAGCAGAGCCCGTTTGCGGCAGGCTGACGAGCTCCCGTTCCGGTCTTCATCCGGCCCGGCTCTGTTCCACGCCCTCCTTCGTGGAAACACGCAGCGCTCGCAACGGCTTGTCTACGGCTAATTATCCCTCCGTAGCGATTCCCGTTACCGCGGCTGACGGTTCGCCAGAGCACGTCGTATTTCGCACCTGGCTCTGGAGTACGAGATCACGTGACTTCATGGAACCTGAGCTCAGACATTTTAATTACCGTCAATATCAATTCCAGATTTATGCAGCGTGCTCAGGTGTGGTGAGTGGTCACCTGTGAAGGGGGGGGGGCAGACACCCATTTTTTGGGCAATGAATGGAAGAGTACAGTACCACCATACCTATCAATAAATCCTAAAACCCTGCAACCCAGCTGGACTTCCCCATGTCACAACCTGACCCCACCTGCTCTCCACTCCCAGTGTGGTTGCTTCTCTCTGTCCCCATGCAGGGCTGCAGTGTGGTACAGCAGGGGCGGAGCTCGTAACCCAAGGGTTGTGGGTTTGAATCCCAGATAAGACAGTTCTGACAGCTGTGCCCTTGAGTGGATACTATGAAGCCTGTCTGTATAGACTCCACATTAGTGAAACTAAATTCACCCCCCAGGCTAAAGACCCGCCTCTTCAGACATTTGCATCTTAGTCGTAGAAGAAACTAATTAAAAAAAAATAAATAAATACATAAATAAAAGTTGTTTTACAGATCCAGGTCTTTCAACACTTCTCAAGCTCAAAAAAAACTACTCCTGAAGGGGCTGGACTACTGTTTGCCTGTGCAGTGAGATCACTGTTTTGGCTAAAGGCATGTTTGTAATAGCAAAGGTGCTGCACAGATGAATGCTTGCAGAGAAAAGCTCCAATTAATGTGTTCTGCATAATTAGAAAGAATAAATCAAAAAAGACGATTAAATACAAATTCATTTTTGAAATATGCCCTTCAAACATGTTGAATGAACAAAAATAGATTCCAAAGAGTCCATCATTTTTTGATTGAAGAAAGTGAAATGCTCAAACTGAAACTATTTCATTTGTGTCGGTGAAGGGGCATATTGTTATCATTATAAAATGTAATTTAAGTCCTGCTATCCATTTAGAGTGCCTGTCTTTTAAAGAGCATAATCCTCGCTTTTGTGAAACTGAAGGCACAGGTCGAAATAAGGTTTAATAAATTCCAAGAAACACAGCTGCTAATATGACAGTAAAATTCGAGTAAATCTGGCAGACATATCATGAGAATAATTCTAAACTAAAGACAATTTATACTCGTATGATGGTGGCCTAGATTCAATTATCATTTGTACTTAAATTTTATTCAAACTGAAATTCAAGTGCTATTTTTTCAGGGCCAACAGTTTTGAGAGTTCTGCAATCATGAAAACACAATAGAGGGTAAATGCTTTTACTCAAGTTAAGGACAGGCAGAGTGTAGTCATACCTGTTTTTTTTTTTTTTTTAACTAAATACTGGGTCAGAAGTTAAACATTAAAATTTTGTTTAAAAAAATCCACTGTAATTCCAGAAAAAAAGGAATACACCTTAACCTTTTATCTACTGAACCCCATTATATACGGTCTTTTTATTTATCCAACCCCCTATACCATTCTGCTTTTATTTACCCAACCCCATCTATGCTATTTTCCTTTTATTTATCCAACCCCCTATACCATTCTTCTTTTATTTACCCAACCCCCTATACCATTCTTCTTTTATTTACCCAACCCCTCGATACCATTCTTCTTTTATTTACCCAACCCCTCTATACCATTCTCCTTTTATTTATCCAACCCCTCTATACCATTCTCCTTTTATTTACCCAACCCCCTATACCATTCTGCTTTTATTTACCCAACCCCTCGATACCATTCTCCTTTTATTTACCCAACCCCTCTATACCATTCTCTTTTTATTTACCCAACCCCTCTATACCATTCTCTTTTTATTTACCCAACCCCTCGATACCATTCTCCTTTTATTTACCCAACCCCATCTATACTATTCTCCATTTATTTACCCAACCCCCTATACCATTCTGCTTTTATGTACCCAGGCCCCTATATCATTCTCCTTTTATTTACCCAACCCCCATCCTATTGATTGCCAAACATGGCGGCGATATTGCTGCCTGTGACTACATCGGCAGCGTCTTAGTCTAAACAAAGTCTAAACGAAGTGGATATATGCGCATTCGGTTCTGTTCTGATCTGTATATCTTTTATATATTTTATACCTTCTATACCTATATTTAACTGTAGGCTACATAAACGGAGTGATATATACATCTATATGGAGTGAAATTACAGCAGGTTGAATCTCCGGGAGAAGACTGAGCACTGGCATCACCGGGAGAATAATCTCCATTACCTGAGTCCTGTCGGTTTGTTCTGCTTGAACTGCCGTGGCAGAACAAAGGTTTTGTGGGACTGCTGCTTGTGCTGCTTACATCGGACTGCCTTGACTCAACTGCGTTGAATCACAGCCGCAACTTGCAAACGGGCTGAACTTCACACCGGGACTACGGTGTTCTCTGCTGCATTGGATGAGAAACCTGCAAGCAGGTTGAGCCTGCCTTGGGGTGTATGGTCAGGTGCCATCCTGGAACTGCATTGTTGTGCACCCTCTCTACTTCTATACGGAGTGAAATCACAGCAGATTGAACATTGCTGATCCCATTTACAAGACCGATAGTCTCGAGAGTAAGCAGGGTATTGCACTGCTTGGCTAAGTGGTTTGCGACCTGCAGAAACTCGTATAATAGCGCTGGGCGCTGATGAACTTGGCTTCTCTCAGCATTAACGTGTTTTTATTCACTGTTATTGCTGGAGCTTGAACTTTGCTCTGCTGATTTACAACCGCATACTGTTTAGAGCTGAACCTTTTAGAGTTGGACTCGATTGTTGATAATTCACTGTTTTAATGTATATTTGCTTATATTCTATGGATCCCCTTCTCTAAATCAGGTCTTGGACATACTGTTGATTGTTGATTAACTGTGACTTATTATGTGTACATTTAGCACAAAAGTGAAGTACTCTCCAGAAAGGCTAATCGCTCTGGGAGGAGAGTATAATGGTCATTTACAATATGAGGTTTTACAGAACTGTTGGGCGAATGGTATATCTCGCCACACACATCGGGGTTCTGGGCGCTACCTTTCTCCAGGGCCAATTCCTGGGATATCTATTGTTTTTAGGAGACGCAGAGCCGTAAAGTATAATAACCGCGGTGTTGATCACGCCAATCTAAGACCACTGGAACGGACTCATGAACAATTGCGGAGTGTGAAAGCAGACGTTGTTTGTATCGGTCTGCTAAATGCGCGATCTATTGTTAATAAGTCGCTTTTAATAGCTGATACTATTTTAGACTCTAACTTGGATGCACTCTGTGTAACAGAAACCTGATTGGGCAACAATGATGTCTTTCCACTAGTTGAAACCTGCCCCCGAGTTTTCAGCAATACACAGTCCCCGGGAGGGTAGGCATGGAGGGGGAGTGGTCGTTCTCTCACATTCAAAACTAGCGGCTCGTAAAATTGAAAGCGCCGCTTACACATCATTTGAACATCTGTTGTTTGCGGTAGGCTCTTCGCTACCCATTACTGTTGCATTAATTTATCGACCCCCAAAACATCATCCCTCATTTTTGAATGAAATCTCTGAGTTACTCTCTACCCTTGTGTCATGTCACTCTAGAATTATAGTTTTAGGAGATTTTAACATTCACATGTATAATTCAGCTGACGGCTTACCAAGAAAGTTAAATACTCTCCTCGACAATGTAAATCTGATGCAATATATTTCATCACCAACTCACATTAGGGGCCATACTTTAGACCTAGTTATGACACTAGGTGTATCCCCAAATGATGTTATTTTAACTCCAGTTAGCTTCACAGATCATTTCTTGATCTCTTTTCAAATCACCTTGCCTCTTCCTGTTGCTATAGCACAAACAATGGTGTTTCAACCAAGGCGTCTTTTAGATCCAGCTAACCTATTTGGTTGGTTGCTGACTCTGCATTGACTAATGTCTCCTCAGTATCTGTTGATGAGGCAGTTGACTTGTATAACTCTACCCTTTCCAGTATAATACAGACAGCAGCTCCACTTCGTATCCAAACTATTCTTTCGAAACGCCACTCCCCCTGGTATACAAATGAATTGAAAGGTCTTAAAACCAGAGGACAGTTATATCAGGAAGCACTGTCTAAAGCTAAAGCATCTTACTTCTCGGCCCTCATTGCATCAGGTAAAAATCGTCCAGCTACTCTGTTTAACACAATAGACAAACTTGTTCACCCAAAAGCAGTAATTCCTCTGCAGGATGAGAAAAAGGAGAAATGCAAACAATTTCTTGAATTTTTTAATGACAAAATTGAGACGATTAGGCTTCAGATGCCTACTACGCCCAGTCTTTTAGAAGAGCCCAGTGAAATCAGGACTAGAAGTGCCTGCTTCATAGAATGTTTAGCAGTCACTGAGGCAGAGGTCAGTCGTGTAGTTCTGAAAATGAACTCCTCTACCTGCAGACTAGATCCTTGGCCCACATGGTTTAAAGAACGTCTCCCTGGTTTGGCTCCGATTTTAACTTGCATTGTGAACTCTTCGTTGAAATCTGGAAGCATTCCTACTGACTTAAAACTGGCTGTGGTTAAGCCACTCCTAAAAAAACACCACCTGTCTCCTGAGGAAATGGGGAACTATAGGCCAGTCTCCAACATCCCATTTCTATCAAAAGTGGTAGAAAAAATTGTGATAGTCTTGAAGTTGGTTTATTTCAATGGAAATGACATGTTGGACAAATTTAAATCTGGCTTCCGTTCTGGGCATAGCACTGAGACTGCTTTGATAAGGGTCAGCTATGACCTTCTACGATCAGCTGATACTGGGTAGTTGTCTATTTTAGTTCTTTTGGATCTCTCAGCTGCTTTTGATACTGTTGATCACAGTATATTACTGGAGAGAATGCACACCCATACAGGGATTGGAGGCACTGCCCTTGAGTGGTTTTCCTCCTATTTGTCAAACCGCCAACAATTTGTTTGTTTTGGTGATTCATGCTCTGAAAGGGGTGATGTGAGGTATGGTGTCCCACAGGGATCTGTGCTCGGGCCTCTGTTGTTCAGCCTGTATATGCTCCTCCTTTCTGCCATTATTGAGAAGTTCAACCTTGGATTTCATTGTTACGCTGATGACACACAAATATACTGCTCACTTCCCATGAAACCAGAGATGGAAGTTGCTGCTTTGTCTCAGTGAAATTCAGGCATGGATGACAACAAACTACCTTAAACTTAAGTATTGCTGGTTGCTGGTTGGCTCCAGGCACAGTCTGACTAAGTCCCCATGTTTAGATGTGCCATTTGATGGCCATTCTTTTAAACCATCAAAAACCATAAAAAATCTGGGAGTCATAATGGATCCTGAGCTTTGCCTGGATGTTCACATTAACTCGGTAGTCACGACATCTTACTTCCACCTGCGCAATATTGTGAAATTGAGATCAAGCCTCTCTAAGGAAGATTCCGAAATGCTGGTTCATGCCTTTATAATGTCTAGGCTTGATTATTGCAATGCTTTGTTGACTGGCCTACCAGACTCTACATTACAGCGACTTCAATTAGTACAAAATGCAGCAGCCAGAGTACTTACCCACACAGTCTCAGTAGACTTTTTCAGTAGACCCCCGTGCATGCACTTTTTCAGTAGACCCACGTGCATGCGCTTTTTCACTAGACCCCCGTGCATGTGCTTTTTCACTAGACCCCCGTGCATGTGCTTTTTCACTAGACCCACGTGCATGCGCTTTTTCACTAGACCCCCGTGCACATGCTTTTTCACTAGACCCCTGTGCATGCGCTTTTTCACTAGACCCGCGTGCATGCGCTTTTTCACTAGACCCACATGCATGCGCTTTTTCACTAGACCCACGTGCATGCGCTTTTTCACTAGACCCACGTGCATGCGCTTTTTCACTAGACCCACGTGCATGCGCTTTTTCCACTAGACCCGCGTGCATGCGCTTTTTCACTAGAAGTGGGAGAGTTTATTTTTCAAAATGGGAGTGAAGAAGGGGGCAAATTTAAAATATACTGTTAACCCTAGTGTAAAGCCAGGGGAACTTTCTACACTTTGAGCCATAGTGAAAATGAAGCTCTGTGTTGGGGGAGTTAACTTGTTGCTGAAAGGCTGCATGTTGCAGCCCAAAGTGAGCTGTGTTGTGCTTTCATAACCCTGTGCATCAGCGGATTGTCTGAATTCCTGCCATTTAAACACAGTGGGCAGCACATCAGACAGAATACTCCCCTCAGAGGAAGGGGCTGCAACTCACAGGAAGTGCAGGGTTGAGTGGGGTTGCTGAAGATCATCGTTTCTTGTCTCTCTGTCGCTTTTCCAAATGGATACGCAGACACTGGAAAAAGTCAGGGTTCCACTCTGGTATTAAGATCTGCATTGTCGGTCATTAGACTTTTTAATATAGTGGTGCCAAAATTAAAATGAGAAAGTTGTGTTCACTTAATTAGAGCTAATAAATTCCCCGCTCAATGGAAAACAAGCGTGTGAAGCTAATTAGCACTATCCTTGGTTAATCTGCCCCTCAGTATATAAAAGTATAATGGCTTTCATTAAGAACCATCTGATTATTGATAAAGCCCTTGTCCTGTCTCCATTTGCTTAAAACAAACAGGCTCTATTGACTATATCCTCAATAAACAGTAAATATGCCATATAAGTGTACAGTAAAATGCCATTAGGAGTATTGGGACAGTTTTTCTCTGTACTAATTAAATTTGTATTTCAAATCAAACACTGACTCTGAGGTAAAAATGACAATGTCTACATTTATTTAATGTTTTTTTTTTTTTTTTTTTTTGAAGAAATAGAGCTATATTACTACACTGCCATTCAAGGAGTGCAGTCCTCTGATCCCAAGTCAACATAAGTATTGGGACAAATGACTGCCAGCTGTTAAAAATTTCACATGGGTTAAATCCTCTGGAAGCGTTTGTAGAGTTTACTTTATGAGCCAAAAGTTTCCAATGTATGCCAAAAAAGTCACCAATGCGGAATGTCCTAAAGAAGAAACTAACTACTGGAGGACTTATGAATCATCGGCGACTAGGTCATCCGGAGAAGCCATCAGAAAGTGATGACAGAATTATTATAAGAGCTGTGAAAATATCCTAACTTTTCAGGTTGAGTAATTGCTAATGATCTCCATACATTGGAGGTGAAAGTACCACAGGACACAGTGCTCAGAAGACTGGGAGAAGCAAATTACAGAGGCTATGCTTCTAGATATAAACCTCTCACCAGCATCAAGAACAGAAATGCAATAGAAAACAATACATAGATTAGCCAAGCTGGTTTTGGAGAAAAGAATCTCATGGACAGCAGAGACATCGATAAACCTTTACCAGAGTGATGGAAAGGTGAAAGTGTGGAGAGAGAGAGGGACTGCTCTGGACCCTCAACGTACTGCTTCATCTCTCAGGCATGGTGGAGGCAGTGTGGTAGGCTGGGCCTGTATGGCTGCATCTGGACCCAGATCAATGGTCTTTATTGATGATGTAACCAGCGATGGCAGCAACAGAATGATGGTTTAAGGGTACCAAAAAAAAACATACTGTCCAGCAATATTCAGAGAAATGCCACCAAGCTCATTGGATGGAATTTGTCCTGCAGAAAGACAACAACCCAAAACAGACCGCAAACAATAACCAAACATAACCGAGCTTATCAAGAAGAAAAGGTGGAAGTGTTTTACATAGCCCAGTCAGTCATCAGATTTAACCCCCATAGATCATGATTTTCACTTGCTCAAAGGGAAACTTAAGTCAGAAACCCCAGCAAACACAGCAACTGAAAAGGCAGTGGTAAAAACTTGTCAGAACATCTCAAAAGATGACATCATGAACCTAATGCTGTCCATGAGTCACAGACTCGATGCTGTCATCAAATATATGGGGTATGCTATGAAATACTGGCCTTGCAAGTCATTAAATTTGTCAAAATGTACTTTGTCCCAACACGTATTATGATTTGAAATAGAGGCGACATTGAATTATTGTAATATACAGTAGTTCAATATAGGTTAAGCAAATGCCATGTAATAAATGGAGACACTCTGAAATTTGCCTCAAAATCATTGTTTGAATTTGAAAATACAAATATGTTTCGTACAGGGGAAAAACAACCCATCTGCCACAACTGCCCCAATACCTTTGCATTTAACAGTATATTAAAGTGCATTCAGCCCTTATTGACTACAAGCACACACTCTCTCACACACACACGCACACAGATCTCCAGATTGTCCTCCATGTAAACACATTTATTCAACAAATTTATCACTCCTACATTGCAAAGCGTTCAGTCTGAATTCATCACCCCAACATTGCAAAGCGTTCAGTCTGAATTCATCCCCCCTACATTGCAAAGTGTTCAGTCTGAATTCATCACCCCTACGTTGCAAAGCGTTCAGTCTGAATTCATCCCCCCTACATTGCAAAGCGTTCAGTCTGAATTAATCACCCCTACATTGCAAAACGTTCAGTCTGAAATCATCACCCCTACATTGCAAAGCGTTCAGTCTGAATTCATCCCCCCTACATTGCAAAGCGTTCAGTCTGAATTCATCACCCCTACATTGCAAAGCGTTCAGTCTGAAATCATCACCCCTACATTGCAAAGCGTTCAGTCTGAATTCATCACCCCTGCATTGCAAAGCGTTCAGTCTGAAATCATCACCCCTACGTTGCAAAGCGTTCAGTCTGAATTCATCACCCCTACATTGCAAAGCGTTCAGTCTGAAATCATCACCCCTACGTTGCAAAGCGTTCAGTCTGAATTCATCACCCCTACGTTGCAAAGCGTTCAGTCTGAATTCATCACCCCTACATTGCAAAGCGTTCAGTCTGAAATCATCACCCCTACGTTGCAAAGCGTTCAGTCTGAAATCATCACCCCTACGTTGCAAAGCGTTCAGTCTGAAATCATCACCCCTACGTTGCAAAGCGTTCAGTCTGAAAGCCGCTCGGACAGAGCAGGTATCACACTGACAGACTGCCTTCGACACTGTGTGGACTCATATAAACTTGCGCAAGCTGAGTTATCTCTGAAGACTTTACAGTGTAGCAGAACTGGCTGTTTGATTCATTACCGGGCGTGTGATTAATTTCCCTCATAAACGCTCCGTGTTTCAAGGGAATTTACGCGGAAGACGACCGGAGGAGGAACACGATGTCCTTTCTACTGCCAGAAAAAATGATAATATTAATATCCTTTAAGAGCATCTGTGCCCTCATTAAAAGCGGTTATGGTGTTGTTTCCGCGCCCAGGAGCCCCGCTCCGTCAGCATAGGGCGCGACCCACAATGCCGTGGGTGCGTCGCGAGACCCGTCTCGGTTTGGCGTGAAGCCAGCCGTCCTGTCAGAGTCCGGAGGCCGAGGGAGGGAGGGAGGGAGGGAGAAGGTTTGCATCTCTCGGCTGTTGGGACGAAACAAGCTGAATGTTCCCCGTTAATTTGAGCGCGGCACTCTCCGAGGGGCTGGAGCTGGACCCGGATCACACGCCGCCGGGGCCCTGTCGCTAACGAGGTCCCCCGAGGTGAGGACCTTCAGACGAGCCCTGACACTTTGAGCGCTTTTGTCTTTGACAACCGCTGAACCCCCCCCCCATCTCAGAGACGTCCAGAGGGCAGCTGCAGACTGGAAATACAGAAATAGCCCTTTATGTGCTGTTAGCATTGTGGAATAAAGCACAGGCACTGTCCTTGATTATTTTTCAGAGCTTCACAGTGTACAGTCACAAGTACAGCTTCACTGCTATGCAATTCCCTTTAAACACAGAGCTTAGATGTGCCAATGCGGTTGATGATCATACCCCAACAGTTTAGATGAAAATGTGCCAAAAAGTCCTTGTTGACGGAAAGTTCTAATCTTCCGGGAAGAAAAGGGGTGAGGGGTGAGGGTGTTGTGGGGGGGGGGGGGGGAAGGGGGGATGGGGGGGGAGGTACAGCCTTCTCTTCAGTTCTGAGCTGAGAGGCCCACATTCAAGTAAAAAGAATATAGAAATAGTATTTGCAAAACACAAAATGATGACACCAGTGTCGTGAGGTATCCAACAGGGTGGATGCCATCAATTCAAATGCACATGTATTGCATATATACTAAAAGATTAAAGGCTCTATTTTAACAATCTTAGCACATGGTCTAAAGCATATGGTGCAAGTGCATTTAAGGCATGGCCAGATCCACTTTCGCTAGTTAAACGGCAGATAATTTCAGCGCAAAGTAAGGCAAAGGCTCAAATGAACAGAATAATAATAGGTCTGTCTTGGTTGTAACATCTAAATAGCCAATCAGAGTGTCATCTCCCATTCTCTTTAAAAGCCTGCATTTTCACCTATTTGTATATTGGTAATGTAATGGCAATTTAGCTAGACTTTGAAGACACAGATTTACGTGAGAAAACAGACTTGCGTGTGCAACAGGATAAAGGGATATTTTACTGTGGTATAACACAAATAATGTGTGGGGCTTACCCGATTGTATTTGAATAGCGTGACTTTGAGAAACATCAGCTGACCCTGTTGACCATTAAAGGCTTCAGCATTCCTCCAGGTTGATCAGCTCCCAGTTCACCCCCGTTCAATTTAACGACCTTGCCAAAATTAAAAGTCTTAAAGCACACACTAATTTTGCATGATAATATATTGACTTACATAAAAAGGTCCCTGTTTTTTTGAGCTGATAAGCCGTTATCAGGTGTAGGCTAGTCATAAATACAGAAAGTATTTTTAGATTGGCTACTGTGTAGAAATACAGCAAGCTGTAGTGTGAATACATTTGTGTGCTCAAGGATACCTGGGCAGTTTTCTATTTACAGCTTTATAACTTCAGATGTGAGCATCACAGATACTTGGGAAATTACATAAATGAAGATAGACAGTGGTGCCATTTGCAATACTGATTTAGATTAGATTATGTTTATAATTTAGGTGGAAATAAAATGCCACAAATGCAATGATCATGGTGTTCTCCTTCAGTTTTAAATTACATACTGAGAGATCATATGTACAGTATATAGCTGGTAAAACTACACATCCTGGATCATGAACTCCTTGACCACAAGTATACGAAATCTGAGGGCGTTGTGTGTAACTATTAAAGATCTATGAAGCAAAAAGTAAGCAGTGTACCTAGGTGTGCCTTTGCATCTCAGATCTATCCAAAATATAGAAATTGTGCATTGCTGTAAATAACATACAAGCTGTTTCACAACAAATCAGCTGCAGAGATATGGGTGTTTCATAACTTTTATCATTAAAAAAAAAAAGAAATGTAATTTTTAAAAGTGTTTCCCATTTACTCTGTTTCCCTTGGTCTGATATTACATTTTGTCTAAAGGTCTAAAACCATTCAGTGTGACACATACGCAATAACAGAGCAGTGTATATTGAACTCAATTGATGAAGAGACAGATATAGCTATGGATACTTCACAAAGCTTCTCCCCAGCTCTCCAGTAATGGGCAGTAATGACATACAAGGAGGCAGACACGCAGACAAGCTGATAAACAGAGACAGACACACTTCAGCACACACAGAAGTAGGGAGGAAAATAAGTGAAATGAGTGTGGAGTTGGCAGAAGCAACATTATCAGCCTGACACATGAGCGAGAGACACTGGGCTTCTCTGGGCTCTCCAGACCCAGTCTAAAAGGTCTGAGTAATGGAACGCCTTTGAAAAGCACTCTGGCGCGATGCTTCCACACAGAAGCAGACAAACACCTCGGCCTTTCATCTGGATATATGAAGAGCAGCGGGTATCTTTTCAAAGAAGGGAGTTTTTTTTCATGTAGACACGGCGCCTGTTTTTCTTTTTTAGAAGAATTCTGAGACACGACAGGCACACATCAGCAAGAGGTGTGGTGGCTGGGTGAAGTGATATATTTGAATCTCAGTCTGTCTGAATAACAGTGAGCAAGTTCTTTATTAAGCCAATAAATAAAAAATAAAAGGTATAAAGGTGGATCGCCAAAAAATTTACATCAAAAAAAGGAGGTCACAAGACACTGTACCAAATGAACCTTCAGTTACCAGCCTTTAGATACCAGCTATAAGCCCTGGGAGATGCTGCTGATCAGGAGATCAGCTCCAGACCCTGGGAGATGCTGCTGATTAGGAGAACAGCTCCAGACCCTGGGAGATGCTGCTGATTAGGAGATCAGCTCCAGACCCTGGGAGATGCTGCTGATAGGAGATCAGCTCCAGACCCTGGGAGAATCTGCTGATTAGGAGAACAGCTCCAGACCCTGGGAGATGCTGCTGATTAGGAGAACAGCTCCAGACCCTGGGAGATGCTGCTGATTAGGAGAACAGCTCCCAGACCATTGGGATATGCTGGAGCTGCTCATTAGGAGAACAGCTCCAGACCCTGGGAGATGCTGCTCATTAGGAGAACAGCTCCAGACCATTGGGAGATGCTGCTCATTAGGAGAACAGCTCCAGACCCTGGGAGATGCTGCTCATTAGGAGAACAGCTCCAGACCATTGGGATATGCTGCTGATAGGAGACCAGCTCCAGACCCTGGGAGATGCTGCTCATTAGGAGAACAGCTCAAGACCCTGGGAGATGCTGCTGATTAGGAGAACAGCTCCAGACCCTGGGAGATGCTGCTGATAGGAGACCAGCTCCAGACCCTGGGAGATGCTGCTCATTAGGAGAACAGCTCCAGACCCTGGGAGATGCTGCTCATTAGGAGAACAGCTCCAGGCCCTGGGAGATGCTGCTCATTAGGAGAACAGCTCCAGACCCTGGGAGATGCTGCTGACAGGAGACCAGCTCCAGACCCTGGGAGATGCTGCTGATAGGAGATCAGCCTGGCCTGGGGTTTGAGTGCAGGAACTCAGGCCTGCTGCACAGAGCAGGAGCGGGCGGGGCTGCCATTCAAAATGACTGGTCTACTGTCGTAAACAGACCTCCTGCGCAAGCTTAATGCAGGCCAAGATCCAGACTCCTTCCGGGCCTCAACCTCCCCTCCCACGCCCACGTAAGCGCATCTCTTTCATAACCCAGCCTCATCAGTGAAACACTCTTCTGGTTAAGTAAGGGGCCGTCTGCAAATTGAGAGCAGTCATATACACGGTTTGGCGGCTAATGCCAGAAGAAGCCGGGTTGAATTGATTTGAATTACTTTACATTATGCTTAGGCATTTATCGGATGGTCTTTTCCAGAGTCCCTTATGTAAGTGTGTGCATAAAGGTTTATGCAACGATCAGAGCTGATGCCAAGATATCAGTGGTACTAAATGTTTAAACTCACAGCATAAATAATGTAATGTGCTGTAGTAGGTGTAAAAGCAAGATAGACAATGTAGTGTTTTAAGTTACAAATGGGCTTAAGGGTATGGTTTTATATTACATTACTGTACATTACAGGCATTTAGCAGACACTCTTATCCTGAGTGACGTGCATAGCGTTTTACATAGCATTTACATTGCATCCATTTATACAGCTGGATATATACTGAAGCAATGCAGGCTAAGTACCTTGCTCAAGGGCACAATAGTTGGCCAGCTCCTAACCAAATATATTACACTGCTGGCCATATGTAACATAGGTAATGCTGGTAAACTCATGTTAGTGTCGAAAATTAAATAAGGGCAATTTACAAAATAATCTTTCAGCTTTGGTAAAAACACTAGTAATGACCCTAGTCTCACATATAGGCAACTGGCATCAATATCAGTAAAAAAAAACTACAAGCAGTGCATAGATCCATGCAAAGTCTTGTATTATAAAAATATAATAATAATCAAAAACAATTACGCAGTTTCATGGATAACAGGTTTTACCTTAAACAGCATCAAGAGCTGTGTGTGTGCACGTGTGTGTGTGTGTGTGTGCACTGCAGGGAAAGTGCTGGCAAAAATCATGCTCAACAGACTGGTGGAACACATTTCGGAAGGTGCTCTCCCAGAAAACACAAATGGTTTCCGGAAGTCTAGATCCACTACTGACATGATCTTTGTCTTACGGCAGCTACTACAGAAGAGCAGAGAGCGGCGCAAAGACCTGTACGTAGCCTTCATCGACCTCAGCAAAGCCTTTGACACCATAAACCGTGAGATGCTCTGGAAACAGCTCTCAAACTTGGGGTACCACCCAAGTTTCTCCCCGTCCTGCAGCAACTGCATGATGGCATGCAAGCCAGAGTCCTCACGGGAGGACTCCAGTCAGAGTCCTTCAAGGTCAACATTGGGGTGAAGCAAGGCTGTGTCTTGGCACCGGTCTTGTTTAATCCTCCTCTCAGCCATCACCCACCTCTTCCATCATGCCCTGGGACACAGAGGTGGAGTTCACCTGGAGTACCGCCTTGACGGAAGTCTATTTAACATCCGTCAGCTCCAGGCCTCTACAAAGACAAAGACCTGCCAAATCTGTGAGCTTCAATATGCAGATGACCGCGCTGTCTTGGCACATAGCCCAGAGTCCATGCAGCATGCCCTAAACACAATCTCTGGCCTATACCATTCCTTTGGTCTCCAGGTTAACATTAAAAAAACTGAAGTTATGGCACAATTTACTATTCAACCTCCTTCACCCCCCAGCTTCCAAATCAATGGTGTTCCACTCAAAGTAGTGGGCCAGTTCACCTATCTTGGCTCCACACTTTCCTCAGACTGCTCCCTCAGACTGACACTGAAATAAACAGCCGCATCAACAAAGCCTCATCAGCCTTTGGGCGACTCCGCAGAAGGATTTTTGAAAACAAAAACCTGAAGGTCAGCACCAAGGTTTGCCGTATACAATGCGGTATGTGCCTCCACTCTGCTCTATCGGGCAGAAATGTGGACCCCATACAGATGGCACATCACAAACTTGGAGGCCTTCCACATCCGATGCCTTCAAAAGATCCTCGGCCTGTCTTGGGAAGATCGAATCCCCCATACTGAGATTCTTTCCATGACCAACTCCACCTGTATGGAAGCAGCAGTGGCTAAAAAACATCTTCGCTGGATAGGGCATACCATCCACATGCCTGGCCACCGCCTACCCCACCAAGCCCTCTATGGGCAACTCAGCGCTGCAAAACGGGCCACTGGTGGACAAAAGAGGCGCTACAAGGACTACACCAAAGACCTCCTGAAGCGCTGCAACATAAACCCCATCCAACTAGAACCTCTGGCACTCGATAGATCAGCATGGCAGGGCACCTGTGCCAGGGTGGCCGAACAAATACATCACACCATGCAACAGAGGCGGACCGAAAGACGTGCCCAACGACACCAGAGGGCTGCCGGCATTACCCCAACATCTGGGCTCCCTTGCCCCACCTGTGGACGAGTGTGTGGCTCACGCATTGGCCTCCACAGCCACATGAAGTGGCACCAGCGTCAACGACGCTGAACCCCCCCCCCTCGGAGCAAGCGTCATCATCGGACACGATGGACAGCTAAGAAAAAAAAAGAAAGAAAAAAGTGTGCGTGCGTGCATGTGTGTGTGCGTGCGTGTGTGTGCGTGCGTGCATGTGTGTGTGCGTGCATGTGTGTGTGCGTGCGTGCATGTGTGCATGCGCATGCATGTTCCGTTCTCTGATTATTCCACTATTAACCTGGAACGTGCCATTTGAGTCCGTGCAGGACTCAGTTTAGTGCAGGAGTTTTGCTTTTCTAAAAGAATGCTGTTTTAATTGGCTAATGTTCTAATCCTTTTACTTGAAATGTTCATAAAAAGATGCTAGCAGTGACGATTATGAGCAGTTTGATTTATCGTCAAAATTAATTGCTGAAACGAGTGACATGCATTAGCTGTCCAACTGCTCGCTACAAGGTTACATACCTTACATGAGGAAGGTGTTCAATTAATTTCACAATAAGTTATTATTGCTTCCAGCTTATATATCACTAATATCAAAATAGCCATATGTTTCAGTTTTGTTTCACTGCATAAAATGTCATTAAAAAATATTTTAAAGCAATTTCTTATTTTCAATATTTTCTTAGTTTTGTCCATTTTTCTTCAGTCTTCCCATTGCAATGTGTCTTTGTGACAGTGTTCCTATGTAAAAAAAAATGCTATACAAATAAAATTGAATGGAATTGACATCAATGTCAGATCGGCTGTGAGCGATGATGATTCTTTTGAATACAGTCTGGATTTACGATTTAGCCAGACATTTGTCGGATAAGTGATAGAAACCACTTTCATTGCCAATAGCAGCTGAATAGTTGTTCTAGTTGATCTCTCGGAATAAGTGACTGTTCGCATTGCCATGGCCACGGGTATGTTATTGTGGCATTCGGTAGAGGTGGCTTGGTCTCGGCTGCACCGGCAGGTGGAGAGAGCACACACACCTGGGCTGCGTTAGCTAATCAGCCCGGGTGCTTAAAGGTGTGCTGCTCTCCACAGTTCGGGGCCAAGACCGGGAGGTATCACCGAGAGAGCAGTTATGATTTCCATTTTGTTTATTTCTGGAGATTTGTTCAAAGCAAGAGGAGAAAGTAAAAGGAAGTAATGAAGTAATCCTCATCTGAGGTGCTGGAGGAGCTGGAGCCAGCTGGAAAGCAGGCCAGCTACAGGCGGCACACAGAAAAGTGGAAAGGGTGAAGGGGCATTTATTTTATTTTGTGTTTGTGGGTGCGCTCTTTCTCTCTCCATGCGGCAACCAATGGTGTTCCCCGGCACCGCCACATCTCCCTCCCAGGGGTGTCACGCTGGTGTGTGACAGTTATATACCAATATAAAGCAATAAACATTCATTTCCAAATCATAACTCACGATAGGCGGACATATAACTAGTGACCTGATCCCGGAAATCCACGTACCTCTTCAGGTTCTCACCGCCCTTCACAAAATCACCTGTGGTCCCTCCCAGCTTGACGGGGGTAACGCTGCTCGCCCACAGCTTGGAAAGGCCCAGCGAAGCTTTGCTGAAGACTCGGGGATGTTTGTCTTTACTCTCAACTCCAATCCGGTCCAAATTCCATTTGGCTATTGTACAACTACTGCTGACAGGCTAGTTATTTTCGGCGGCGGTGGAGTTCTCTGGCGCGTTTCCTCTTCCTCCTCCTGATTCTCATTCAGAACCGGAGGCAGAGCAGCGCCCGCAGATTCATTAGGTCGTATCGCAGGGCGGTCCGGTGCGAATGAAAACATTCGCCCAGTCAACCAGGCCAAGGCGGAAAAGAGGCGGGAAAAAGCGACTGACCAGCCAATGAGACATCATCATTTGGCGTGTGAGCGGAGGTACGTACATCGCACCCACCAACGCTCTCTGCTATACAACTGAGTGTTTTATCCGCATTTGATAGTGAGATAGTGACAGGAATTCATATAATTTGAACATTACAGAAAATATTTTTGCATTTTCCGACGAGGTGTTAAATGGTCACAGCTCAGATTTATATGCAGTGTAAACAGGTGTGTTCTGGACTGTGGGGAAAGACAAACTCTCTCTCCCGGTAGTGGGGGGCTCTATCCACTGCTGGGGAGGGGGGAGGGTCTGATGATGTCATATTCACCCTAAAGTCGTCATGGCTGCATGTGACCACAGCCAGAGATGCAGGAGTCCGATGACTGTAGATTGGAGTAACTTTCAGACCAAAAGTGTTCTTATGTAGACTTTATATCACTGAAGGTAGACTCAGACTGCCTCCTAAACATTATATTTGCCATTAAATCTGTGATCATTGACTCATTAATCATAAAAACTAGCATCATTTCCACACAATCTCTTGCACACACAAACCCATCTTTACATAAGAAAATTATTCATTTTGCTAAATTGTCTCTCTCATTTTTTGAGCAGGCAGGTGAAATATGCAAAACTTAAGTGCTCTCTGCCAAAAGCGTTGTGACAACAGAGGTGCTACACTGTTGTCACGGAAACGCCGGCCCTTCCATTCTCGTATGCTGGAGAGCTGTCTGCAGTTTCGGTGGGACCTCCACAAAGCCCTTTTCCCCAGCGGGGTGATTCCTCCGCCCCACCCCCTGGATACGGGCCACACTGCCATTGCCGCACGCTTTCGTTCCATTTCGTCCACAGAACAGATCAGCTCACACCACCACACACCAGCCCATAACAGCTCATATCAGCTCATACCAGCTCACACCAGCTCATACAAGCTCAGACCAGCTCATACCAGCTCACACAAGCTCATACCAGCTCACACCAGCTCACACCAGCACACACCAGCCCATAACAGCTCATACCAACTCATACCAGCTCACACCAGCCCATAACAGCTCATATCAGCTCATACCAGCTCACACCAACTCACACCAGCTCATACAAGCTCATACCAACTCATACCAGCTCACACAAGCTCATACCAGCTCACACCAGCTCACACAAGCTCATACCAGCTCATACAAGCTCACACAAGCTCATACCAGCTCATACAAGCTCATACCAGCTCACATCAGCTCACACCAGTTCATACCAGCTCATACCAGCTCATACAAGCTCACACCAGCTCACACCAGCTCATACAAGCTCACACCAGCACATACAAGTTCATACCAGCTCATACAAGCTCACACCAGCACATACTAGCTCATACCAGCTCATACCAGCTCATGTCAGCTCACACCAGCACATACAAGCTCATACTAGCTCATGTCAGCTCATACCAGCTCATACTAGCTCACTCCAGCTCATGTCAGCTCATACCAGCTCACACCAGCTCATACCAGTGCATACCAGCTCACACCAGCTCATAGCAACTCATAACAGCTCATAGAAGCTCATAGATTAGCAGCTCACACCAGCCCATACCAGCTCGTAACAGCTCATACCAGCTCACACCAGCTAATACCAGCTCACACCAGCCCATACCAGCTCGTACCAGCTCATACCAGCTCACACTAGCTCACACCAGCTCATACCAGCTCATAGCAGCCCATACCAGCTCATACCAGCTCATACCAGCCCATACTAGTTCATAACAGCTCATACCAGGTCATATCAGCTCACACCAGCCCATACCAGCTCATACCAGCTCGTACCAGCTCATACCAGCTCACACCAGCCCATACCAGTTCATACCAGCCCATACCAGCTCATAACAGCTCACACCAGCTCATAACAGCTCATAGCAGCCCATACCAGTTCATACCAGCCCACACCAGCTCATAGCAACTCATAACAGCTCATAGCAGCTCATACCAGCTCATAGCAGCTCATACCAGCTCACACCAGCTCATAGCAGCTCATACCAGCTCACACCAGCTCATACCAGCTCACACCAGCTTGTACCGGTGAGTAAATGTATGTGAGTGAACCGAGAGTAAATATGTGCCTCAGTGACCTAACATATGAGGGAGTTAGACAATTATTTCCCTTTCAAGGCAAAAAAAATCCCTTGAAAAGCATTATTCAGAAGTGTACACACTGGCATGTGTAGTAATGCAACTGTGCTTCGTTTCTCAAACTTCCATTTGGTTGTCATACACAGTGCAGTTACAGTTTTACTCAATTGTTTAAACGCGTTTCCTGAAACTATAGCTCAATTTCTTGAATATATTTGAACGCTAACTAATTCCAAAAGCTAATATTCAAACTCAATTTCTTGGCCCTTTTGATAGCCTTAGATGACACAGGACACCATATCGGGGGTTGGAGACACTGCATGCCTAACATTTCCCATTACTTTTAGTTTGAATGCTAAATGCTTTAGGTAGGCCAGTCCTTGCCATAAATTAGTCTGACCCCCCTTCCCTTCTCTTCTAAACCTTAACCCGGCATCACCCAATCAGGGCAAACATCCTCAAGCCATGCTGGGTAAGGTATTTAAGATTGCCACAGGAAAAAGTGTGGGTTTCGTTGGTGTCGGAGCCTGGAAGAAGAAGAGTTTTCCTCTTTTTTATTTTCGTGGTGGTTCTTAGGTTGTGTGTTTTTAGCTGGTTTCCTTGTGGCGGTTATACTTTGGCAAGGTCTGGCTGATCCGTTTCTCTGTCTCTCTCTCTTATCCGTCTCTCTCTCTCTCTGTTTTCTGGTATTTCTAGGTTAGTTGTTTAATGGTTTGCTGTATGTCTTCTGTTGTGTAATTTAGAAGTAGTGCGCCTGCATTCAATAAAGAATGTATGTTTTCAATTCATTACAGTTTTTCTCAATTGCTTAAACACAATTCCTAAAACACTAAACACATTCTCAAAACTGTAAGCACAAATCCCACAACATTAACTCATTTGTTCAAAACACTATATCATTTTTGATTACTTTAACACAAAATGCTAATATAAAGCACATTTCTGTGAACTAGTAAACACAAATGTCAGTAATTGACACAAAGAATCATTGATTACAGTTTTTCTCAATTGTTTGAACACGTTTTCTGAAACTATAGCTCAATTTCTCAAAACTCTACACACAAAGCACAGCAACAGTTAACCTTTTGCCGAAATTACACAAATCTCTTGCAAAATGCATTCAAAAACCATGTTCTCTCTTCTCAAAACTGACTTTTTCCATCAAAATGATTCACACAGGCCTCATATGAATAGGTCTTATTGAGCATTGATTTCACACTGGTGTGATAAATTTAAAAAATACAAGCATCAAAATACACTATTTATGTTTTGGCCTAATGAGGTCATGTTACACATTCAAGTGTATAAAATTGTGTAAAAATTGCTTATTTTTTCTCCTTTTTTGAAGTTAATTTTCTTTTCGAGGAGTCCCAAAATAGGCTGCAATTTTACAGTAAATATAAAGACTGTTGCCATGATACAATACAGTAAATATATCATCATATAAATAGTGCATTTGCTAGGTAAACCCAATTATTATTCAGTACAGTACAGCAAAGAGTGTGAACTGTTATCACTTTGAGTGTTGTTGTTATTGTGTATGATATAATGCACATTTGCTGTATTGTCCTGCCAATGAGGTCCAGTTGGGCTGCACTCACAACCCAGGTTCCATCATGAGTCATACTGGACATTGTTAGAAGTGTTTTTTCATTTTCCTTATCAGTGCAATTATGAGTTTTGCCAAAATAGATAACATTTGTGTCTTCTCAAAAGAAAATGCTTAGACCGTGTCAGTCTGGACAATGGATGTAGTGATGTGTTATCATATGAAATCAATGAACAAATTCAAAAAGGTAACAAAGCAAATCTTTATTTGTTATTGTAAAATAAATCTTTGTTCAGCAGACTGCAAAAATAAAAATCATAGTTTGTAGGCCTGCTGTAAAAAACAAAAAACAAATCAGTCCGCATCCTGCCTTTGATCCCGATCAGGCCAGAGGACTTCATCTACATCACAAGCAATATTTTCCCTGGCCAAGCAGCGGGGGAAAAAGCTCCTTGAATGACGGATCCAGGCCTGGCAGGCGTCTGCACCAATGTCACCACATGCCTCTTCCATTGCCTGGAGTAGGGTCATACGCTCATGGGGTTTGCAGTCATACACTTTCCAACACCATGCTGAAAAAATTCTTCTATCGGATTGAGAAAGGGGGAATATGGTGACAGATAAAGGATTGAAAATTGTGGGTGGATATTGAATCAGTTGTGGACCTGAGCAGCGTGGTGGAAACTTACATTGTCCCAAATGATAACATAGTTAGGCTGGTCTGGGCCCCTCTCCTTCTGGGGGGATGAGGATATTTTGGAGTGCGTCTAGAAATACAATCAAACGGGTTGTATTGTAGGGACCAAGATTTGCATGATGGTGGATGACCCCACAGTGACTTATGGCTGCGCACATAGTCACATTTCCACCACGCAGGCCAGGGACATCAACGGTGGCGCGGTGGCCAATGATGTTCCTTCCCCGCCGCCTGGTCTTGGTGAGATTGAATCCTGCCTCGTCAATGAAGATATATTCGTGTGGAGTAGCATTCGAATCAAGTTCAAGAACTCTCTGAAAAGGAAAACATGACCATATCAGACAATAGGCCTACATACAGGAACACTGAAGTGCATAGTGAACAGCAATAGGTCTATACAGAGTACTGAAAGAATGTGGTCAATCGCAGCAACTGACTGTACTCACTTGCACATATTGATAGCGTAGCTCTTTTACTCGGTCAGAGTTCCTCTCAAATGGCACATGATAGACTTGCTTAATTCGTACATGATTTCGGCGTAGGACACGATCCATGGTGGAAAGGCTGACCCGGTGTGTGTTTGTGAACATGGGCGTGTTGTCTTGGATAACTCTTCTTTGAATTTCCCGCAGTTTGATCACATTACAGTTTTTCCCAATTGTTTAAACACGTTTCCTGAAACTATAGCTTAATTTCTCAAAACTCTAAACACAAAACTGAAAAGAGTTAACCATTTTGGCACAACTCCACAAATTTCTTGCAAAATGAAGCACTGCACTCAAAACCATGTTCTCTCTTCTCAAAACTGATTCTTTCCACCAAAACGATACACACAGCTATCATGTGAATATCTCTTACAGAGCATCAATTAAACACTGGTGTGATAAATTAAAAACACTACCATCAAAATACTGTTTACAGTTTTTCTCAATTGTTTAAACACATTTTCTGAAACTATAGCTCAGTTTCTCAAAACTCTACACACAAAGCACAGCAACAGTTAACCTTTTGCCAAAACTACACAAATCTCTTGCAAAATGCATTCATGCATTCAAAACCATGTTCTCTCTTCTCAAACTGACTTTTTCCATCAAAATGATTCACACAGGCCTCATATGAATAGGTCTTATTGAGCATTGATTTCACACTGGTGCAATACATTTAAAAACACAACCATCAAAATACTGTATATATGTTTTGGCCTCATGAGGCCATGTTACATATTCAAGTTATAAAATTGTGTAAAAATTGCTTATATTTTCTCCTTTTTTGAAGTTTTAGTTTTCTTTTCGAGGGGTCCCAAAATAGGCTGCAGATTTACAGTAAATATAAAGACTGTTGCCATGATACAATACAGTAAATATAATAAATATCATATAAATAGTGCATTTGCTAGGTAAACCCAATTATTATTCAGTACAGTACAGCAAAGTGTGTGAACTGTTATCAGTTTGAGTGTTGTTGTTATTGTGTATGATACATTGCACATTTACTGTATCATCCTGCCAATGAGGTACAGTTGGGCTGCACTCACAACCCAGGTTCCATCATGAGTCATACTGAACATTGTTAGAAGTGTTTTTTAATTTTCCTTATCAGTGCAATTATGAGTTTTGCCGAAAATAGATAACATTTTTGTCTTTTCAAAACTAGAACATGCTTAGACTGGTCAATGGATGTAATGATCTGTTACCATATATGAAACCAATGAACAAATTCAAAAAGGAAACAAAGCAAATCTTTATTTGTTACTGTAAAATAAATATTTGTTCAGCAGACTGCAAAAATAAAAATCGTAGTTTGTAGGCCTGCTGTAAAAAAAACAAAAAACAAATACGTGATCAACCAAAGTTGCACATATTTCATTTGAAATATCAGCTCGTCTCCCTCTTCTTTGTCCACCTCATCCACCTCATACACGTACACCTCCTCCCCTACCTCTACCTCTCTGTGCTGCATGTTGCCCCATTGTTTTCCAAAACAATAGAGGTCACCGGAGGTCTCTTTTATGCTCTGACAGATAATTGAAAAGTTTAGCCAATTGAGTTTGAGCAGGTGTGGTGTGAGTGAGACCAGTTGGTACTTAGAGTTTGGCATTTGAAGGCCAGTGTTTTCCATGTGAACAAACAAGGCTTGATTATGAAAATTGTGCTAAATGATGAGATTTTGTGTGTAGAGTTGTGCAAAAATGTGATTTAGAATTGCTATTTAAGTGAAAACAAAGGAATTGTGCTTAGAGTTTTGCAGAAATAGTCTTTTTTGTTGACACATGAGCTTCAAGTTTTCACCATCGTGTGCATAGTTCCAGTTTTAGTGTGTAAACATTTGAGAGAAACTGTAAGCCATCAAAATCACAGACAATGTAGATTACCCGTAACACACCAGTGAGTTAAACTCAAAGCACTACTGCAAAAACCTTTTATAGCAGTGAGTCTGGAGTTGCAACTTTCCAAATATTTTATTTGCAGTACTGAAAAGTGAAATACTGTACAGTATACAGTACACATCACAGTTGAAGGAACAAAAAAAGTAGTAATTTCAAGAGAGTAGTATTCAAAAAAGGAACTCAAAAGTATGTGCAGCACAAAAAAAAAAAAAAACAAAACAAAAAAAACAGCAATTTAGAGAAGTTTACACAGTACTCAGCATTGTTAGCTTGATCGCCGTCTCATCTCTGGGCTGGGTCAGGCCACAAAAGTTCATCCACATCACACATGATGTTAGCTCATGCAAGGCAGCGTGGGAAATATGCCCTGGTATGCCTAATCCACCCTTGGATGGATTCAAGTGCAATATCTCCACAGGCCTCCTCCATGGCCTGCAGGAGATTTTCCCGCACATAACGGTTGCGATCGTACACCCTCCACCGCCATGCGGAGAAAAATTCCTCAATAGGGTTGAGGAATGGCGAATATGCAGGCAGAAATAAAACAGAAAATCTAGGATGGTCAGTGAACCAGGCACGAACCAGAGCAGCACAACGGAAACTGACGTTGTCCTATGTGACAACATAGTGGGACTGCTCTGGCCGCCCTGGCTCCCCTTCCCGTTGATGTATGTTGTTTTCCACGTTATTTAGGAATGCAATGAGGTGTGCTGTGTTGTAAGGCCCCAGGGTAGCATGGCGGTGGAGGACGCCCCGCTGGCTGATGGCGGCACATAGGGTCATGTTGCCTCCTCGTTGTCCTGGCACCTCAACAATGACGCACTGAACAATGATATTTCTTCCTCTCTCCGCCTTTTCATCAGGTGAAACCCGCCTCATCAACAAAGACGTATTCGTGGTGTTGGGCCAGAGCATCAAGCTCAAAAATTCTCTACAAAAAAAACATTGTATATATATTCTAAATACAGTAAGGTATGTACTAGAGTATGCAGTGTACACACACTTTGCCACAATGAAAGACATGCCTTGCATACAGTAATTTACAGCAGGGCACTACATTACACACATTACCTTACCATACAGTACTGTTGTACTGGACAGGTAGACCATCATAGTATACTCTACAAATATAGTACTGTACCTAAAAATAGTGTACCATATTGGGCTTACCTGCACATATTGAAACTGTTGGTTCTTCACCCTGATTGCATTTCTTTCAAAAGGTACTCTGTAAACTTGTTTCATTCTCAGCCTATTGTGGTGAAGTATGCGCTGTATGGTTGATATGGCAATACCGTCAATCCCTCAAAAAACACCCTGATCTTGAATGATCCTTGTCTGAATTTCACGCAGGCGAATGGTATTGTTTGCAATGACCATGTTCACCACTGCCGTCTCTTGGTCATCTGACAATAGTCGTTGCCTGCTTTCAGCCGGTGGCCACCTCTCAGTTCTGCAAAAACACAATGTAAGCAAACAATTACTGATGATTACGGAGTCATCCATTTGTACAATAAAATCAAAAGAACATGTAGTCTGTAAATACACTTCAAGATTACATAAACAGTATATCCTCTCACAGTAGTACAGCAGATACAATATGTGACAGTACAGTAAATTACAGTACCTGTTTTCTTGTCTGAAAGTACGGACAATGGATGCCACCGTGAAATGGCTCAAGTTCAGCTGAACTCTCTGTCCAGCTTCCCTCATTGTCATACCGTGCACCAGCACATGGTCAATCAAGGTGGCACGTATTTCATCTGGGACAAATTGTCTCCTGCCTCTTCTTCTTTGTCTTCCTGCCGTCCTTTGTCATCCATGTTGACGATCCATTGTTCATAAGCACACAGATGCAAACTGTGGCCCTATTTATTGGTCCTGAGATTGGTGATTGGTGACTGGTGTGTTAACAATTTTGCTGCCAAGTGTTTGCACCTTGAGAAAGGTGTGCTACCTGAGTTTAGGTTGTGATGACTTGAGTTAAATGTTCTGCTAGTGTTTGTTGCATGAGCACAGTGTGTAACCAGTGATTCATGAGGGCATTTGTTTGTAGAGATTTGCAGAAAAAGTTTGACAATTTGCAGCATGTGTTAAAACAAGTGAAAACTGTTTTTAGTTTTGAGAGATGTGTTGGTCCTCTGAGAGCTGAAGTAATCATTTGGGAGTTTTTGCTAAAAGAACCAGTTTTAGTGTGTTAGCAATCGGGAAAAACTGTACTAGCCAACACCATGTTGATTACGGTGGTCTCTTGCTCATCTGTAAATTTCCAGCCTCTGCCACCTTCTTGCTGGTCGCCTTTCTATTCTGTGAAAAGAATATACAGTATAGGCTACACATATTTCATAAATGTAAGACAAAACAACATTACACTATACATTTCTCTAAGCACTGTAGATATCCATAGAAACCATAAAGTTAAATTACTGTGATTACTGTAGAGTATAGAAGACTACTGAAGTGGTTACTTACCTATTCTTATCTTTAAATGCCCGGATAACTGAGGCTACTGTGAAGCGGCTCAAATTCGGCTGGATTCACTGCCCAGCTTCGGTCATTGTTAGGCCATGATTGAGTACATGGTCAACCAAAGTTGCGCAGATTTCATTAGAAATATTGGCTCGCCTTCTCCTTCCCCTCTCTCTTCCTCCTCCTCCTTCTCTTCTTGCTCTTACTCTTCCACTTCCTCTCTGTTCTCCATGCTGCTCCATTTTTTCCCCAACACAGTAGAGGTCACCTGAGGCCTCATTTATGCTCTGACATATGATTGAAGTGTTTTGCCAATTGAGTTTGAACAGGTGAGAAGTGAGTGAGACCAATTGGTAATTAGGGTGTGGCATTTTGAAGCCAGTGTTTTCCAGGTGAACATTGTGTGCTAAATGATGAAATTTGTGCTTACAGTTTTGCAAACATGTGATTTAGTGTGAATTGCTATTTGAATGAAAACAATGGAATTGTGCTTAGAGTTTAGAAGTCTGGAGTCTTGTTGTTGATACATGAGCTTCAAGTTTTCAGAATTGTGTGCATAGTTCCATTTTTTGTGTGTATACAATGGAGAAAAACTGTATTAGCTAACACCATGTCTACTATCTGTCTCTTGCTCATTTGTGAATATTTGAGCACTGCCACCACTTGCTGGTCGTCTCTCAATTCTGTGAAAAGAAAGTATATATAGGCTACACCTTTCATAAAGGTAAGACACAAAATAATATTACTGTATAGTATGCATCTCAGTAGTGTACTCTAACTGAGCACTGTATTGACATGATACCATAAAACTGCATTACTGTAATTACTGTAGACAGTATAGAAGTTGAAGTTGTTACTTACCTATTCTCATCTCTAAAAGCCCGGATAAGAGGCCACAGTGAAGCGGCTCATATTGGGCTGCACTCACCGCCCAGCTTCAGTCATGGTCAACCCATGGTTGATTACGTGATCAACCAAAGTTGCACGTATTTCATTTGAAATATTAGCTTGTCTCCCTCTTCCTCATCCACCTCCTCCTCTACCTCTACCTCCACCTCTCTGCGCTGCGTGTTGCCCCATTGCTTTCCAATACAATAGAGGTCACCGGAGATCTCTTTTATCCTCTGACAGATAATTGAAACGTTTAGCCAATTGAGTTTGAGCAGGTGTGGCGTGAGTGAGACCAATTGGTATTTAGAGTTTGTGAACAAACAAGGCTTGATTATGAAAATTGTGCTAAATGATGAGATTTTGTGTGTAGAGTTGTGCTGTGCTGTGATTTAGAATTTCTATTTGAGTGAAAACAAAGGCATTGTGCTTAGAGTTTTGCAGAATTAAGCCGCGTTTCCACCGCAGGAACTTTACCCCGGAACTAGGAACCTTTCGAGGAACTCAGTGCGTTTCCACCGCAGGAACTAGGGTCTAAATTTAGTTCTGGGGGCTTTATTTTACCCCCCAAAAAGTTCCTGCTCGGGGGGTAGTACTTTCCAAAAGTACCGGAACCGTTGGGGTGGGGCGCAAGCGCTGAAAATTTCTGATTGGTCGACTACTTGCAGTGTTTTATTTCTAACCGCCATGTTTAAAAATATGCAGCCGCAACCCGATTTATTTTCATAATAACTTCAAATCAAAAAACTTGTATGTTATGCGGCGCAGTAGCCTAGTTTTGGTTATAGCCTGCCAACGTCTTGGAATTATAACGTGCGCTCTTCTGTTCTTTTCTTGCTTTAGTATTCGTTTCATAAAATGCTAAGCATTCGTGCTGGGACAGCATATTACGTACCAAAACATTCAAACGGATTAATTCGGTTGCTGAATATTTTCTTCCGGATTTTCTTTGTTAGCCCGTTGTAATTGACTCAAAACGTTTGATACAGATATGTGAGGTATGCGGTAGTTCTGCGTAATTCACATTGGTGATACAGTAAAAGCAAACTGAAAATCACCTTCCGCACTTTTTGTCAGGGTAAAATAACAGGTTAATTCTAGTAATCGTCCTTTTAGCTTTTTCAGACTGCCGTAATTTTACTCTGCCATTCTTCAATTCCACAAAAAGACCAGGAAGACTATGGACTAATTTATGGTGCATGGTTCGCATCTGGAGGGCACACTTCGCTGCTCGGCTAGCAGTAACTTCGAAGGAAAGCAAACGGTGGCTGTACCACTGCTAATTTAAATTTTCACGCAAGTCCAAGTTTTCGTTCTATTCTTGTCATTTTGCGATTAGCCTATATGGAATTGACGATGAGAAAGTAATCAAACAGCAAATTGTTTACAACGTGTGCACGTTTTCTGCTGTTGTTGCCAGTTATATTGAAAATGAATGAATGTGTTTGAGAGGATATATAAAACAGTTACAATCTGACTATTAGCCTGTTATATCCTATTTGTTTCATAACAATGGTCCAAGTTCAACTACCAACGACAGTTTTGCTTGACAATGGTAAAATATGCCCAAACGGCTGCAGAAGAATATTTTAATTCCAGGTGATTAAATCGATAAAAATCAATAAATACAAAAGTAACCATATATAGTCATTGTTGGTAACCCCTTGTATATAAGTGGAATAAACCCCTCTGGGCTGTCCCGGTTATTAGAAAATAATGTAGGCTACTTTGGTGGTAGTATGGGGATACAGAAGAAATCATAGGACAGATGGACCGACGACAACGTCGCTATTTTACACGTCAGCGAACTAATTTGCCTAATCTTCGCGGGACTTTAGACCCCAGTGGAAACGCAGACAGCAGTGGGCTGGAGGAACCTTTTAGTTCCTGGAAAAGTAGTTCCTGGGACTAAAAGTTCCGGGTACTTTTGGTGGAAACGCGGCTTTAGTCTTTGTTGTTGACACATGAGCTTCAGATTTTCACCATCGTGTGCATAGTTCCAGTTTTAGCGTGTAAACATTTGAGGAAAAACTGTAATAGTCTACAGAAGCTAAAAAAGCACATCTCCCACACGCAAATTGCAAGGAACCAAGTACAAGAAACAGGGGGGCAGAGAAATGAAGGGAGGAGATATTTTGGGGAGAAGAAAAGAGAGCAGAGGAGATGTGGGGAGCTCCGGTCTCACCTGTTTATGGGCTCTAAATGCAGATGAGTGGAGGTAGAAGGGTGAGAGACAGAGAGATAGATTTTTAAAAGTCAATAGGATTTTAACATTGGGCTGTGATGTCACGAACCAGACGCTCCCTGGAGGCAATTTGACTTACAAGCTCAATGGGAAACTGAAAACAAAATGGCAAAGTAAAATGAAATGTTATTTGGCCCTAAAAAGACAGTAGGCTGTAGTGAACTACCTGACCACAGTTACTGACAAAAAACTGAGAACCACCTTAACAAGGTACAGACTTAGCGAGCACCACTTAGCCATAGAGACTGGCAGGCACAGAAAATCATTGTTGCCAGAAGAAAACAGATTGTGCCAACAATGCAAAGGCAACCAAATCGAAACAGAAAAACACTTCCTGATGGAATGCGCCAAATTTGCCAAAAAATTCTACCCAAAAATGCTCCAGAAATGTCCCCAATTCAATTATACACCCAATGAAGATACACTACCCTTCCAATTAGGAGAACAAAAAGGTTGCTGCATACTAGCAGCACAATTTGTGTTCTCTTGCCATACTCTGAGGGACAATGTGCGACCACCTCATGCGCACATTCACACACGTAAAAGCAGACATATTCACTCATGCACACAACACAAAGATAGTCAGACAGACACACAAACCTAACATCACTTATTGATATTTTTGTCATAGGCTTGGCCCTTTTTTTTTAAGAAAGAACAAATAAATTAATTTATAGTCTACCATTCATTGTATATAGTTGTACCTTGTAACCACTGCTTTGGCAACACAAGTGCCTATATTTGTCATGCCAATAAAGCACTTTGAAATTGAAATTGAGAGAGAGACTGAGAGAGAGAGAGAGCACAGTGCAGGTCACATCACCCTCTGACAAGGCCCGCCTACGTACAAGCACTGTCTGGCAAAAATCAGACAGATCAGCCAGACTTTGGAGAAGTGCACCAATTATTGCAGCTTATCTGTAAGATAATTTTGATAAAATAAAAAGTATCACTGCTTCCTCCTCTGTTGTTGATTTCCAGTAATCTGAGATCAGTAAAAGATCTGTACTGCTTTTCATTGTACAATACTATGATCAATGAAATTGTAATGAGAATGAAATCACTGTCGATTAACTCTTGGAATATTCAAGCTTTGTTCTCCTCAACAGTTGGATTCAAAAGCACAAACCCACATTTCCTTATGAACATCTCGGTCGCGATGTCATAGTTCTGCATGGTGCCGAGATAACACAGACACTCACTGTCCCCAAAACTACAGAGACATTTTACTTCCATCTCGAAAACATAAACATATCAAACATGGCAGAGACTTGGGAGGTGTGGTGATATGGTTGAAAGAGGACTTATCATGCAATTTATTTGAAATTGAAAGAGCACCAACACATGAGGTTAAAATTAAACAAAAAAATCCATTCAATGCAATAACGACCTGTATATTTGTGCGACCTACATTCCCCCTTTAGAGTCACCATACTTCAAAGCCAATTTCTTTGAAAATCAGGCATTACCAGGCCCAGGGTAATGTCCTATTCACAGGCGATTTAAATTCCAGAACAGGATTAAGAGGACAGATAGTGATATAGTAGATTATGTTGGCAACAGCCACATTTTAAGAAGGTCCTCTGTACACCTGTGATAGAAAACAAGCTTGCTTACTGTGTTTAACAATATGCAATGTATTTTTAGGTGTTTATAACAAAACTATGTATGTAACTGAAGATGAAAAATGGAAAGGTACTGGAGAGGAAGAGAAAGAGAACAATGTGGGCAAAACAGGGAACTTGCCACAGGCGTTTAAGGAGGTCATGAATGTGTAAATGTGACTTGAGCGATACGCGTTGTAAATTACGTAAAATCATAGTTAAAAGTAACATCTGCTGTAAGCATAGAGCCATTCTGCGCAAAATGTCATGTCTTGACCAATAGCGTGTGAAAACTGCACATACTGTGTATAATATCAAAACAGGTCTAGCTGTTCTGTTAAGAAGGAACACCTACCCCCGCTGCAAAAGCACCAGTGAACTAGACGCTTGGTCCAGGTTTCTGAGAGAAGCAACAGTTTCTCAGAAAAACAGAAATGATTGCAGGCGGGGGTGACTGTCATACCAAGACCTGTCGGGCCGTTGGAAAGAGATATAAAGGAAAGAGGTGTAAACAGAAGGTTGAGACTCTCTTCTCGTACTCCAAAATGAGTGCTTGAATGGTTTCTCCTATTTGGCCAAATAAAAGTTGTATTGCTGAATTACTCTGTGACCCAAATAAATTATTTGCCTCCGTTGAAGGTAAAATCCACTACACACCTTACCCCAACCAATACCCAAAGAAATAGCCCTGACTACACTTTTTTTTTAAACGGCAAAGAGTTGGCACTTCTGTCGATCCATAGGTCTGTACATACTTAATTGTAGGATCAGAGGGGACCCTATACTATGGTTCACTCATTGTTCAGCTCTAGTGTAGTTGATTATACAATCACTGACACAGACCCCTCCTTTATGAGTGCATTCACATTCAGAACACTGACACCACTTTCAGATTATTGTCAGATAAATGTATATTTTCATAAAAATTGGACAACAGAGAGCAAAAGAATCAGAGCTCTGCAAAACATTTTGGCTAAACAAAATATCCGGATGGGCTCATGAGAGTGACCTGAAACTTAAAACAGCAATCAGCTCACCAGAGACTACTCACCTTATTAACAATGTCCTCTCAAAACCATTTCAACCAAACCAATCAGACATTAATGTGGCTGTAACACTAATCAACAAAATATATTATACATCAGGTCTCAAAAACAAACATAACAAATCTCACCAGAGACCCCCAAAAAGAAAAATGGTTTGATGAGGACTGCAGAAGTGTCAGAAGTAAACTAAGACACATGTCCAATCAAGAACACCATGAACAGAAGAATACTGAAATTCGTCAAAACTATGCTGAATCACTGAGAGAGTATAAAAAGATTTTAAGACACAAAAACATAGTCATTATAATCAAAACCTCAGAGAAATTGATGATTATATTTACCAAAATCAGTTCTGGGAACAATGGAACAAACTGAGCAACAAAAGTGCACAAACTCTGACCATACAAAACTGTAATATCTGGAAGATTTTGTTTTTGATCATGGGATTGTTGTTCCCTATCCATTCGAGCCGGAATACACAGAAGAAGAACTGGCTAATTTGCAGGCTGATTTGGGGTGCAAATTTTTTTCCACCCGGTGCGCACTTGCAGACATTGTGAAAATATAAAGAACAGCGAGGCACTTCACTTCCCGATAGGGTGACCAGACGTCCCCGTTTTACGGGGACAGCCCGTTTTTGGTGGCCTGTCCCCAGCTGGAGCTGTCCCCAGAAATGTCCCCATTTTTAACTGTGCATTAAAAACAGACCGCAAAGTGAAATTGGGATGGCAGGTATGCCATCCCGCCAAGTTACGCCTTGGCGGGGGCATGCCCCATACCTATACAGCACCGAGAGTTTGGCACTTTTCAGGGTTCCCCACAGAAATAACCACAACAGCCACAGACACTCAGCCCTTAAAAACATTAAATTCTGTAGATTCTGACCCCATTTCAACAGCCAGATTTCATAAACAACTTCACATGTCCACACAATAAAGCTCCAAACTAAGGGGATTTTGCGTTTTCTCCTTCTTCTTCTTCTCTTTCTTCTTCTTCTTCTTCTTCTTCTTCTTCTTCTTCTCATTCTTCTTCTTCTCATTCTTATTTTTCCTGCCGCCTATCCCACTAATAACATGTCTCCCCATTGGACATTTTACCAACACCCGCCAAATCTTCACCTACACGACCCAATGAAAAACTCGCATACACACGCAAAATACCCATACCTTTTTACTCTGAAACATTTTCAGTCCAAACAGCTAGTCCGCCTTTGGCCTAGTGGGTAAGGTTACAGTCTTGGGAATTCAGGGTCGGAGGTTCAAGCCCACCTAGGACTATGTTTCTTTAACCTGCTTTTACCCTCACTAATAATTGTCTACTACTTCTCAATTATTGCTTTTGCACCATATCTACCCGCCGTTCACCGAACGTATACACTGTATTATGACGTACCGTCTGCACGTTCAATTGTTAACCGGCTACAATATTGCAAAGCCATATGAATTCAACGGGAGCTCTTCTGTGCTTACTCGCCTGTGTTCTTCTTTAAAACCACGGACAGGTTTGCTAATGATATTTCACGCATTGCATAGCTATGTCATGGTGCTGCCCTAACAAAGTGACAGACTGGTAAACGTCTGGTTGAAGGATCGAATCCCGCATCACGCTCAGGCAGATCATTTCCTCTTTTACACTAACGTTCTCTTACGCTTATATTTGCTTTACCAAAACTCACTCATGGCCACCCATATGCATTTCATGACGGCAAATGTATTCCTTTTATTAAAAAGTTACACCAGTTCACCGCTGTGCCATTTCTACTAACTACATTTCTTCACTTGGCTACCGTACAAAACCTTATCAGCAAACGCCACGTTTCTACATTCATGTTACCTCGCCTTGTTCTCTATCTAGCCACATACAAACAATTACTACGTATGTACGTTCTGCAACTCCCCATTAAAATATTACATTTAAAATCATGATTCACTCATAATTATAACTACTAGTACTGAACATGAAAAAAACACTGCAGTGCAATAGATTTCACACGTTACTTAACCCTCCACTTTAACGGCAAACCCTTTATAGCGACTGTTATATATACCGTTCGATAAGGAATATAAGCTCGCTCATGGTCACTCCATTTACTTCGCACTGTACTCCGTGATCATGTCAACCTTCACCTACATGCCCATTCTGCTAAAAACATATTGTTTCAACTACGCTATTTCATAATTTCATCCTAATTTCTCTCACACTGTTGTTATTTTCTCATAAGCAAAGCCTGCTGGGACATATGCGTCTGCTCCTATTCTCCACTATCATGTTTTCCGGTTCTAGTTTAGCAAAACAGCGAAGAGGATTCCTACCTGCAGATAAGCCTATCAAAATGCCTTATAGACCTTACAAACACTGAAAGTGCATCTCCACGAAATAACAGACAAAACGGAGCACGACAGAAGGCTACACAAGTTGCGACCTAGGGAGTTATAATTCTACGGGCTTGCTGATTCTTTTGTCACCAAGGCTCGTTGGATGGACGTCAAATCCGTGAGTACATACACTGGCCATATTCCATCTGCGTTTCTCATGCGTTTACACTTACACGCCACCGCACCCTTTGTCACAGCCACTGTTTTACATATATAGCAAACCGAAACTGCTGAACGGTACACGCTCATCAGACTGTATACAAATTCACACAACGATAGCCAAAATCCACAACCGTTTCTTACAGGGAATTTCTCACTCTCATAATAAAACGCTTTGCAAAAAGAAATGATATCTCATAAAAACACGTTTTCAACATACAAAAATTGGACATATACACGCCTATTCAATCAATCTTCACTGTGAGAGAGCCATCCACACATATGTTTGGCCTGTCCATGTAGTGCATGCTTATACACACAGGGCCAAGTGACTTGAAAGAATTGAGGAAATATTGGGTAGCATTGCTTTGAAATACATCTTGTCATTTCGGTGAGGCAAGATAGCCTATATTGTTTGTAGTACCGTAACTTGGCTTCATTTTGATATCAATACTTTTGAGTAACTTGGCATTTTTGTACGTTGAAAACGTGTTTTTTATGAGATAATAATTT
Organism: Anguilla japonica; assembly: GCA_025169545.1. Taxonomy (NCBI): domain Eukaryota; kingdom Metazoa; phylum Chordata; class Actinopteri; order Anguilliformes; family Anguillidae; genus Anguilla; species Anguilla japonica. Next base: position 41,514,026 of record CM045896.1, read on the forward strand.
ACGTGGCAAGAAAGACCGAGCAGCAGAGCCTACCTGTTGACGTCTCAATCGCTTTGTGCTTGTTTTGGCTAACAGAGAGGGCTGCTTGCTATAGCAGCTTCATATCACTCTTCTTCTTCTACTTGCTCACGCTAGTTTTAGAGAAAACTGCTGTGGAAAACTTGGCCAGAAGCTAGCAAGTGTCAAGTGAATCCACAACATCACCACAAACGTCTTTTCAAGACTATAGTTTATTACAGTACAACAGTGCCATGGTCTAAATACATGGAACCGGAACTGTCCCCCTTTTTTATTTCACACATAATAACATTGGATAATTTAATAATACATTGACCGCCGAACTGGAAACGTGCCTGGTTTTCATTTCAGAAATCTGGTCACCTTACTTCCTGAGGCAATCAGTGAGACAGCGATGATGACACTGACGTAACGTGCACTCTCACGTAGTAGCGCGCACCCTAGTGATGGGCAAAACAGTTCTTTTTAGTTTACTGAATCAGTAGAATGTGGACGACGGGGGGGGGGGGTTGTTTTAGCCCTAGATGCTGATTTCTTTACAGTGACTTGTTCTAACGGCTGCTTGAAAGAGAAAGTGCTGATATACGTTAGCTAAGTAGCTAGATCGTTTTCTCATAAAATGTAGTCGATAAAATAGTAGCCTTGGCTAGTCTGCTTTGAGACATGTTTTTTAAAAAAGGCTTGTTATTTCATTGAAAATAAACAGTACACTTGACAGTGATGTTCGATTATTATCCATTTATTATCCATATTTCCATACCCACTTTCCTCACCAGAGACTCCTCATTCTCTACAGCAAGAGGAACAAACTATTGTTGTGTCGTTCGCAAACGACTCGGGCAAGTGTACTGTACTGTTGTGTCGTTCGCGAATGATTCGGGCAAAAGTACTGTTGTGTCGTTCGCGAACGATTCGGGCAAGTGTACTGTTGTTTGCGAACGATTCGTGCAAGTGTACTGTCGTTCGCGAACGATTCGGGGCAGGCACAGTACGTTCAGTGAACGAATCACTGAACTGCGAATGCTAGTCTATCAATGAACTACCAGTTCACGTTCGCGAACGAATCGTTTCACGAAGTGATTCAGTACACTTCGTTCACCCAAAAGATTTGTTCTTTTGAAGGAATCGTTCGCGAACAACACAACACTAGTAAACACCAGTTACACTTCTCAACTCTGCCTGTAAAACTGGTTTGAATGTTATTCTCAGCACGTTGAAGACCTAGTGTTATATATGAAACGACGTGCACAAAAATATGGGACAAACTGTGTCCCATAATGAATCAATACGGGATGTAGCATTTTACTTTGAAATCCGGGACGATCCTGTATTATATGGGATGGGTGGCAACCCTAGCGACAGGGCACTCCGATTTCTCGGCTGTCACCAACCCCGGAGTCTTGGAGACTTTGTTCTGAATGCCAAGGATCAATTGGAAATGACATTCCACACCGGATGGTCCAAATGGGACTCTCTCGGAAATGTAAGTGTGTTGGCTATATACCGTAGTAATGTCAGTGGATAGCATAACGTTATCGTTAGCTAAAGGAAATCCTAGTTTTGGCGACTGGTGTTCATGTGTGGTAGTCTATGCATGTGTTTTGCTGAGAGTAATGTTACCGTAAAATCCTGTTTTGAACACATAGGTATAGGGCTTGGTGCATCAGCTAAACTACAAGACTGTAACGTTACATCTCTGACACATGAATGAAGTTAGCAAGAGTGACAATCGAAATGATGCTTATAACTTTTATGACATAGTCTGCCAATATCTGCATGAGCCTTAACATAATGTTTTGCTTCGCTTCTTCTCTATTTTGCTGCGAAACGAAATCATAGAAGAAAAACAGGAAACCATACTACTATGTGGACTTCCGCTAAAAAAAATAGGTCTTTGTTTCTAATGTTAGAAATTTAAAATGAAATAACTAATCGAAAAATGAAGGGCAACAAATTCATTAGAAGGACAATATCAGTCATGAGAAGCAGGGACGTGTGTTTCCAATGAGTCTAACGTGGAGTTTGATGTTGAAAGGGCTTCTATTGGATGGGGGGCGGGGGGGGGGGGGGGGGGGGGGTTTGCTCGCACGGGAATCAAAAATCTACAAATATCTAAATATTGAAGCAAGCAACCTAAAAACTGTCAGGGATGCACACAAAACTCTGGGTAGGTGTTAAAATGAGCCCAGAAGTGTTATAAAGTGCAATTCCCCTTTAGAGGTTTGAAAAGCCTGTGGCTATGATGGCATCAGGACTGAGATGTTTAAACGAAGTAACCCTGATCTGCAGCAGGTCCTGCTCAAATTGTTCAAGATGGTTGCTTCCCTGAGAACTGGAGCTGGGGGCTTTATTTCCGAAATGCACAAGAGTGGCGACGAATTAGACCCTAACTACCGAGGCATTTGTGTAAGCAGTAATCTGGGGAAGGTTTTATGCAGTATTGTTAACGCCTGAATACTAGCCTTCCTTACCGAACGCAATGTCTTGAGTAACAAACAAATTGGCTTTCAATCAAATCACCACACAAGTGATAACATTTACACCCTGTACACCCTAATGAATCAACATGTACACAAACAAAACAGCGATGTTATTGGAACAATCTAAAAACACTGGCCTAACACTAAATAAAACAGAAGTTAAATTCCTCTTCTATGCTGATGACTTGGTGCTGCTGTCACCCACTGAACAGGGGCTACACCAGCATTTGGATCTGCTAGAGCAGTATTGCCAGAACTGGGCCCTGACATTAAACCCTAAAAAAATCTAAAATAATGATCTTCCAAAAAGAGCAAGATCTCAGGAAAGCAGACACGCATTAATTCTAGGAAACGCCATCCTGGAACATATTCTGTTTTATGATTACCTAGGACTGAAGATCAGTGCCTCAGGAAACTTTGGTCTGACAGTGAATTCACTGAAAGAAAAGGCATGTAGGGCTTTCTAAGCAATCAGGAAAAAACTACCAGATTGATATTCCAATTAGGATTTGGTCAAAAATTGCTTCATATGGAACTGAAGTATGGGGTCCATTCACTCAGCATGACTACACTAGAGGGGAGAAGCATCCAATTTAAGCCCTGCATTAAGAATTCTGTTTAAAAAAAGAAGTCAAATTGACTGTAAACATACAAAAAAGGGCACTCAAATTCTGGATGCATCTCAAATCAAGCCCCAAAACAGCACTGCAGTTTCATGCACTTCAAACTCAAGAGTTGAATCCTGAAAAGAGTCCACTAAGCTGGATCTGAGACTAACTAATCATCGCACACTAATAATAAACACAAATCAGGTTAAACCAAATTGTTAAACAAAATAAAACTATTTTATTGTTTATTTTTATATAACAATAACATATCTCAGACCAGCACTGCTTCACAAACACAAATCGGAATAAATCAAACTGTAATAATAAATATAACAATTTATCTAGAACATTGGAACAGCCAAAACAAAACAGAAGACAAGCTTAATTGCCACCTGGCCCTAAAACGAGAATACAAATTAGCTGAATATCTTGTTAATGTCCAGGATATAAAGTAGAGACAAGTCCTTACCAAGTACAGGCTCAGTGACCACAACCTAGCCATCAAAAAAGGCAAGCAGGCATAAAAAAAAAAATCATGGATACCAAAAGAACTGAGAATATGTGGTCACTGTATGACAGGTTCACCTCCATCTAAAATGGCATAAACATGACAAAATTAGGGAAAAATATTGTATGAATTTTTTTTCTCTCTCTCTCTCTCTCTCTCTCTCTCTCTCTCTCTCTCAATTCAAGTTGCTTTATTGGCATGAAATACAAATGTAATTATTTCCAAAGCATACATATATGTAATATACATAATAATAATAATAATATTAAAATAATAATGATAAATGTAACAATATATAACAATAACAGCGTAAGTAAATCAATAAATATGTACAATGCTTATATGGGGTGGGTGGTCACTCACTGTCCCTCAGGTTATGACAGGCTGAAATGAACTGTGCCGCAGTTGGGGCTGTTGTTCCTTGCCCAAGAAGAATTGCACATTTTTCTTCTTTAGAGATGAAATTAAAATTATTTAATAATTTGGTCTAATTTGTGGAAATATTTTTTTCTAATTTGTAAATATTTTGTGCAGGTAAGGAGGAAGTGCATCTCTGTTTCCACCTCTCCTGTCTTGCAGTGACCACATATTCACTCTTCTTTTGGCACCCATGTTTTTTTGTGCCTTTTTCAATGACTAAGGTGTGGTCACTGAGCCTGTACTTGGTCAGGATTTGTCTCTGCTTTGTATCTCTCTCTCTCCCTCCCTCCCTCTCTCTCTGTGTGTTCCACTTTATACAATCACCTGCCAGAGCGCTGAAAAAGCAGCTTTGGACCTGTAACCGCATTTACAGTGAGACACGGGGGGTTTCCAAGAACCGTAGGCACACAGTTGAGCTTTACCTTTAAGTGAACAGAAATTACGACTGATGGCTTTCAGGCTTCATTTTAGAGGTGACTCAGTATCCTTTATAATGCTTGATTAGAGGCAGCTACTGAATGCAGTTACACCAACCACTGTGTTTTTATTTTTTTTTCATTTAAGTATGATTAACAGTGACATTAACTGCCTGTTAGTGGGCCAGAGCGCAAACCCTTCCAGAATTGCTCATCTAAATAGCAGTTGTCACTGGGAAGAATTTGTGCATGATATGATTTTTTAAAAAAAGAATAATAATAATAATAATAACAAAATCCACTTCTACATGGTCCTCTATCCTCTTATCAGTAGCCAGGCTCATCAACAATTATTTTTTTCTACTTTTCTAAGTTGGACAGAAATAACTCAATATCCCTGTGACCTGTTTATATTCACACCTGCTGGGCAATCTGTTATTTTCCTCAATGCCACATCATTCTGCTTTTAATTTAATCAGTTATTTCAATGTAATTCAGCACCATGTCCTTCTATGTTAAAAATGTGCATTTCTGCCTCCATACTCTCTCTCTCTCATCAGACTATTAAGCCAGTGGCCAATATTCAATGCACAATTCAATGAATTTGTCCTTGCAAGTGGTTGTTTTGTTCTTCACAGACAGGTCAGAATTAATTTCTGTGGTTGCCAGACTTGCCATACGAGAGAAGCAGTCGCAAGCATGAACGTCGGCCGGTTTTCACTTTCCGAGCAGCGTAATAGGCAATAAGGCAAAAGCAGAACCGTGACAAGCCTCCTTCAAGCATGTGGTGACAACCCTGCGCTTAACTGAGGTACACGAGCCCGAAAAGACAGTGCCACAGTCACAAGCACAAAAGGAAATGACATGAGCACGAAAGGAAGTGACACAAGCAAGAACGAGAATGATGGACTGCACCCCTTCAAGTCAGTACATCCAGAGAAGAAAGCACATTTCTGCCTGTGGTAAACACACAGGGCACCTTCTCCTTGGTTATCTCCCCATGGTGGCGGCATTGAACATGTATCAGCCAAAAGTTGAGCTGCCTCGCTCATCTCTGCAAGGCAAGCCCTGAACCTGTAACTCCAAATTGGAAGCGGGGGGGCGGGGGGGGGGGGGGGGGGGGGGGGCGGGGGGGGGGGGGGGGGGGGGCGGGGGTGGGGGGGGGGGGGGGGGGGGGGGGGGGGGGGGGGGGGGGGGGGGGGGGGGGGGGGGCGGGGGGGGGGGGGGGGGGGCGGGGGGGGGGGGGGGGGGGGGGGTCTGCTAATTTACTTCTTGCCAGCTTGGTGTAACAGTAGATAGTTTCCCTTCCAAGCCTGCAACATACGTCCGGTTCTGTGACGGTTGTTGTTGTGGATGTCTCTTGGCATGGTTGCATTAGTCTTCTTGTTGTCTGTGGTCGTGTCACGGTTCAGTTTATCACCTTGTTAGTTGTGGTCTAAGAACGGTTCTGTTTGTCTTTTCACGTTTCTGGTGTTGCAGGTGTTGGGTTTATTATCTCGTTGCTTGTGGTCTTGTAGCAGGTGGGTTTATCTCCCTGTTGCTTGTAGTCTTGTAGCGGTTGGGTTTATCTCCCTGTTGCTTGTAGTCTTGTAGCGGTTGGGTTTATCTCCTTGTTGCTTGTGGTCTTGTAGCAGTTGTGTTTATCTCCCTGTTGCTTGTGGTCTTGTAGCAGTTGTGTTTATCTCCCTGTTGTTCGTGGTCTTGTAGCGGTTGTGTTTATCTCCCTGTTGCTTGTAGTCTTGTAGCGGTTGGGTTTATCTCCCTGTTGCTTGTAGTCTTGTAGCAGTTGGGTTTATCTCTCTGTTGCTTGTAGTCTTGTAGCGGTTGGGTTTATCTCTCTGTTGTTCGTGGTCTTGTAGCGGTTGTAATGAGTTATGTTTCAGCAGCTGAAGCTGAACACAAGGTACACCTTGAGGGCCACTGTGTCCAGGGCGTGCATTTCATTTGAAATGACTTATGGTATTGACCTTCGTGTTGGGCACATTGTATCTGGAGATTAACTAATGACTCCCAGTTAAACATCCCCCCATTCTGTGCTGCTGGAAAATTAATGAAGTAATTAAACACGGAATGGCTGCAGCATCATCCATTTCTTCAGTGTTTTTCAAATATATTTACTTCTCTCTTTAACCTGCCTCATTTCCTTCAGTGTCATCCTCTCCCTCCCTCTTTCTCCTTCTCTTAGAAGGGAAACACTTTTTTTTTTTGAAAGCACAAAGGCTTTTGAAAAATTACCAGTAATTTCATAGTGCACAAAGGCGCTATAGTTTGAAGAAAGGTATTTTTAAAAAGAATGCCATGTTGTACAAAAGATGTATTTTGGAGAATATTTTGGTTCCCTAGTTTTTTTTATTTTTTTGCAGACCGCTATTGACAGACAGGAGCTCTGCAGAGCCCACTTATCACCCGTGACCACGCAATTCCTTCGTGGAATAGAGCCATTAACGCCATTATGAAATCATATTAATCATGAAAAATTAATAGCATTGCGATGAGGCAAATCCAATAGTTAGACCTCTCATTTGAAGTATATCATTATTTTCAGCTTGCCATCTAGGTAATTACTTTGTAAGTGATGTGTCACTAAACTTGCTCATATCTGTTCCACAGTTACGGACACAGAACATGCTGTTGTGTTTAATGCAATGCAATCATGCCAGTGCCGAGAGTAACCCAATTCCGAGTTTAATTCTACAGCCTCGTTTCAGTCACAAGGTTGCTACCCGTGAAGGCAAAATCTTAAGGTAGGATTTGCTTATCTCTCCTTCCAGGCACATCCCAAAAAGAATTCCTTTAAAAAATTAGATTTTTAGGAGCCTTATTTCAATCAAATTTGAAGGGTACCAATGTATCGCAGATCTTTTTGAATACCTCTTTATTGGTTACAGTTTACAATAAGGTCACATGAATTGGCACTAACTAATGTAGTCGTTAACATGAATTAATGATGTACAGACACATTAATTAATCATGGAATCTAGTTAGTAGTTGACAAATACATTAACTAATGCATTAGTTACATGACGATTTATCAAAACACAGGATAAACTTATTATTAATTAACCATTAACAAATACATGAACTGTTTTTTGTTTTTTTTAATCCCAATATGAACTGGCATTAATTAATGTAGTTGCTAACATGAATTAATGATGTACAAATACATTTACAAAGCTGTACAGATAAACTTTTCAGTAGTTGGTAAATGGACTGCATTTACATAGCGCTTTACAATTGATGCCTCTCATTCACTCACACACACCAACGGTGAAAGGCTGGCACGCAAGGTACCAGTCAGCTCGTTGGGAGCAATTAGGGGTTAGGTGTCTTGCTCAGGGACACGGCGACACACCCAGGGCGGGGGATCGAACCGGCAACCCTCCGACTGCCAGCCAACCGCTCTTACCTCCTGAGCTATGTCGCCCCAGTAGTTAGTAGTTAACTACGTTTAAGTTAAATTAACTACATTAGTTTATGCCAATTTGTGTGACCTGTGTGACAGTGTTACCTCTTTATCTTAAAAATGTTGATTACAAAATAGTGGGTCAATCACAGACAACAAAAGATGAGTATTTTGTACATATGTAGATTAAACATTTGATGTTATGTCTAAAAAAAAAGTGAAGTTGGGGTTAATCGAAACAGGGAAGACAAAAAAACTATTTAAATCCTGCAATTACATTTTTGTGTCATGTTTGTTCACTTAGAGTCGTGTCTTACATTCCTGGTACTGTATGTGAGCAGCTGCTAATGTGGTAATTGACTGTGAGGAATTAGAAACATTTAATCCTTTTCTACCCCAGTTCCTGCTCTTATCACCTGTTCATTCTGAACTCTTGTGTAGTCAAACAGTAGCCGCGTTTCCACCAAATTACCCGGAACTTTTAGTCCCAGGAACTACTTTTCCAGGAACTAAAAGGTTCCTTCAAACAATGGTTGCCTGCGTTTCCACCGGGGTCTAAAGTTCCGCGAAGATTAGGCAAATTAGTTCGCTGACGTATAAAATAGCGACGTTGTCGTCGGTCCATCTGTCCTATGATTTATTCTGTAACCCCATACTACCACCGAAGTAGCCTACATTATTTTCTAATAACCGGGACAGCCCGGAGGGGTTTATTCCACTTATATACAACGGGTTACCAACAATGACTATATATGGTTACTTTTGTATTTATTGATTTTTTTTATCAATTTAATCACCTGGAATTGAAATACTCTTCTGCAGCCGTTTGGGCATATTTTACCGTTGTCAAGCAAAACTGTCGTTGGTAGTTGAACTTGGACCGTTGTTATGCAACAAAAAGGATATAACAGGCCAATAGTCAGATTGTAACTGTTTTATATATCCTCTCAAGCACATTCATTATGTTTTTATGCGAACATTCACTTTCATGTCTTGACATCCGAAGCGACAGAATGCATTCACATTTCCAATATAACTGGCAACAACAGCAGAAAACATGCACACGTTGTAAACAATTTGCTGTTTGATTACTTTCTCATTGTCAATTCCATATAGGCTAATCGCAAAATGACAAGAATAGAACGAAAACTCGGACTTGCGTGAAAATTTAAATTAGCAGTGGTACAGCCACCGTTTGCTTTCCTTCGAAGTTACTGCTAGCCGAGCAGCGAAGTGTGCCCTCCAGATGCGAACCATGCACCATAAATTAGTCCATAGTCTTCCTGGTCTTTTTGTGGAATTGAAGAATGGCAGAGTAAAATTACGGCAGTCAGAAAAAGCTAAAGCGACGATTACTAGAATTAACCTGTTATTTTTCTCTGACAAAAAGTGCGGAAGGTGATTTCCAGTTTGCTTTTACTGTATCAACAATGTGAATTACGCAGAACTACCGCATACCTCACATAACTGTATCAAACGCTTTGAGTCAATTACAACGGACTAACAAAGAAAATCCGGAAGAAAATATTCAGCAACCGAATTAATCCGTTTGAATGTTTTGGTACGTAATATGCTGTCCCAGCATGAATGCTTAGCATTTTATAAAACGAATACTAAAGCAAGAAAAGAACAGAAGAGCACACGTTATAATTCCAAGACGTTGGCAGGCTATAACTAAAACTAGGCTACTGCGCCGCATAACATACAAGTTTGATTTGAAGTTATTATGAAAATAAATTGGTTTGCGGCTGCATATTTTCAAACATGGCGGTTGAAAATAAATACAAAAAAATGCTGCGTGTACTCGACCAATCAGAAATGTTCAGCGCTGCAAGCTCCACCCAAAAGGTTCCTGTACTTTCGGAAAGTACTACCCCCCGAGCAGGAACCTTTTGGAGGTAAAATAAAGCCCCCGGAACTAAATTTAGACCCTAGTTCCTGCGGTGGAAACGCACGTAGTTCCTCAAAAGGTTCCTAGTTCCGGGGTAAAGTTCCTGCGGTGGAAACGCGCCTAGTGTTGGCTCGTGGAGGCCCAGGTGTTTTTTCTTTGTACTCAAATTACACATTAACTCCCCGACACTGGTGAAGGTCTGAATGAGATCAAAATGGCTGCACAATTATGATTTTGTCCACCTGGGCACATTTCGTTTTTGCACATTTTACTGGTTGGTAGGCTATGTGTACTCAACTATGTGAAGCCAGCAGATATGCCACAGTGCCCTTCTCATGGCTAACTGCTGCAGCTAATCAGTCTGTGTAGACCTATCAGTCTGTACAGACCCTGTACCCTTCTCATGGCTAACTGCTGAAGCTAAGCAACCACACCACCCTGTACTCTTCTCATGGCTAACTGCTGAAGCTAAGCAGCCATATCACCCTGTACCCTTCTCATGGCTAACTGCTGAAGCTAAGAAACCACACCACCCTGAGCCTTCTCATGGCTAACTGCTGAAGCTAAGAAACCACACCACCCTGACCCTTCTCATGGCTAACTGCTGAAGCTAAGCAACCACACCACCCTGTACCCTTCTCATGGCTAACTGCTGAAGCTAATCAGCTATACCACCCTGTACCCTCCTCATGGCTGACTGCTGAAGCTAAGCAACCACACCACCCTGTACCCTTTCCCTCTGGACCCAACATAAATCCAATCTCCCAACATACTGCGGAGTCACTGTGCTAGAGAAGGTTCAGTCCTTAGGATGAGTCATTAAAACGTCGTCCTGACTCTGTCTATCATTAAATATCCAGTGGCACTTTTCGGAAGAGTATGGGTGTTTGTCCTGGCCAACTTCCCTCCCCCAAAAAACTGGCCCTGTGTCCGGCCACCTAATCACCTCCTTTATCCGATTGGCTGCTGGCCCTCGCATTTCCTGCCCAGGTCCAGTGCCCGGGCTGTCGCTGGAGAGGAGAGCTGAGCTCTCAGTTGACGACCTTGTTAAAAGAAGGATATATTGTTTTTTATAAGTGTTTGTTCAATGAGGACTGATATTCTTTCAGTGCGTGGTTAGCATTCTAGTTTTGTTCTTCGTTTATCAGTGCTGCCTTCAAAGACAGCTACTGCAGCTGGAAAGGACTCAGGCAACCAACAGGCAGCTGGATTCAGATGCTGCTGTAATGCAGTGCTTGCCAGTTTTCTTCATGGTGGGGAAAATCAGCTGGTTTTCCATCTACACATATAAAACAGGAGGTTATGGGACTTGTAGTTTGTGTGGACCTCTCCCCCTGCATGAGAGGGTTCATGCTGTGCGTATGACGAGGTTCTGGTGAAAGCCAGCTGTTCTATGGAAAAGAGGAGCTAAATAAAGGCCTTGTTTTAATATTTCCCCCACCTGCCGGAGGAGAACAGCCTGCAGAACACTATACCCCTGCTCTATACCCCCCCCAAACCTGCAGAACACTATACCTCTGCTCTATACCCCCCCCCCCCCAAACCTGCAGAACACTATACCTCTGCTCTGTACCCCCCCCCAAACCTGCAGAACACTATACATCTGCTCTGTACCCCCCCCCCCCCAAACCTGCAGAACACTATACCTCTGCTCTATACCCCCCCCAAACCTGCAGAACACTATACCTCTGCTCTGTACCCCCCCCAAACCTGCAAACACTATACCTCTGCTCTATACCCCCCTCCCCAAACCTGCAGAACACTATACCTCTGCTCTGTACCCCCCCAAACCTGCAGAACACTATACCTCTGCTCTATACCCCCCCCAAACCTGCAGAACACTATACCTCTGCTCTATACCCCCCCCCCAAACCTGCAGAACACTATACCTCTGCTCTGTACCCCCCCCCAAACCTGCAAACACTATACCTCTGCTCTATAACCCCCCAAACCTGCAGAACACTATACCTCTGATCTGTACCCCCCCAAACCTACAGAACACTATACCTCTGCTCTGTACCCCCCCCCCCCCCCAAACCTGCAGAAACACTATACCTCTGCTCTACCCCCCCCCCCCCCCCCCCCCCCAAACCTGCAGAAACACTATACCTCTGCTCTACCTACCCCCCCCCCCAAACCTGCAGAACACTATACCTCTGCTCTATACCCCCCCCCCCAAACCTGCAGAACACTATACCTCTGCTCTATACCCCCCCCCAAACCTGCAAACACTATACTTCTGCTCTGTACCCCCCCCAAACCTACAGAACACTACACCTCTGCTCTATACCCCCCCAAACCTACAGAACACTATACCTCTGCTCTATATACCTCCCCCCCAAACCTGCAGAACACTATACCTCTGCTCTATACCCCCCCCCAAACCTGCAGAACACTATACCTCTGCTCTATACCCCCCCAAACCTGCAGAACACTATACCTCTGCTCTATACCCCCCCAAACCTGCAGAACACTATACCTCTGCTCTATACCCCCACCCCCAAACCTGCAGAACACTATACCTCTGCTCTATACCCCCCCCAAACCTGCAGAACACTATACCTCTGCTCTATACCCCCCCAAACCTGCAGAACACTATACCTCTGCTCTGTACCCCCCCCCCAAACCTGCAGAACACTATACCTCTGCTCTATACCCCCCCCCCCCCCCAAACCTGCAGAACACTATACCTCTGCTCTGTACCCCCCCCCCAAACCTGCAGAACACTATACCTCTGCTCTATACCCCCCAAACCTGCAGAACACTATACCTCTGCTCTATACACCCCCCCCCCCCCCCCCCAAACCTGCAGAACACTATACCTCTACTCTGTATCCCCCTCATTAATTCTTTATTACCACCTCCCACTCATCCCCAGTAACTGATGGACATCCTCTCTCCCCCTTTCACCCTCTCCTTCTCTTCCTCTCTTTTGCTCCCCTCTCTCTCCCTTGGCACACAAATCATAAATCAGACCTGTCCAACTGATGGAAGTAATTATTATTATTATTATTATTATTATTATTATTATTATTATTATTATTATTATTATTACTGTTTCTGTTAACATACCCATCCAAATGACAAAAAAAATAATAATTCCCCACAGATGGGAAGCTCATGATTAACGGTCCAAATGTAAAATGACCAGGAAACCTGTGCAATTATGTTCACACAGTGCTAGCACTCTGTGCAGACACATGGTTTTGCCCTGTGCTAATTTTATTTCCCCCTTCTCAATACTGATGCAGTCACAACATCAAGTCACCACAATCACAATCCTTAGCGTTAGCCCGCTACTTAATTGTCATTTTCCCTGAATTCCTCAAATCAGTTCACAATGAGTTCAATGTTCAAATCTTTCAATGTAGTTTCGAAAATGGCAATGTGATGCAGGAGCAACTTTTTCCCCTCTCTTACAATGCATCATCTTTATAAACATTTCTAAAAAAAAATAAAATACACTTCATACAGATTGCAGGTGTCAAACTCCAATCCTGAAGGGCCACAGAGTCTGCTGGTTTTTTGGGGCATTCTTGGCACCGGTAGTTCATTCGAGTCATCGATTGGCTAAGGAATCCACACACCTTGTTCCCAAGGCCTTAATTAGCAGCTGATTGAAAGGAAACCACAAAAACCCACAGGCACTGTGCCCCCCTGGGAATTAGTCTGACACCCCTGATACAGATCAATAATTCACTGTTAAGTGTTACCAGGTCATTTCTCCCAGCCTTGTGGAATATGGCCTTTGGACAGCACATGAAAAAAGACGAAAACTGTACAGCGACCTAATGCCCTTCTCTCAAAGCAACCAACAGAAATTATTTATACCCGGATATTATACTCAGAAATATATCTTTGGCATTTGGCCATACTGTATTAGTCAACTGATTGAGAAAAGGCTAATTAAAAATCTACTGTCTGCGCCAAGTTGCTCTCGTAAACGCTTCATCTGATCCATTTTCTTTTAGTGTTTTTAAATCATTATTATTTTTCTGCAAACGATTTTTAGATATTTCAGACACTAAACACTAATGATTTGGGAGGGGGGAGTTTCCACAGAGAATAATATTGATGACACCGGGCCAAGAACTCACAGAGAGTGCCCTTGTGCAGTCCTGCCGCACCATCAACTTTGAGGTTTTCTTCTGTGTCCAGTCCTGTCTAACGACTGCACCACACACTCCCGGCTGCTGGCCCAAGGCCTGTTTCAGACACACACACATGCACGCACACACACACACACACATACACGGACACACACATGCACGCACGCACGCACGCACACACACACATACACGCACACACACATGCACGCACACACACACATACACGCACACACACACATGCACGCACGCACACACACATACATACACACACACACATACACCCATCCCACACACACACGCAAGCCCACACACACACGCACCCACACATGCACGCACACACACATACACGCAAGCCCACACACACACACGCACGCACGCGCACACACACACATGCAAGCCCACACACACGCGCACGCACACAGACACACACACACACATACACGCAAGCCCCCACACACATGCACGCACGCACACACACACACATACATACACACATACACACACACGCACACACATACACCCATCCCACACACACACGCACACACACATACACGCAAGCCCCCACACACATGCACGCACGCACACACACATACATACACACACACATACACCCATCCCACACACACATGCAAGCCCACACACAAGCACACAGACACACACACACACACACACATACACGCAAGCCCCCACACACACGCACGCACACACACACACACACACATACACGCAAGCTCACACACACACACACACGCATACACACAAGCCCACACGCACACACACACACATACATGCAAGCCCACACACACACATACACGCAAGCCCACACACACGCAAGCACGCACACAGACACACATACACACACACAGACACACACACATACACGCAAACCCACACGCACACAGACACACACACACACACATACACGCAAGCCTCCACACGCACGCACGCACACACACACACATACATGCAAGCCCACACACACACATACACGCAAGCCCACACACACGCATGCACGCACACAGACACACATACACACACACAGACACACATACACGCAAACCCACACACGCACACACAGACACACACACATACACGCAAACCCACACACACACACGCACACACACACACACACAGACACACGCACACACAGACACATCACAGAGCCAGACTGCTCAGGGAGGGTTGGGGGACGCGGTGGTAACTAGGGGGTAAATAATTAAAGGACACTGTAAGCAAACATGCAAACTAATTATGGCTTGACAGGATCTCACCTAAATCTTTTTTTTTTAATGTCTGTTTGTTTTTTTTTTTTTTTTTTTTTTTTTTGTTTAATTGGAACAGGAATAGGATCGGCCTATTTTAATTACATTAATTTCATAAAAGTTTCCAACTCTTCATATTTATTGTAAGAAGATTATGTTGTGTTGCAGTTGTTTTCATAGTGTGCTGTAGCCTAAAATGATCATAATTGCGGTCGATGTTCAATGTAGTACCAATTCTGTAGCCTACTTATGTTTTAATCAAGTCATATTCACTCCTTTAATTTTACTTGTATTTCTATGATCCCTTTATTCAGAATAAGGATGAACTGATTAATAAACTGGGAAACTGAATCAATAAACAGGAAACATAAAAAAACGTAATTTTATTTTCTATTCAGCATAATGATCTCAGTATCAGCTGGTCAGGTCGATAGTTACATCGTCAAAGGCCCTGTGTAAACAGGCTATACACATTTGCATGAAATTAGCGACCTACGGACAATGTTTACAAGGAGTGCTGACTAACGACTAAATGACTGTTGTGTTCCTCCGTTGTCTGTGTAAACAGCTCTCAAATTACGTTAGGTAAGAGCTTTGCTTCTACTGTACTCTTGAGAGAATGCCATTAGGCAGGAAGTAGGTGCAAGATAAGCAAATATATGACCGACTGTTATGCTTTATGAGGCTATCATTGACAATGTTAATCAACAACATGGTAGAACAATGTGGAACATAGAGGACACCTTCGTAATGAACGTAAGATCACTACTTTGCTGTTTCCATAGGCTACTGCAGCTCCACCTGCATATAACAGTTGTAAATGTTCCATAGCCTACAGCAGCTTAGTGGGAAACTATCCTCCACACTATATATTATAGTTATTTAGAGAATATGAGGAATAATTTCAGGTATCACAATGTCTAGGATGATTTGTGAACCGTGATTCGTTCTCACCTCGATGTGCAATCTTGGGTGTTCCCAATATTCCCTGCACGCCAGGCCGATCAGGAAGTGATGCGGTCGGCCTCCAATTTCGCCCAGTGAAAACAGCGTTGTCCCGTCGCCCGTTCATGTACTGTCAGTGGGCGGTGCTTCCTGCTTTCAGCCACTCTGCCTGGTTCTACAGTGAGGCACAGACAGTGAGTTGCTTTTCAGCCATTCCTCCTGGTTCGGTGGTGAAGCACAGACAGTGAGTTGCTTTTCAACCATTCCTCCTGGTTCGGTGGTGAAGCACAGACAGTGAGTTGCTTTTCAGCCTGGTTCGGTGGTGAAGCACAGACAGTGAGTTGCTTTCCAGCCTGGTTCGGTGGTGAAGCACAGACAGTGAGTTGCTTTTCAGCCTGGTTCGGTGGTGAAGCACAGACAGTGAGTTGCTTTCCAGCCTGGTTCGGTGGTGAAGCACAGACAGTGAGTTGCTTTTCAGCCTGGTTCGGTGGTGAAGCACAGACAGTGAGTTGCTTTTCAGCCTGGTTCGGTGGTGAAGCACAGACAGTGAGTTGCTTTTCAGCCTGGTTCGGTGGTGAAGCACAGACAGTGAGTTGATTTCAGCCTGGTTCGGTGGTGAAGCACAGACAGTGAGTTGCTTTTCAGCCTGGTTCGGTGGTGAAGCACAGACAGTGAGTTGCTTTTCAGCCTGGTTCGGTGG
Organism: Anguilla japonica; assembly: GCA_025169545.1. NCBI lineage: Eukaryota > Metazoa > Chordata > Actinopteri > Anguilliformes > Anguillidae > Anguilla > Anguilla japonica. The sequence goes on from CM045896.1 coordinate 41,530,786, forward strand.
TGAAGCACAGACAGTGAGTTGCTTTTCAGCCTGGTTTCGGTGGTGAAGCACAGACAGTGAGTTGATTTCAGCCTGGTTCGGTGGTGAAGCACAGACAGTGAGTTGCTTTTCAGCCTGGTTCGGTGGTGAAGCACAGACAGTGAGTTGCTTTCCAGCCTGGTTCGGTGGTGAAGCACAGACAGTGAGTTGCTTTTCAGCCTGGTTCGGTGGTGAAGCACAGACAGTGAGTTGCTTTTCAGCCTGGTTCGGGTGGTGAAGCACAGACAGTGAGTTGCTTTTCAGCCTGGTTCGGTGGTGAAGCACAGACAGTGAGTTGCTTTTTCAGCCTGGTTCGGTGGTGAAGCACAGACAGTGAGTTGCTTTCCAGCCTGGTTCGGTGGTGAAGCACAGACAGTGAGTTGCTTTTCAGCCTGGTTCGGTGGTGAAGCACAAACAGTGAGTTGCTTTTCAGCCTGGTTCGGTGGTGAAGCACAGACAGTGAGTTGCTTTTCAGCCTGGTTCAGTGGTGAAGCACAGACAGTGAGTTGCTTTCCAGCCTGGTTCGGTGGTGAAGCACACACAGTGAGTTGCTTTCCCGCCTGGTTCAGTGGTGAAGCACAGACAGTGAGTTGTTTTTCTGGGGCACTCACCACTCACTCCCGATACAGAGTAAAACGTCTCCCACGTGAATTTCTTTCAAGTGCTTACATGCTCCTTTTTTGCACAAAGTTGGAACTGTAGCCTGACTCACAAAAATGCTTTGATGTGTAACAGGCTGCCCTGGATTATAACCTTTGACAAACAACATTTCAATGGCATGTAAAAGGATGAATAATTGAAAATATGGCCTTCCGGTGATGTGGCTGGATATGTATGCCTTTATGTAACATGCATAAAGCACCTGTATTATTTATAGGCATGTTTTATATATGCTCTATATTTATGCAGCTAAAGCCTCCTGGTCTGCAGCTGTTTAATTTAAAATCACTATTGCAGTGGGTCTTGGATTTCATTAGTCATCTCACACAAACACTTGAGATTAAATTAATATTGAGGTAGAAGCCATATCTGTGAAGGGGTATAAAATTATACACACAGCCCACACACACACACACACGCACACATGCAGCCACACACACACACATATATAAACACACACACGCACACACATATATAAACATGAGCACACACACACATGCAGTCACACACACACACACACACACACATACTCTCTCTCTCACATAAACACAAACACACATGCGAACAGCACACTTCCTGTACAAGAGGAAATGGAATTGGCTACTGGGTCCTGATGTGATTAAACAGAAGGAATTGACGGAGGTTTAGAGACAATATTGATCCTGTAGCTTTAATTAAAATGGGAAACCTGATTTAAATGCAGGCTGCAAAAACCAAACACATAGAACTGAAATCAAGAGTTTTGCAACAGTGTATTGTACTGTATCATAAAATGGCGGCATGTGACTCTCTGTACTGTACTATATCGTAAAATGGGGGCATGTGGCTCTCTGTATTGTACTGTATCATAACATGGCGGCATGTGGCTCTCTGTATTGTACTGTATCATAACATGGCAGCATGTGGCTCTCTGTATTAGTCTGTATCATAAAATGGGGGCATGTGGGGCTCTCTGTATTAGTCTGTATCATAAAATGGGGGCATGTGGCTCTCTGTATTAGTCTGTATCATAAAATGGGGGCATGTGGCTCTCTGTATTGTACTGTATCATAAAATGGGGGCATGTGGCTCTGTATTGTACTGTATCATAAAATGGCGGCATGTGGCTCTCTGTATTGTACTGTATCATAAAATGGCGGCATGTGGCTCTCTGTATTGTACTGTATCATAAAATGGCGGCATGTGGCTCTCTGTATTGTACTGTATCATAACATGGCGGCATGTGGCTCTCTGTATTGTACTGTATCATAACATGGCAGCATGTGGCTCTCTGTATTAGTCTGTATCATAAAATGGGGGCATGTGGCTCTCTGTATTAGTCTGTATCATAAAATGGGGGCATGTGGCTCTCTGTATTAGTCTGTATCATAAAATGGGGGCATGTGGCTCTCTGTATTGTACTGTATCATAAAATGGGGGCATGTGGCTCTGTATTGTACTGTATCATAAAATGGCGGCATGTGGCTCTCTGTATTGTACTGTATCATAAAATGGCGGCATGTGGCTCTCTGTATTGTACTGTATCATAAAATGGCGGCATGTGGCTCTCTGTATTGTACTGTATCATAAAATGGCTGCATGCGACCCTCTGTACTTTACTGTATCATAAAATAAGGGCTTGTGGCTCTCTGTATTAGTCTGTATCATAAAATAAGGGCTTGTGGTTCTCTGTATTGTATTGTATTGTATTGTACGCAGTTTTTCAATCTCCTGTTAAGTAGAAAAGAGGAAGATGTACAGTGCTTTGTGAATGTAGCCATAAGAGGCTAGCTATTCTCCATTTCTGTATCATCTGCAGCTTAATAAATGTGCCTGCTGGAGAAAAGTTCACGAAATTAACCAAAAATGCCTTTAAAAAACCCCGCAAAAAAAAAAAAAAAAAAAAAAACATAAAAATTATAAAAGTACATTACATTACATTACATTTATTTCGCAGACGCTTTTATCCAAAGCGACGTACAAAAGTGCATATCATGGTCGTAGGCAACTGCTGAACACAAGTTCAGAAAGGTATAATACTTATTTTGTACAGCTATTTCTAGCTAAGAACACAGTTCACACAGTGAACACTATTCTAACCTAACCTCTGCAAAGCCAACTAGGCAGAAGAGTAAGCTACAGTATTAGGACAAAGACAAATACAAGTGACATGAAAAAGGGGGGGGTTTTTTTTTTTTTTTTTTTTTTAAATTAAAGAGTGAAATATACAGAATGGTGGTGGTTAATCTAGGTATAGTCTGAAGAGATGAGTCTTCAGGCCACGGCGGAAGATGGGTAGTGAGGGGGAGGTTCGGAGAGGGACGGGAAGTTCGTTCCACCACTGGGGAGCTAGGGTGGAGAAGCTCTGTGATCCCTTTGGGCGGGTGGGAGGGGTTACTAGGCGCCCTGCTTCCGCAGAGCAGAGTGGTCGAGCAGGCACGTAGAAGCGAATCATGTCCTGCAAGTAGATGGGGGCTGTCCTGTTGGCAGCAGTGTAGGCAAGGGTCAGGGTTTTTGAACCGGATCCTGGCGGCGACAGGTAGCCAGTGGAGTGATCGCAGCAGAGGAGTGACGTGGGAGAATTTGGGAAGGTTGTAGATGAGTCGGGCAGCGGCATTCTGGATCATCTGAAGTGGCTGTATGGCACAAGCTGGCAGGCTTGCAAGGAGAGAGTTGCAGTAATCAAGGCGAGAGGTCACCGTAGCCTGGACGAGCAGCTGGGTGGAGTGCGTCGTCAGGTATGGTCGAATCCTTCTGATGTTGTACAGAAGGAATCTGCAGGACCGTGATGTTGCCTTGATGTGCTCCTTGAGGTCCAGTTGGTCATCCAGGACCACCCCCAAGCTCTTGGCAGAGTGAGAGGCAGTCACTGTGGTGCCATCAACCGTGATTGAGAGCTCACGAAGTAAGGAGGTCTTGCACGGGAAGAAGAGCAGCTCAGTTTTGTTGAGGTTGAGCTTCAGATGGTGGCTGGCCATCCAGGTGGAGATGTCAGCCAGGCAGGAAGAGATCTTATCATTGACCTGTGTGACCGAGGGGGGGAAAGAAAAGAAGAGTTGTGTGTCATCTGCATAACAATGATAGGAGAAGCCATGTGAATTAATTACTGAACCAAGAGATCTGGTGTATAAGGAGAACAGCAGAGGACCCAGTACAGATCCCTGCGGCACTCCCGTAACAAGTGGATGAGACGCAGAGGCAGACCCCTTCCAGGTGACCTGGTAGGTCCTATCTGCAAGATAGGAAGCGAACCAAAACAGGGCAGTCCCGGCGATTCCCATCCCAGCCAAGGTGGAGAGGAGTATTTTATGGTTGACCGTGTCGAAAGCTGCAGACAGGTCAAGAAGGATCAGGACAGAGGAGAGGCGTGAGGCTCTTGCAGTGGCAAGTGCCTCCGTCACACCTAGGAGCGCAGTCTCTGTTGAGTGCCCGGATCGGAAGCCAGACTGGTGAGGGTCTAGCAGGTTGTTCTGATGGAGAAAAGAGGTTAGTTGTTTAAGAACTGCTCGTTCAAGGGTTTTGGACAGAAAGGGTAGAAGCGATACGGGTCGATAATTTGTTACATCGGAGGGGTCTGAGGTGGGTTTTTTTAGAAGTGGGGTAACACGAGCCATCTTGAAATCAGAGGGAACGTGACCAGAGGAGAGAGAGGAATTAACAATAGAGGACAGATAGGGAAGGAACTCGCTGGAAATAGATTGGAGAACTTTAGATGGGATGGGGTCAAGTGGACAGGTGGTTGCACGGTGAGAGGTGATGAGTTGTAATACATCGGAGTCCTCCAGCATCTCGAAGGAGGTCAGTGTGGCTGTGGGTTTGTCCCGGGGGGTGGGGGGCTCACTGGATGGGCGAAGGAGTTCCGGATTGTAGCCACCTTTCCTTCAAAGGCGGCCAGAAAGTCATCTGCGGAGAGGGAAGAAGGAGGTGGGGGTGGAGGAGGAGTGAGGAGGGAAGAGAAGGTGGAGAATAGTTTCCGTGGATTAGAGACACATGCACTGATCTTGGATTGGAAAAATGAGGCTTTCGCTGAGGTGAGGGCAGATGTGAAAGCCGCCAGCAGGGTATGATATGCGGTCAGGTCATCAGAGGATCGGGATTTCCTCCACTTCCTCTCTGCAGCCCGCAGTGATGTTCTGCTGGAGCGTAGTGACTCAGTCAGCCATGGGCAGGGGGGTGAGGAGCGTGCTGGTTTGGAGACAAGGGGACAAAGTGAGTCGAGGGACTGGGAGAGGCAGGAGTTGAAGGTGGAGGTGGCAAGATCAACTGGCAGGTTAGAGAAAGACGCAGGAGGGGGAAGTGTAGACAGAGCAGTGGAGATGAGGGAGGATTGTGACAGAGTAGAGAGATTTCTCCTGAAAGTTACTGTGGGTGAGCTGTTGGATGAGTTGAGGGGGTGTAGATAGGAGAGGGGGAAAGAAAGAAAGAAGTGGTCCGAGACATGGAGGGGAGTCACTGTAAGTTGGGGAATGGAGCAGCTTCTGGTGAATACAAGGTCTAGTTGGTTACCAGCCTTGTGTGTGGGGGGGGAAGAGGACAGGGATAGGCCGAAAGACTGGAGGAGTGAGGCAACCCTGGACAGTTAAAGGACATATAGGACAAGGACAAGTATAAAGGACAAGGTCCTACTATGAGCATAATGAACATTGAAGAAAAACATAAATTTAGCAAGTAATTATCAAGCATCATCTCTGCCTAGAGTTTAAGCTGTCCTCAAGTGTTGCATCAACCTATTGCTTTCCTAACGGAAGATCATAATTTAAAGCACATTTACATGGAACGTAGGGAAAGCGTTCTGATTGGCCAGTGCATTGTCAGCCTGTCTGCGCACCTGCATCTCATTACAAACTCAAACGGCTCCTGGACGCAGCACTCTCCCCTGTGCACTCCCTGCGTCCGTGTGCTGAAGGGCACTTAGAGATGGGCTGTACTGAACATGCTGGACGCAGCACACTAGGCCCTGTGCACTCCCTGCGTCCGTGTGCTGAAGGGCACTTAGAGATGGGCTCTACTGAACATGCTGGACGCAGCACACTAGGCCCTGTGCACTCCCTGCATCCGTGTGCTGAAGGGCACTTAGAGATGGGCTGTACTGAACATGCTGGACGCAGCACACTAGGCCCTGTGCACTCCCTGCGTCCGTGTGCTGAAGGGCACTTAGAGATGGGCTCTACTGAACATGCTGGACGCAGCACACTAGGCCCTGTGCACTCCCTGCGTCCGTGTGCTGAAGGGCACTTAGAGATGGGCTCTACTGAACATGCTGGACGCAGCACACTAGGCCCTGTGCACTCCCTGCGTCCGTGTGCTGAAGGGCACTTAGAGATGGGCTCTACTGAACATGCTGGACGCAGCACACTAGGCCCTGTGCACTCCCTGCGTCCGTGTGCTGAAGGGCACTTAGAGATGGGCTCTACTGAACATGCTGGACGCAGCACACTAGGCCCTGTGCACTCCCTGCGTCCGTGTGCTGAAGGGCACTTAGAGATGGGCTCTACTGAACATGCTGGACGCAGCACACTAGGCCCTGTGCACTCCCTGCGTCCGTGTGCTGAAGGGCACTTAGAGATGGTCCTGTGCCCCGGCTACAACTGTTTGTGCAAGCAGAACGGCCAGATATTATGGCTGTCAATTCAACGCATTAATTTTGATTAATTATAAAAAAAATAACGCGTTAAAAAAACAACGCAAATCAACACATATAATATTATTTAATGTTTATGTTAATTAATTGATGTACCGATGTTACTGTAAGTTGCTGTGTGTTGAATAACACTACCTATATTGCCAAATAACCCAACTGTCGCATTTTTCCACACTGTCAGCCATTATGGGGTTCAGAAACTCTGATAAACCGGCCCTTCAGCTGGAGCGGTCAGTGTGGCTCTGAGCCTCTGAGAGCAGCGCTAATTTCTAAACGACAAGAGAGCACTCAGGGTGCCACTGACACCACCGGAGTGAATTTACGAACGCACCCTCACCGTGCGTCGCACAATTCCAACCGGTGGTGCGTTAGTTGCGCATGTAAATAGTATGTTAAATAGTTAAACAAGCACGAAACCATGCAGACCCACGGCGCACCTGTACAAAGTGTCATGAGTAAAACTTGGCTAACTATATAGCTAGCTGGCTATGGCATGTAGAGGCCTCACCTCTGTCACGTTATTTGTTGTCCTCCGTGTGTCCATACATCTGTATCGGTGGTACGCGCTAGTAGGTTAACTAAAGTAGGTGAAACGCTAACATGTTAGGGTTAGCTAAAGTAACGTTAGGCGATAAGGCTGTGCTTAAAAATCTTGTGCCGTTTGAAGTGGTGATTTTGGGAGATGCACCTCAGCACGTGTCCTACTAAACGAAGCACCACCTGCGCATGTGTCCCACAAAATGTCTCTCTCTGGCACAATACATGCGACTTCTCTCAGGTCGTCCGTGAGTGAGTGAATGAGTGAGTGACCACAATGTGCCACGCATAGCCCACGGCGGCAGTTCCTGCGCACTGTGGGAAAAAGACTGTTATGGCCACATTGGTGCTTAAGTAATAAGCTTATGTTAAAAAATATTTAAACTGTTATGGCCACAGTTTATGCTGAGTGATAGGCTTATGTTCAATGATAAAAAAATAAAAAGACATGTATTTGGAAAAATGATTGAAATAAAACAATTTATTGATTTCTAATGCCTCCTTTTGATATTTCTGTTCAATGATTCACTCATGTGCCACAATAATGTAATGTCTCTGAGTTGAAATATCTTCAATTGGGTGCTTTTCCAAGCAAATATTTATATATGTGATTAATTTGATTAATTAATCAGCATATCATGTGATTAATTTGATAAAATATTTTAATCGATTGACAGCCCTAATATATATATAGAGTGAGAGAGTGAGTAAGAGAGAAAGAAAGAGAGAGAGAGAGAGAAGAATGAGATGGAGATGGTATCAGAGTAAATTACACAGCGGTATTTCAGTGTTTGCATTCTGTTTTGTGATTCCAGGTGAGTCTGGGGGTGGACAGCCCAGCGGTTTAATCTCGCTGTGAAAACACTGTGTTCCCCGAGTCTGTGCTGTCTCTCACTCAAGCTCAGCATGCTTCCATAAGCAACTGCTATTCAAATGCATTACCACAGACACCATATCCACCACGAACGGCAGGGGATTCCCTGTGTTCACATATTATTATTATTATTATTATTAGTAGTAGTAGTAGTAGTAGTAGTAATGACGGCAGGAATAGTAGTAGTAGTTGGTGGTGGTAGTAGTAATAGTAGCAGTAGTAGTAGTAGTAGGAGTTGTAGTAGGAGTAGCAGCAGTAGTAGTAGCCAGGATCAAATTATGGGGGGACTGGGGGGGGGTCTGATCCCCCTAATTAAGACTTGGACCCCCCCCAAAAGAGGTAAAAACAACAGGTCGGGGGTGTCGAAACATTTATATATCCTTCTTACTTGTAATCGGAAATATTACAATATATTCCCCATCTATGGCGTCACTAGGGTTGATGTCTAGTGATGCCACGGATGGGAAATATATTGTATTACAGTAGCAGTAGCAGTAGTAATAGTAGCACTAGTAGCAACAGCAGTAGTAGCAGCAGTAGTAGTAGTAGTAATAGTAACAATAGTAGTAGTATTATTCCCTAGTTTAATCTAACACCACATTCTAATTAGGTAGCTACATTGACCTTTATTGTTTTAAAATTCTAGATTAACCTTAAGGTTATTATTTTTATTTATCTGTATGCTTGCACGCTTGATTGACTGATTGCTTGATTTGGTTAAGAGGACCAGGTAGTGGTCCAGAGGACATGTGAAAGTTGTTTGCGGACTGCTGAGTAAGCTCTTCCTTGTTATATGATTTGCAGGGCCTGAAATGTCAAGCGTTGTTTACCGTGATCCATATACAACATGCTATGTACACGGCTGACAGCTTGTGAAGAAGATTTGCATGTTTTTAAAGAGCGCAGCTGCATGATATTTAATTAATTTGAAGAGATTCAGCAAATACAAGGGAGATGAAAATGAACTTGTGTTCTAGGAGTAAGAGAGTCCACAGAAACTAGGCTTGAGGTGTGTGTGCTTCTGTGTGTATGATGTGTGTGTGTGTGTGTGTGTGTAGGTGTGCCTGTGTGTGAGTGTGTGCGTGTGTGTGGGCTTGCAGGTGTGGTTCAGCATGGGCACTATGATGCAGTGGCAGTGAAAGTGGTGTGGACACTGCTAAAGGACTCCAAGGTAATCAAAAGCATAATGATCTATCTAATCACCATGGCAACAGCTATGCTTCGCAACACTAAGAGTACTGCTGCAGCTGCGGCAATTGTCATTAACACAAAGAGCAAAACACGTAGGCGTGATTTATCTAAACTCTTTCCTGTCCCATTTTTAAATATGTAAATATGCTTACAGGCCCAGGTTAAGGTGTTTGTGGGTCCCAGGCTAATACAAATCCCCCCCCCGTACACATACAAAAATAAATATCCAGCAGTTCTGTGCCATTTTCCGACACTCAACTGCTTTGCTAGTGATGCAATAAAGCCAACAGCATCTTAAACAATACCGGCAGCAGTCTGTGCTAAGGCCCATATCCTGCACATACAGAGTAACATCACGGCAAATAGAACTAAATCTGTTAGATAAAAGAGTAGACCTAGGAGTTCTACTGTAACATAGCAAACAGAGGTAGTCACTCAATAACAGAGGCAGCGGTGTTCGGCAGTTCTAACGTAACAACAGACAGCAGTGGGCGGATGTCATCCAAAAACAACACGCTAGCCTGTACTGGTGCAAGTCTTTGAGACTCAAAACTGCTTTACAGGTTATTATCAGTCCTGAACTTGAGTCTCAGTTCTGGAGTAAAGCCACACTCCACTCACCGTATGATTTTTGTGTCTTTTTCCTGCTTTTCATCATAGAGAACCTGTCAGTAAGCTGTGGAGAATTGAGTTGAGGCATTCTGGAAAGTTCCTAAGGGAAAAGTTTTTGAGTGGCACGCAATTTTTTAAAATGCATTCTTTCCTGCGTTGACTTTTATAACGTTTATTCATTGGCGGTCATTCCCATAAAAAAACTCTCTGAAACTATCTAGCAACCTAACCAGCCCTACATCCGATAACTAACCAACCCCTGCATCCTATTCCTATCCACCTCCTACATCCAATTCCTAACCAGCCCTACATCCGATAACTAACCAACCCCTGCATCCTATTCCTATCCACCCCTACATCCGATAACTAACCAACCCCTGCATCCTATTCCTATCCACCTCCTACATCCAATTCCTATCCACCCCTACATCCGATAACTAACCAACCCCTACATCCTATTCCTATCCACCTCCTACATACAATTCCTATCCACCCCTACATCCGATAACTAACCAACCCCTGCATCCTATTCCTATCCACCTCCTACATACAATTCCTATCCACCCCTACATCCGTTTCCTATCCACCTCCTACATCCGATTCCTAACCAACCCCTACATCCAATTCCTAACCACCCCTACATCCAATTCCTATCCACCCCTACATCCAATTCCTAACCAACCCCTATACCCGTTTCCTATCCACCTCCTACATCCAAGTCCTATTCACCCCTACATCCAATTCCTATCCACCTCCTACATCAAATTCCTATCCACCCCTACATCCTATTCCTAACCAACCCCTACATTCAATTCCTATTCACCCCTACATTCGATTCCTATTCACCTCCTACATTTGATTCACTACTATTATTTGCATTCCTACCCACTCTGATTCTCCAAATGATCGTGAAAAAGAGAAATGGGTTCTCCAATGCCCTACCTGGTTAAGTAAAGGTTTAATAAATAGAGACTGTTAGGTGAAGTCGATGCCATTTTCACTGTATTTATTCTTTCACTTTATTACATTGCTAATCCAGTGATACGCTTTCAGTGCTTCAGTAATCAGCTTCCTGCTACCTGGACTTGTGGTTTGTAAATTACACACACACACACACACATTCACACACACACAAACACGCATCCAAACATACACACACACTCACACACACAAACACACACACACACACGCACACACACACACACACACTCACAACACAAGCACACACACACACACACACACTCACACACACACGCACACGCACACACACCCTCCCACACGCACACACACACACAAACACGCACACACACATGCACACACACACACACACACGCACACACACATGCACACACACACACACACACACACACACACACACACACACACACACACATGCACACACACACTCACATACACACAAACACGCACACACACACACTCTCACACACACACACACTTGTGCATTAGGAGGACAGCTGACAGTAGCTGACCTGCCTGGACCAGGTCAGAGGGCCATGTGCCACCTGTTCCCTCTCCACAGTGTCTCCCTGACCTGGCCCTGACAGCCATTAGAAAGATCTGGTCACTTCAGCACCGGTAAGAGACCCAAAGCACTTCACAAAAAAAGCATGATTTATCGCTAGCCCCTGTGAAGCCTCTGCCTGTGGGGTGGAAGGTGGGCTCTGTAGTCCATTCGGTAGAACTGTGTCTGTACATATTACAACATAATAACAAAAATCCTTAATGTGAGCAATGGTTTTTGTATGAAAATACATTCTACTACTTATAAAGGAACACTTAGTGTATCAATAACAGAAACAGGAAATAACAGGTGTGGCAAGATACTGAAAAATCTTTTATAAAGTTTACTGTGAAATTTGCGCTCCTGTGATTACATCCTGTTTGATTATTTCCCCCCAATGCCCCATTCTGTCTGTCTGTCTGTCTGTCTGGCTTTTAGCAGGATATCTCCAAAAGTTATGAATGGATTTGCATGAAACTTAGTGGAAAGCTTGCCCATGGGGCAAAGGAGAACTGATTACATTCTCACACTGATTGGCTGAATGGGGGAGTGGCAGTTGCCGTGGATTTTAATAGGCACATAATGTTTGAACGGATTTACTTAATGCCATGAAACTGTGTGCCAATCAGCTGGGGAGTCCTGGAGAGATCGCTTATGGCCTCTGAACAAACACAGTGCTGATTGGCCAAATGGAGAGATCGCTTATGGCCACTGAACAAACACAGTGCTGATTGGCCAAATGGAGAGATCGCTTATGGCCTCTGAACAAACACAGTGCTGATTGGCCAAATGGTCTTTCAATTACTGACTAAAGTGTTTAAGAGCGGCTAGAATTTAAACATATGTTGCTCTGAGATGCAGCCATGGAGGTGTGTATATCTCATGATGTGAAGGCTATGAAAGCAATGATTAACTCCTTAAAGGAATGAATATCCAACATGTAGAACTGGCACATGTTGCATTGTGTTGGTTAGCACTCTACAGAGTGCCATTTTTTAGTATTTGAAAGCATCCACTCCACCTCAAGTTGTAACCATCATCTTAACTCTGGGTTTTACCACTACTTTACAAATAAAACACATTTAGTATGAATGGTCTAGTTTCAGACTTTCACATAAAAGCAAGCGTTCGGTCTTTTTCAGTGCAAGCTCAGTTTTTTCTCTCCCTCACTCCATTTCTATTAGTGAGCAATGAGCTTACAAAATGCGTTTGAAGTGAAATACATTTGCCTTTAATTGAAAGCCGCAGTTAAAGACAGGTATCAGTGGAGGGTGGACCAGTGTAATTATATATTGACTACTTCAAGTGATTTTACATTGCGATTGTGTCTTCAAAACCCATCAAGCATGCATTTTACATTTGATACCAGATCCATTCATGTGCACTGCATGCTACTGAAGCTACAAATCATTCATTTGGAAAGAGCGCTTAAAAAAATGCCATAATCATTGAAACGGGTCATAAGTTCATAACCTCCGTGTTGTTGGTATTCTTGACGTATGGATCCCTTGCTAATGTTTCTGTATCATCTTTAATTAGCTTTGCATTGCAACTGCTGTGCAGCAGAGTGTATAACTAAGTAAATTCTGAAATCCGGCACGTCGATCATGGCGAAAGCTCCTCGTAAACTCCAGCTCTGCCTTTTCCTCAGTGAATCAATCGTGGCCCGTCTGTTTGGGAAAGCAGGATCTCCTGGCGACCAGCTAATCTTTAAAGCAAATCCTGAGCGGACGTGTCAGCGTCGGACCCCGCCGAGGCGGCGGGTGTTTTTGCGCGTACCTGCGTAGCGTTCTTCCCCCCAGTCGGGCGGGGCTAAGCGGGGCCTCACGTCGCACGGGCCGACACGCCGATAAATAAATTACACGCAAACGCGGCGAACCAGACGCGGAAAGGGCCCGGCCTCGCTCTGAGAGGAACATGCAGGAAAATAAAGCGCGTCGTGTTTCTTTATTTATTCAAGGCGTTGCTGAATGAGACAGCCCATCCGCTGTGAATGGAGACTCGAGGTGCTCCATTGTGCGCCTTCCCGCCAGCGCGATGTTATTGGCGACGGACGAGTCTTCCCGCCAGGGCGATGTTATTGGCGGCGGACGAGTCTTCCCGCCAGGGCGATGTTATTGGCGACGGACGAGTCTTCCCGCCAGGGCGATGTTATTGGCGACGGACGAGTCTTCCCGCCGGCGCGATGCTATTGGCGACGGGCGGGGCTCGCCGTGTCCTTTGTCCCTCCGGGCGTGGAGCGCGCTTGAATGAGCCGCTCCCGAAATGTCTCCTTTTTGTCGAGCTGCAGGGGTGCTGAAGGGGAGACGGCAGGCCGCTGTCCCAAACCAAAGGAGAATGTTTCAGTGTGGAGACAGCCCAATACGATCAGCGCATAGAGGCTTGCATGGCATGTCCTCTCAGGTCCAGCAGGGAAAAAAGCTCAAGCGCTTTCTTTTTTTAACACAGTGCAGGCGCCTTGGATGACACAAACGTGTTGCAGTGAAAGTATTTTTTGAACTATTATTTATTTTGTTTTTTATTTAATGTTCCATGTAGTGTAGGTGAGCACAATAGAATGTACGGTTCTGGAGATTAAGACCAGAGACTCATGCCCCCTACAGGGATAAAATGAATTGCCCAGTATTGAGGTTTTATGCTTGAATGAATCAGTGCATTAATTCACATACAGCTGGCAACACACCATGCCTCAGGGCTAGTCACGTGACTGCCTTACCTCAGTGTCCTACAGTCAGGTGACTGCCTTACCTCAGTGTTCCCCAGTCAGGTGACTGCCTTAACTCAGTGTTCTCAGGTCAAGTGACTTCCTTACCTCAGTGTTCCACAGTCAGGTGACTGCCTTACCTCAGTGTTCCCCAGTCAGGTGACTGCCTTACCTCAGTGTTCCCCAGTCAGGTGACTGCCTTAACTCAGTGTTCTCAGGTCAGTGACTTCCTTACCTCAGTGTTCCACAGTCAGGTGACTGCCTTACCTCAGTGTGTCACTGCCTTTCCTCAGTCAGGTTCTACAAGTCAGGTAACTGCCTTACCTCAGTGTTCCCCAGTCAGGTGACTGCCTTTCCTCAGTGTTCTACAAGATGAAGAGTGGGGGTCAGTAAAGCCACAAACTTAGAAACACTGAGAGCAAAGTATGTGTAGGGAATGGGAATGTCAAACCAGAAAAATGGGAATGCCAACCAGAAAATGGGAAAGCCAAGCAAGAATAATGGGAATGCCAAGCAAGGAAAATGCAGTTATATAATACCCCATGTGAGCATATGATGGAGAAGTAGGGTAGTGAATGAAAGAGACAGGAGCACAGACAGAATTATAGTGCACTGGACACCTTTACCGACAGAAACCTGCTCAGGAAACGGTTACCTACTCATTATCTGATGAACAGCTAATGGAAAAAGCTGTGACTTGTGTTATGTGCTCTGTCACATCTAGGGCAAGGCTGGATACAGCCTGTCCATTCTGCATTTAGCTTATCCAAAGATGTGAGGGCTTTCAACACAGCTTTTAGCAGGGTTTGTGTTCATAGCTGTACAGTGTGTGTGTGTGTGTGTGTGTGTGTGTAGGTTTGTGTGTGTGTGTTTGTGTTTATCTGTTGGTGTGTGTGTGCATGTGTATAGGTGTGTGTGTGTATGTTTGTGTTTTTGTTTATGTGTGGATGTGTAGGTGTGTGAGTGTGCATGTGTGTGCATGTGTGTTTGTGTGTGTGTGCGTGTGTATGCATGTGTGTGTGTGTGTGTGTGTGTGTGTGTGTGTTTGGGTTTATCTGTTTGTGTTAAGACCAGAGACTCATGTGTGTGAGTTTGTGAATGTGTGTGTGAGTGTGTGTGTTTGTGTGTATGGTGTGAGCATTTTTGGAACAAGGAAACAATGACATTTCTGTAAGGCTATTGACACTTTAAATTACAGTGGAACCTCTAGTATCTGCCGTTCTAATTGCCGGAATGTTCTTCTTCCCAGAATCATACTTTCTGATACTATTGTATATAATGTTTTTTCGCCTGACAGTATTGTGAAATCACTTGAAATCTCTCAGTCCTACCCTGCTGTTTAGGAACAAATGTCCTAAACTTTCAAACCACTGAATAAGAACATTTTTCCAATTCAAATACATTTTGGGGGGAGAAAAAAATGCTGAAAATGACTGTGGCACTTAGGGACATTCAATTCAATTTTATTTGTATACTCAATTCTATATTTGACGGGAAGCCAGTGAATTGATTTAATCTCTGGACTGATATGTTCTCATTTCTTAGATCTAGTAAGGACCTTAGCAGCTCCATTCTGTACAAGTTGGAGACGTTTCAAGGCCGAGTTGGTGCAACCTGACAATAAAACATTACAGTAATCAAACCAAGAGGACACAAATGCATGAACCATTTTTTCAGCATCCTGGAGGGACAATATCTTTCTTAATTTAGATGTCCTTTAGGTGGAAGAAGGCCAGTCTTATGCTATTATTAATGTGGACCTGAAAGGGGAGATTTGAATCAGAAATTATGGTAAGGTTTTTAACAACTGCTTTGGAGGAGGCAGAGAAGCCATTTATATTTAAGGAAAAATGTAGGAATCCATCTCTAAGAGATTTGGGCTCTACGAGCACCTCAGTTTTATTTGAATTCAACATGACAAAATTTTAGTTCACCCAAGCCTTTCCATCTTTAAGACAGGCCTCTAACTTGGCTAGCGGATCAACTTCACCTGGTATTAAAGATATATAAAGTTGTGTGTCTTCTGCATAGCAGTGATAGTTAACACCATGACTGCTTATGATGCCCACAAGAGGGAACACGTACAAGGAAAAAAGCAAAGGACCCAACACCGATCCTTGAGGTACCCCAAAGTTCACCCCGGAATACTCAGAGGACTTATTATTCGCCCTAACAGCCTGAGACCTGTCAGTGAGATAGGATGTCAACCGCATAAGGGCTTGCCCAGTGACCCCAACTGATTTTTCTAAACTATGGAGGAGGATATGGTGGTCTATGGTATTAAAGGCAGAACTCAGGTCAAGCAGGACAAGAACAGAGATACACTCACAATCGAGGGACAGAAGCTTATTGAATTTCGTCCACGGTGCAGGTTGGCTACAGTGGGCAGCCGACTGTGCCCTTGCTCTCCATGGCAACCGGGCACTTTAACAGCCTAATTTCCAGATCATTTCCACATTCGCTCGCACGCACATATCGGAATGGGCAGGTGTTGGTTTAGCTCCAGGCAGCACAAAGAACTGAAAGGAGGTTAGATGACAGTGTCAGTTTTTCCACCAGGTGCCTTCAAGAACCATCTATCTGTGATGAATAGAAGGGAAATGTCAGTGGCAGCGTTGTCAATAGCAACGATACTGCAGCGAGAAGAAATGGCTTACCAGGGATGGGTGGGCGGGGGCGGCGGGGGGGTTTCGGTGCTGCCACGGGTCAGCCAGCGCACTGGTGATTCTGTCCAATCCCTTTCCAACGTCTCATCAGTGAGGAACATGTGAAACTTACAAGTGCGGGGCTGTCTTTATTATCTGAAAAGGATCGGCATGGGTGCAGGTTTTTTTTTTTTGTTTTAGCCCAGCACTATGATGCCTGATTCTAATGAACTAATCATACTTTATAATAAAGACCTGGGTGAGTAGAATCAGGTGCCTTTGTGCTGGGCTAGGACAAAAAACCCGCACCCACGCTGGCCCTTTTCAGATAAGATTCGACACCCCTGCTCAACTGCATAACATCGTGCAGGAACAGAGCAATGACTGAACTGACTGACAGAACAATGCTCCACGAGAATAAAAAAAACACTTCTTTTTCTTTTGCTTTCTTTGTCTCTTTCCTAAAAACTTAATTGTCACAGTGGCTGACTGGTTATTATGGAAACGTACAGTACACACTCCGTGCCAGAAATGTGCTCAGTCTGGAGTAAACAGAGGCAGATGGACACGGGAGGCCTTGCGTGGCCAGAGCTGATTAACCTGTGTTAATGGCACCGGCCAGGTGGTCCGGACTGGGTACGCGGGCACACCTGGCCCTCGCTGGCATCTGTAACCCCCCAAAACCCCCCCCACCACCACCACCACCACCCGTCTGCACCGCCTCAAACGTCGACCGCCTTCCAAACCCTAAAAAGTCGGGGGATGAAGGGTTGTTGAATGTTCCCTCCCCCTCTTTCTTTCTAAGCAAAGCTAATCACTTGTTCTCTCTCTCTCTCTCTCTGCTTTTGTAGAAACTCTCTACATTGTTGTTGACCGTGTTAGTGTTGCTTAGGAGAGAGAGAGAGAGAGCGAGAGACGGAGAGAGAGAGAGGAGAGAGAGACAGAGAGACAGAGAGAGAGAGAGAGGGATAGAGAGAAAAAGAGAGAGAGAGAGAGCATCTACTCTCTGAAAAATGGGCGGGATTAAAAATGTTATTGACAAGCGTATCCCCGCCACCACAACTAGTACCATTTCAAATGAATGTTCCTGACACGCCTCGCTATGGCGCCTTGCAGTCATTGGCCACTCCAGCTAAAAGAGACCTTCTGCGAACCGCGGCAGCACGTCGCTCCGGCTGCTGAGTCGTTTCTACTGAAAGCAGGAATGTGTTATGTTTTGTTTTGTTTTTTTGGGCTCGCTCAGTCACTGGGAGGCAAAGGGCTCTCCGGAAACGCAATGGTGCTCTCCTTCACCGCTCATTTACCTGCAAAGATAAAAGAGCCCATAATGCCGCTCTCCTTTTTCAAGACGCACCAGTGTGCCCTCGCTTTAAATATTTGAAAATGGCTTATCTGTAAACATAAATGGCAATTCGATAAGCCTTATGTATCTTTCTTCCCCCTTGTTTTTTAATGTGCACACTCAAGACAGTCCTCTGCCTAGGCCATTTCCCAAGGTGCCGCTGTAATGAGGTCCTGTTAAGTGTGCCTAATGCCAAATGTGTAAATACAGCACATTTTCATCTCCAGGACCAAAGAAAATAAGGAAAGGGTGATGGGGGCAATCTAATTTTAAACACCGTGTCCTGTTTCCATTTCAAACACACTGTGTCCCATCCCCATTTCAGACACACAGTGTCCCATCCCCATTTCAGACACACAGTGTCCCCTCCCCATTTCAGACACACAGTGTCCCATCCCCATTTCAGACACACAGTGTCCCCTCTTCATTTCAGACACACAGTGTCCCCTCCCCATTTCAGACACACAGTGTCCTGTCCCCATTTCAGACACACAGTGTCCCATCCCCATTTCAGACACACAGTGTCCCCTCTTCATTTCAGACACACAGTGTCCTGTCCCCATTTCAGACACACAGTGTCCCCTCTTCATTTCAGACACACAGTGTCCTGTCCCCATTTCAGACACACAGTGTCCCCTCTTCATTTCAGACACACAGTGTCCTGTCCCCATTTCAGACACACAGTGTCCCCTCTTCATTTCAGACACACAGTGTCCCATCCCCATTTCAGACACACAGTGTCCCCTCTTCATTTCAGACACACAGTGTCCCCTCCCCATTTCAGACACACAGTGTCCTGTCCCCATTTCAGACACACAGTGTCCTGTCCCCATTTCAGACACACAGTGTCCCATCCCCATTTCAGACACACAGTGTCCCCTCTTCATTTCAGACACACAGTGTCCCATCCCCATTTCAGACACACCGTGTTCCCTGTTTCAGGCAGCCACAGTCACGGGCCACTTTCACAAACCACTTTCTTTACCAGCGTAAATTTCCCTGCCTTTCTCGTGCCGCGTGCTTATTAATTTACGGCTAATAGCAGTGGGGGTGGGAGGGGGGGGGGTTGCAGTCCTACGCTCGCACTGGCCATAAATCGACCCCTCCGCCGGGCTGCAACCACTTTGTATTGTCACAAATTCGATACATTATTTATTTTGATCCATTACAAAGTGATGCATATCAATAAACAATGGCAAAGCTGCTGGCGTAATCAACTTTCCAGGCTCATTTTTCTTCTAAAGCCCCCCCGGCAGCCCCCCCCCCCCCCCCCAGCTTGCTTCACATCTGTGTTTTCCATGAATGCAATGGACTGAAATGTAAAGACAGCTTTCTTTATCAATTTAACGAAACCCTGAAATTATTTGATATTCAAGCCCACACTTTTCAAATGCTGACTAGCATTCACAATGTAAACCAGTCGTTTCTACTGAAAGCAGGAATGTGTTATGTTTTGTTTTGTTTTTTGGTTGATCTTCTGATGTCAAAGGGAACCATTGCCCATTGCTATTTCTTCTGTGAGGGGGAGGGGCTGTGTTTAAGTTTGAAAAGATTGAAATGTTTCTTTGGTTTCCGATCCCCAATGCCTTCCACCACAGGTTTGTTTTGCTAGAGGTCTGATCTACATTACACAGTCTCGCTAGCACAGAAAATAATAACCCACATATGGCTTTATGAGTTATTGCTACAGTCATGCTCCAGCTTCTGGCCCATTGATTTACTTTTACATGTAGAGGATGTCCTGTGTCCCTCAGAGAGAGATAGGTCTGGATAGACAAACAGCCTTTTTTTAAACAAGGTGGGGCCAGGGATCATGACATCATGCAAGAAAAGGTACAGACGATCCTGACAGAGATCCATCACCAACTCTTAGGCGTCAGACAAGCAGATTCTAACAGATTCAGGAAGACTGATTCAGCAGATAGACTGAGCCAGATTCATAGAGATCGATTCAGCAGATAGACTGAGCTGGATTCATAGAGATCGATTCAGCTGATAGACTGTACCAGATTCATAGAGATGATTCAGCTGATAGACTGTACCAGATTCATAGAGATCGATTCAGCTGATAGACTGTACCAGATTCATAGAGATCGATTCAGCAGATAGACTGAGCCGGATTCATAGAGATCGATTCAGCTGATAGACTGTACCAGATTCATAGAGATCGATTCAGCTGATAGACTGAGCCAGATTCATAGAGATCGATTCAGCTGATAGACTGAGCCGGATTCATAGAGATCGATTCATCTGATAGACTGAGCCGGTACCAGATCGACAGCTGGATCGATTCAGATCGATTCATAGACTGTACCAGATTCATAGAGATCGATTCAGCTGATAGACTGTACCAGATTCATAGAGATCAATTCAGCTGATAGACTGTATCAGATTCATAGAGATCGATTCAGCTGATAGACTGTACCAGATTCATAGAGATCGATTCAGCTGATAGACTGTACCAGATTCATAGAGATCAATTCAGCTGATAGACTGTATCAGATTCATAGAGATCGATTCAGCTGATAGACTGTGCCGGATTTATAGAGATATATTCAGCAGATAGCTAAATTTTATCAGACTCTTTAAAATCCATACAGCAGATTGTATTTGTATCAGATTGTATCAGATTGTATATCTGATTTGTGGAGACTACACCAAATTCATAGAGATCAATTCAGCCATTACACTGTATCAGATTCTAAGAATTTGATTCAGCAGGTACATTGTATCAGATTCTGAGAATTTGATTCAGCAGGTACATTGTATCATATTCTGACAAATTGATTGAGCAAGTACATTGTATCAGATTCTGAGAAATTGATTCACAGGTACATTGTACTGGATTTTTGGAAATAATGGATTCCACAGAAACATTGAATCACCTGTATTAAGTCTGTAACAATCTTTAATTCTCCCCATCACCCACCTATTCACTACTGGCTGCCATGCTAGACATCATCTAAACATTTCCAACTCATTTTTTGATTTTACTGAGTTTTGCACTTTTTAATGATCACTGGGAAAACAAAATGAATAAACATGGATCGTCAAGGTGAAAAGTTCATTATCTCCACTGTGCATTCATGAATAATTGAATCCATTACTTGTGATCCATGTTCTCGGCACAAATCTGACTAAGACTCACAAAACAAGGCAGAATCATCAGGAGAATTTCATTCATTCGATTTTTTTTCCCTCAAATAATCTTTTTCATCTCTGTGAAATGGGCAATTAAGAGCGATAATATTGACAATATGTTAACCTTTAACATTTCTGCATTCTGACATTCTGAGAACCTTTTGCTATAAAATTTTCCCAAACAGTAATTTTCTTTCGGCCTTGCTGGTGAGCGTCGCGCGTAATTGTTGAGTGCGTAATCAGCGCCTTACTCTACACAGAAGAGGTCACCCAGCAGCTCCTGCTGCAGCTGGTGTCAGACTCTCAGCAGTATATAATCCCTGCTTTAGCGCTAATCTCCCGCTCTCATCCACTCCCTTCGGTGATGTCAGCGTTAGACGCCGTGTGAAGGCACATCTGGCTCCGCGCGATCAATCTCAGACCCCGGCCGGGCACGCCGCGCCTCGTACCCCACATCGCCCCCGCTCCTCGCTCGCCCCTCCTCCCCCTTCCCAGCCCCCCCCCCCGCGCCGTCCTGTTCATTCCATTTCCCATTCCGGAAAACAAAAACTGGAAAATGAAAAGCAAGGGCTGTTTTATTCACGGCGTTTGTAACTGAGTTTTTAAAAAAAATTTAAATAGAGTCAGTTTCCATTAGATTTTGTGCACAAAATTGAGTTTCGTGCTGTTCTCCTGTTGCAGATTTTTATATAGCCAGTCAAACAGCAGGAATCCAGTTTCCATTGATCCAAAGTGCAAAAACTGAATTTTAATTTCAAAGAATTTGAATTATCTCTGTTATCGAAAAAAAGTGTAGGAAGCATGGAGTGGCTGCATTGCTTATTTAGCCCTATTCTGGCTGCAATTAGCATCAATTAGCAGTAATTGGCACGAGTGCACAAGGACACCGTGGCTCCTCTCGAGCCTTATGAAGATTCAATAAGAGAGATGACCGTGAGAAACATGGGTGTGCGGAGAGTATGCGAGCGTCTGGAGATTTTTCGCACCCCTCAACCTTTTCAGGAGGGGACTTGTACACACTGGCCAACCCTCCTGATTTTCCCAGGAGACTCACAAAATACATGTCCCCTTTACCCAGAGTCCTCCTGGGGTCCCTTTTTTTCCCATATTATCCCCCCCCCCCCCCCCCCCCCCCCCCCCCCCCCCCCCCCTTGGCGAATTTGCATATTCCTTTTTATCACAACCTATCTTCTTGTAGCATGTAGGCCCTGTGACTATCACGTGTGGTCTCCATGGTTACATGAAGTATGAATAAAAAGAGATGCTGTTCTGATTGACTGACCTGACAGAGAAAGAAATGGAGAGTTCAAAGAAAAAGAAGTTCTTCTGTAAATTTCAAACTTCCTGGAAAGAAGGATTTCCTGTTCTTGTATATTCAGATGGGTTGTTTGCCAGAACAAAGCAATCAGCCTGTCAGAAGCCAGCGAGGGTCTCACAAGAAAGTAAAAACACAACAATATAAAAATGGAAAGATTACTAGAGTCACTCACAGAACAAGTATTAAAATTTGATTTGATCTTGGGTCAAAATTGTCTCATTTTACATTTTCTATCATGGATAGCTAGGTCGCCATCTACTTCATTTGCTACAAAACTGCAACTATACTGTCATAGCAAAATTGTAGCAAAGCGTTGTCTTGATTCAACTGAATGCCGATGTATTATGATGGAAGCAAATATGAACATAACAGAACACAGCATACTTTGTGGGCAAAAGTGAATAAATCCAGCGCATGTAAACACCAAACTGCTTAGCTAGCTGGGTGCTAATGCAACAAAGATTTTTACATTTAATATCTTTGTTGCATTAGCACCCAGCTAGCTAAGCAGTTTATCCCTTTATCCTTTTATTTTTGGCTTCTACAATCACAAGTTTACATAGATTTCTTTTTTTTTTTTTTTTACCAAACTGCCATTTGACAGCAAGAATATGAATTTAGAACGGTGTTCAGACCGTTTAAATTGTACTACATCTTCCAGGCAAGCTGTGTGCAAAGGACTGTGGGATATCTGAGTCTGTGTAGGATACGCCTGAGGAGTCCTTCAAAATGGAGGAAAAGTAGGCTGCTTTTCCAGGCCTCTGTAACGGGACGGTACGCCTGACGCACGCGGTCGTGAAACACGACCGTCAGCAGCCTCTCCAACAGAGCAATCTTTTTTTGTGATTCTTTTTATTTCCGGCCACAAACAGAAATGTGTAAAAAAAATGAAAAATTTTATACAGAAATGTAGGCCTTTTTTCTAAAAACTATTGTGTGTCAGAAACTGCTTTGTTTTTTTTTTTTTTTTTTTTTGTTGCATTGCTTATATATATATTTATTCATATTATATATTACAATATATTATATATATATATATATATATAAAAGGTCCCAAAAATTATTTTCCAATTTTGTGCCAGAACAGGACACCCAACTATGACAGACTTCACAGGAAAGCACACGTCGTTCTTACACTGCGGTGCTGGGTGGACTATCATTTGAGGACCGACCGCCAAAGCTGTAGTTTTCTAGAACCTTCTTCCGCACTGGTGTTTCACCTTACAGAGCCAACCGGGTCAATGTTGCCTCCTCAAGTTTTATGGGCATCTTTAGCTCGGTTAAGAAGTTTGTGGTAATACACGGACCGCTTCTGAAGTACAAAGTCATGGCAGGCCATTTATCCATATTTAATTTTAGCTGGGACGCCACAACACTGAGCACAGCCCTGAACCTGCCCTCCTGAGCACTTTTTAAAATAAGCACTCGTCCGTAAAATTACCCAGGTATGAAATATGCCCAAGACACAGTCCCGCACCCAATCCCATCTTTAAAATGGAAAAATACAGCAAAGATGAATTTCCGTAGTTTGTGAAAATGTTATACAAGTAAAAAAAAATCCCTTCACATAAGTCTATGGGACGAGTGTTGAATAATGTAGTGATTTCCCTGTCTGGACAACAGGCCAGAGGTATCAAATGAGAAAAGAGAAGAGAGAGAGAAAGGGAGAGGAGGACAAAGACCATGACAAAGACATGTAAGAAAGGAAGATGTAATTTTAGCCTTTTCCTGTCCGGGCTGAGGGAGAGGTGGTTTATAGTCTCAGTCATAGTTGCGGAGTCTTTAGCTCATGGGACTAAAGGTGGGGGCCTGAGAGGTGCCAAACACTGAACCCTCCTTCTTCGCCCCTGAATCCTGCCTCCTGTCACAGTGGGAGGGGCGAGGGGACAGGGCCAGAGGGCGGTCCAATGGCAGAGCTGCGTCACCTCCCCCTCCCCTCACTTTTAGGGTAGGAATCGGAGGCGGAGTCAATCGGTCATGTCCGGCCTGTACGCGGGCCTCTCTCGGCTACACTCCCAGAATGGGAACGGGACCAACATTCCGCTTTCCCCGCGCGCAAAACCGCGCCTGCTGGGCGTGTCGCTTCCTGTGCTGCAGCTCATCCAGCGCATCCAGGCAGAAAAACAAAAACTGCTTTACATCACTGGCTTTTAGCAGAAGCTGTCGTCCAGAGCGACTTACACAGCATTATACATAGCATTTACACTGCATCCAATTATACAGCTGGATATATAGTGAAGCAATGCTGGTTAAGTACCTTGCTCAAGGGTACAACGGCAGTGTCCTACCTGGGAATCGAACCTGCACCCTTTAGTTTACCAACTCCTTAGCCATTATACTACACTGTCGCTGCAAAATTAAAAGAGAGGAGAGTGAGTGAATCAGCCAAATGAAAGTCTGAAGGAATATTAGACTTTTTGGAATTATTGGGAAATAATTTTTGTTTTGTGTGTTTTCAATTGGCCCAGACAGTTTTTGTGCGATTATCAAACTAAAAGTCATTAAAAATCATATATATTTATCATCTTTCTCAGTTCTCCAGCATTGCAAGCTCTTCAGTTTCATGCCTATATGGGAAGCATCATCACAATTTAATTGAATGCAAGTAGCATGGCCTTAGGAAACCGTTCCAACTGAAAATAAGATTAAATGTAATTCATGGAAGAATAATTGGGTAAAATACACACAAAGCCTCTGGAGGCATAGTGTCACTGTACAATCTGCTCTGAAGTTATTTGAAGTGGACTCTCTTGCTGTAGACCCGGAAGTCTGGATTGCCCTGATACCCACCATCATAAAGCTGTCAGTTCAACTAAAATATCTTTATTGCTCACAGAAACTGAAATACCTGAACTAACAGAAATAACATTTAAAAAGTCAAGCTGCAAAGTGTGAGTGCTTCAGAACCACTGGAATTTAGTACTGCATCACTACAGCACCACCACACTATAATACTACAGCACCACAGACAGCACCGGCCCACTATAATACTACAGCACCACAGACAGCACCAGCACACTATAATACTACAGCACCACAGACAGCACCACCACACTATAATACTACAGCACCACAGACAGCACCACCACACTATAATACTACAGCACCACAGACAGCACCGGCCCACTATAATACTACAGCACCACAGACAGCACCGGCACACTATAATACTACAGCACCACAGACAGCACCGGCCCACTATAATACTACACAGACATCACCAGCACACTATAATACTACAGCACCACAGACATGGCCCACTATAATACTACAGCACCACAGACATCACC
This sequence comes from Anguilla japonica, assembly GCA_025169545.1. NCBI lineage: Eukaryota > Metazoa > Chordata > Actinopteri > Anguilliformes > Anguillidae > Anguilla > Anguilla japonica. The sequence goes on from CM045896.1 coordinate 41,556,260, forward strand.
AGCACACTATAATACTACAGCACCAGTGACAGCACCGGCCCCACTATAATACTACAGCAACTGGGCTTGCACACTACAATAACCGAAAGGTCGCACCACCACACTATAATTACCCAGCACCACAGGACATCACTGCCACTATATACCTTGAGCAAGGTACACTATATACTACAGCACCTGCATTGCTTCAGTATATAGCACCACAGACAGCTGTATAAATGGACTACACCATGTAAAATGCACACTATAAAAAGTTGTGTACCAGTCGCTCTGGATAAGCACCCAGCGTCTGCTATAATATACTGTAATGTAATGTAACCAGCACACTATAATACTACAGCACCACAGACAGCACCAGCACACTATAATACTACAGCACCACAGACAGCACCGGCCCACTATAATACTACAGCACCACAGACAGCACCAGCACACTATAATACTACAGCACCATGACAGACAGCACCAGCACACTATAATACTACAGCACCACAGACAGCACCAGCACACTACAATACTACAGCACCACAGACAGCACTGGCCCACTATAATACTACAGCACCACAGACAGCACCAGCACATTATAATACTACAGCACCATGGACAGCACTACCACACTATAATACTATAGCACCATGGACAGAGCATTTCAGGTGAATTCATTGCACATCCTCACCTTCCTCACAGCTTGGTTATTCTGCCCAGATGGAAAATCTGACACCTTTGAAATGACAAATTTTCAAAAACAGGTTGTAAAGAAAGACCCTGCCTCTCCCTCAGTATCATTCCTAAGTTTTAGTATTTCTCTACGCACCTTGTGACCCAGCAGCTTCGCTCTAAACTCCTCGTCTGATCTTGCCTTGCAGATTAGATCGCAGAACTTGAATTGACCCTGTTTACCCATCAACACCGGAGTCCACTGCACACACGATTAAAGATTCACACCTGAGGGAAATCAGGAGCCGGTGTCATAAAAACAAAACAGCACAGACCAACAGCTGCAAGCAGGAAGACAGATAGATGTGGTTCAGGCCCCCCCCCTCCCTCCCTCCCAACACACACACACACTCACTCACACACACACACACACACACACACACACATTTACTCTCCTCTGCCCAGTGATGCGTTTAATGGAATCGCTAACAAAGCATGCATGAAAGCAATAGGAAGGAGTCGTGTTGCATTATTCTGTCTAATGATGAAATTATTTTGGCCCGTCTGTTTACTCAAAGGGCCCTTGCGTCAGGGGCGTGGCATACTCATAAAGCGGTAATGAAACCCAGGCCTCGGCTGCCCTGGCGTGACGGCGCCGTGAGATTGGCTCCTGTGGTCTGGGAGCGTCTGAGCTCGCCGCGCTCGGCCGTGCTCTAAAATCACGTCTTCGTGCGATGCGCCACCGACAACACAGAGGTGGTGACAGGTGGCCAGATAAGGGGAGTGACTTATGCGCTCTAAGTAAAAGCAATTTTGAAATACAAAAAAAAAAAGGGTTTAATTGTACTCTATAAATGTGTTCAATGCCCCTTCTCTTAAACACTCAGTCAGCATTAAGCCTACACAATAATGCCACTTTGGTAACGTACATACAATCAGAGGAATACGTTTTTGTTCCAGATATCCACGTGGAGGCACCCATGCGTTCGTTTGTTCTGATAATCAAAAGACAGACAAAAGACCGAGACCATTACAGTTCAGCTGCGCAGGTATGGGGGGAACAGATGTGGAGCTTTTGTGCCTTTCTCTGGAAATCTAATGAGCTGCTGAGAAAGTAACTCATTTGCGCTCTATTCTTAAACAGGGTGAAGTTTATGGTGTCATTAAAGCACAGCTACTATCCAGCGAATAATATTACAAAATAATATTTTTGAAAATGAGTGCATTTGTGTGTCAGCGGGAAACATGTTATTTCACCCCTTACATTGTTGTTAAATACTGCCTCAAAGTTTATTCTGAGATTGCTGATCCAGGTACATACCTTTATAGATTCGACAAAAAAAGAGCAAAAAATAACAAGTAGATATTTCAAAAACTGGGAAAACTCTTTAACATATCAAACTGGAGATGATCAAAATAAGATGCACAATTTGTATTCATACCCCACTGACTGACCACTCAGCATGTAGACATACTCATATTCATTAACAGAAATGCGTAGGTTTTAAGTTAGGTAACGGCTGCACTGTTCATGTTATGGCTATATGTTTCAGCCTTCAGGAATATAGCCTATTAGCGGTCTTTTGTTGGGGTCTCATAGCATTTCATTCTGTTTTACCTTTTTGTTTTCTGGACATCAACAGGCCTACTTTGCAAAGTAGGGAACTTGCAACTATTTTGTTAAATTAACAGCTTACCTCTTGCACTACAGAATATGATTTACGTGATTGAATAGATTGAGCTGTTCTATTTTTTTTATTACTAGACCACATTAGTGGCTACAGGTGTTGTCAGCAAGACAAATAAAAACAACTAAAGTGATTCATTTCTTTACTACAAAGTTGAGTGTTAATAAGCATTATTAATACTCAATACCTTTTGTCACCATCGCAGTAGCAGTTCATCCGGCTTGTAGTAAAAATGTCAGCGGTTCCCTTCTCTCCAGCACAGATTTCTCAGTCAGTGAATCCATGTTTGTATGATTTTGTATCTTGGCGTTACTGTCTTAATGCACAATGCAAATCCCGTTTTAATGACTGTTTGAGCACATCTTAATAAAACCTCTCTTACTACACACTGCCTGGCCAAAAAAAAAGTTGCACACTCTAATATCTCCTTGGACCGTCTTTAGCTTTGATTACGGCGCGCATTCGTTGTGGCATTGTTTGAACAACCTTATGCGACGTCACAACATTTATTTCCGTCCAGAATTGCATTCATTTTCAGCCAAGATCTTGTATTGACGACGGGAGAGTCAAACCACCCCGTAAAGTCTTCTCCAGCACATTCCAAAGACTTTCAATGGGGTTAAGGTCAGGACTCTGGTGACCAATTCATGTGTGAAAATGATTCCTCATGCTCCCAGAACCACTCTTTCACAATTTGAGCCTGATGAATCTTGGCATTGTCGTCCTGGAATATGCCGTGCCATCAGGGAAGAAAAAATCCATTGATGGGACTTCATTTTATTGCCGCATAACGTTGCCTAGACCTGAACAATTGAAGCAACCCCAGATCATAGCACTGCCTCCAGAGGCTTGTACAGTGGGCACTGTCCAAAAAAATGGCCAGGCATTGTATACAGCTCAGTAATTGGTTGGCCTGTTTTTAGTCATTCTTTTTATCTACCATATTGTAGATTTTAAGCTTATCAGTTTCATTATTCTAATCATTATCAATCAATTAATGGCACAGTTTAATTAACTGCAGATAATTTGCATCCCTAGTATATATGTACTGGTACTGGTTACTGTACCATCTTGGGATGGTGAGTGTGTTTTTTTTTTCCTTCTGATGGATGGGGGGATTTGTTATTAGTGTGTAAGTATTCTTGTCTATGTATGCATACTTTTATCATGCAATAAAGCATTTGTTCGCAAAAAAAAGTTTTAAGTATAAAGAAATGCCCCCAGACACCATGTGTTTCCATATCTGAAATTCAACACATTTCATATTTGGTAAGAATCAATGTGCAGAAGCATCTTTAATCTTTATACTATTAATGTTATATTATCATTCTAGCACCTGTGCTATAAATTCCAGTTTTTAAAACACTACCTTTTGAATATCTTTGATAAAATAAAATAAAAATAACTTAACAAGCATAAGATACACCACAATGATGGCTTTCAAAGAAAAACTTTTAAAAAATGAACACTGTCTTCAAGACTAGACACCCTGACACACCTCTTCTGCAGTGCTAATGCTAATGCTAGCCTGTGAACTGTGAATAACAGGAGCTGAAATAATGGCCATACCTGCTATCAGAGAGCTTGTTTCTTTTGCCTGATTACCAAATGTATTACATTTCTGAATTACCTGCCATAATAGTGCTAATAATAATGTGTAATCATCCTGATTAATCATCCTACCCGATGCAAATTCCTGTTTGTCTTGCGATTGATTGTTAAAGGGATTCAAGCTCGTGTTCTGCAAAGAATGTGACACAGCTTGTCCTTCAGTTTCTTTTCAGAGGTTTTTAAATCCAAGCCGTTGTTTTTCACAAGTGCAGGAGGCACCCTAAGGACAGGCACACAATAATATAATGAGGCAGTATAGATCAGATCATAAATACCAAGTATTTTACAGCAAATGTGCGCGCATAAACCCATCATTGTGTCCCAAAGCTAATGGGACACAATGGAGCTGAACCATACAAATAAGGCTCAGCTTGCTTGTGCTGTCCATGACCTCAGCCACTGCTGCTGTATAGAAGAACACTTGGCCATTTTACACCTGCAGTGCAGCCCTGACTATACTGTGTGTGTGTGTATGTGTGTGTGAGCGTGTGCATGTGTGTGTGTGTGTGTGTGAGCGTGTGTGTGTGAGCGTGTGTGTGTGCGTGTGTGTGTGTGAGCGTGTGTGTGTGCATGTGTGTGTGTGTGTGTGTGTGTGAGCGTGTGTGTGTGTGCATGTGCATCAGGGTAGGAAATTCACTTTTTTTAACAAAGGCTTTTTTTTGCCCTTGTAAAATATGTTTCCGGGGCATTTTGGATCATTTCCAGGGCAATTTTATCAAATTTTGGGAAATACCTTATTTCTTCTATGTTGCATGAAAGACCAATATTCAATGACTCTTATCCAAGCATATATTTTATTATCCAAGCATAGATATTTTATTTATAAAAGTTCATAAACAATCACAGTTAAAAATCCTCCTTTCCTATCATCTCAACATCCGGCAAATCTCTATTAAATCATTACACACACAAAAACCACGGCTGATCTGGAAGTAATTTCTTATTCATTCGTCATGAAAGATGCACTGTTCGGACATCGTGAGCTAACTTGGTGTTCGAGCATACAGTGGTAAATGTAAATGGTAAATGACTGCATTTATATAGCGCTCGTTATCCAAAGCGCTTTCCCCATTGATGCCTCTCATTCACCAGAGCAGTTAGAGGTTAGGGGTCAGGTGCGCTTGCTCAAGGACGGACTTCGACATGCCCGTAGGGCAAGTATTTTATGAAAAGGGAAGGAATTAGACTGCACACAAAAATCGGCTTACCTCTGAGTAATTTCTTATCGCCCCTACAGTGAGTGGGTCTACGTTACGCTAGCGGGCTAGCTAGCAGGACTTGGACGGGTTACTCAGTGGTGCTCACTCACGCGGTCTTGGACGGGTTACTCAGTGGTGCTCACTCACGCGGTCTCGTGGGCCTTGCTCTCTTGGTGCCGTTCAGCGGTGTGCTTCTTCAGTGTTCTCGTCCGCTGACGAAGCTAGCGACAGTTCCCCGACACGACTTCTTTGGAGGAGGTGGCGTATCTCAACAGGCCTGGCAGTATAGTGAAGTGTCTCCAGATGTTCTGTCGGTACATGTCGCCATCCAGTCCATCCCCCAACCCACAATAGTAGACTCTTTGACAGCTTTTTTAGGCCATGGGCAGACCGGGAGAGGGTCAGCGAGTGTTTCTATTTCATTTCGATCTGTTTCTAGTCGTGACTCAGCGGGTGGTTTGCGTATTAAAAACGCTCCATGTTCTTAAGTTAACGTTAGTCTAGCTAGTGAACTAGCTGGCGCTGCCTGTCTCTGTCTGAGGTAAATAACGCTAGCAGGAGGAGGGGGCAGGGGTTGTGCAGGTACGGACGCCTAGCTGGCCATTTTCGAGTCGCGCTTTGCACAAATCGAACAAAATAGAACAAATAGAACAAAATCCGGACACGTAACCTTAAATACAGAAAGTTAACTCTTTATTTTACGGGGGCATTTAAAAGCCCCCGTCATCCCAATTCCAAGGGCAATTTTACATTTTTTACGAGCATTTGGGCCTCCCGTTAATTTCCGACCCTGATGTGCATGTGAGTGTGTATTTGTGAGCGTGTGTGAGCGTGTGTGTGTGTGTGCGTGTGTCAGTGTGAGTGCGCGCCTGTGTGCGTGTGTGTGTGTGAGCTTGTGTGTGTGTATTTGTGAGCGTGTGTGAGCATGTGTGTGTGTGTGCGTGTGTGTGTGTATTTGTGAGCGTGTGTGAGCGTGTGTGTGTGTGTGTGTGTCAGTGTGAGTGCGCGCCTGTGTGTGTGTGTGTGCGTGTGTGTGTATTTGTGAGCATGTGTGTGTGTGTGTGTCAGTGTGAGTGCACGCCTGTGTGTGTGTGTGTGTCAGTGTGAGCGCGCGCTGTGTGTGTGTGTGTGTGTGTGTGTGTGTTCCTCTTTTCACAGGATTACACTTCCTTGTGGATTAGCAGTTTGGATTTAATCCTGGGGATTGCCTCAGGTCAAAGTAGACATTTAAGGATGTTGATCTAAAATGGTTAGCTAGCTTCCATTCTCAGATTAGCCTCTTACCTTTCAGACAGCTGGTACTATAGCATTGATTGGATCAGATTAGCAGTTAAGAGTCATCTGCCATTCATCGTGGTTTCCTAACAACAAGTTTATGAATGTGTTTCTACATTGTGGCCACTGCTGAAGAACCTGCAGCTATGACAAAAGAACCATTTTATTATAAAGTCCAAAATACATTTTCATCCATGCATTCATATAACTAATCCAGCCCTTTTTCCCCAGACATCAAGGTGTCATATTTCAAATGTAGACAATATCTAATATTTTTAAAATGTTGCCCACGTTTCATTTTTCAAGTAGCAAAGTTGCACATTATCGGTGATCCCGTTCACGTCTGACGTGTCTACTGATGGAGTTAGTCTTCCTCATAGACGTCAGTCTTCTGTAATCCCTGGAAAAGCCCGCAGTGTCAGTACTGAGATGCTCGCAGAGAGAATGACTGATCAGAGGGGCACAGCTGTGGGATCGCTGGATGAGCAACAGAAGCACTGAGATGAAAATAGAAGGAGATATCGGCCTATAATTACAAGAACTGCGCTTTTCAGTAGCGGGCATTGTATCATATTCACAACGCTGATGAAACCGAGAAGCTCGTTTTTAAAGCACAGAGAATTTCAGGCAAGGTCTTGCAGCTATTAAACCAATTATTCATGGAGTTGGGCAGGATAAAAGTTACTATTCAACTTTATTACCGGTATCTTCATATCAGAATATAATTTGATGAGTGAGGATAAAAATGCACAGTGTAATTTTAATCACTTCAGTTACACTTCGGATAAAACTTTCATGAAGCATATCAATTTTATTACCATGATGTCAAAGTGTGCCTACGAAGAATACAATGACAAATGTCAACAAAAATTTCTAATATTATAGCCGCAGTCAAACAGGGTCAAAATCGTGGGTCACAAGGCAGAGGTACAACATGACCCCCCCCCCCCCCCCCCCCCCCCCCCCCCCCCCCCCCCCCCCCCCCACCCCCCCCCCCCCCCCCCCCCCCCCCCCCCCCCACCCCCCCCCCCCCCCCCCCCCCTTCTCCACCCCACTAAAAATAAGACCGTTCGGCTAAAATTGGGAGTTTTTAATGACTTCTTTGTAGTTCATAAAGTTATCCTGTCGTGAAATATTTCACATTAACTATGCGGACACACAGGATCCTTTTCTGTCATCTTCACCACCATTAATTCACTCTCTCCTTGTGAAGCAGGAACTAAAGTAAATCCAAGAAATGTGCAGCTTCTGTCCCGTAGAGGCAAGAAGGTCACATCGCCTCTTTTTTGTCAGTTTCAGGTCAGGCTTTGTTCAAACCCGTCTTCAATATTACAGACATGGTGGCAAGTCACGGCCTTCCTGTGAGTTTCAGTGGAACAAAACGTAGAAAGAGGCACCTAAAGTTAGCCTGGTGTCTAAACTCATGGGAGCTAGCAATTACACTGAGCCTGGAAATGGCCCTTTGAATTGGGCCATGGGCCAATAATTAAAATACTGGGCTTTACGTTGATTTGATTTCCCCTGTTCATGTTGAACAAATCGCCGCTCGTGCTTCGTGCCTGACCTTGTTAGCGGCAGACAGTTATCGGACATGGGGTCAGTCTCCTCTCAGTGGGGGCGGGGCAAAGAAAACAGCTTTAATGTGTTAACCAATGAATGAACACTTTTTGGATGAATATTCGCATTCTCATTGAGGTTCTATGGCAGCCAAAAAGAAGCAATAACAGACCTGGCTGGTAATTGCTGACACTAATGTAACGCTAGGTCTGGTTCCCAGGCTGAGTCTAAGCCTCTGTAAACCAGAATCCCCTGACAGAAATGGGGCAATTTTCATCAGAATCACTCAGATAAAAAATGCAGTTTCCCTTCAACAGACGAACGTTCTTGTGAGGAGAGTTAAAGCTCAGTCCAGCCTGACCTTGAGCACACCTCCTGGCATGCAGCAGGAGGAGGTGCAGGCGGAGGCACAGGGGGAGGTGCAGTAGAAGGTGCAGGAGGAGGCACATGAGGAGGCACAGGGGGAGGTGCAGTAGAAGGTGCAGGAGGAGGCACATGAGGAGGCACAGGGGGAGGTGCAGTAGAAGGTGCAGGAGGAGGCACATGAGGAGGCACAGGGGGAGGTGCAGGAGAAGGTGCAGGAGGAGGCACATGAGGAGGCACAGGGGGAGGTGCAGGAGAAGGTGCAGGAGGAGGCACATGAGGAGGCACAGGGGGAGGTGCAGGAGAAGTTGCAGAAGGAGGCACATGAGGAACCGTGGGAGAAGGTGCAGGAGGAGGCACACGAGGAGCTGTGGGAGTAGGCACATGAGGAACCAAGGGAGGAGGTGCAGGAGGAGGCACAGGGGGAGGTGCAAGAGGAGGCTCAGGAGGAGGTGCAGGAGGAGGCTGAGGAGGAGGTGCAGAGCTTGGCTGTCCCGAGCCTCTCATTTTTGGAAGCCTTCAGGGAGGCTTGGCGCTGATGTACACAGTGTTTGCTTTGCTAAATTGGGTCTCATCTGGCTTCCATCATTTCCTCTGTGCTGGTGTTTACCGCCAAATCCCTACAACATTACCAGGAAAAGTGTTTATCACTAAATCCCAGCAATACGAAACACTACCCCTGAAACACTGTTTACACACCCTCACTCACACACACACACACACACACATGCACTCTCACACACACACCCTCACTCTCACACACACACACACACACACACACACACTCACATTTTAATCCTTGATTTAGGTCCACATTTATAAAATACATCATAAGGGCCCAAATATATTTCAGTTGCTGTCTGATGTCCTTCACTTGAGTAGCAGAAAGAATACCAGTAGGGATAAAGCAAACAAAATGAAGGTTAGACATTTGTATCTCAATTACACCGACAGGAAACATTATGGGTACAAGAAACATCTTCTCCTCTACACACACACACAAACAACACACATGCATACACACACGCATACACACACACACTCACACACACGTACATGCACAACTGTTTGTTGCTGAAAATAATATTTTGTATATTTTCGGACAGACAAGACTGTACCGGCACAAAACTGAAAATAGCAAAAGGCAGTAAAAAATAAAAAAACATACATAACTGGGCAGTAGCTGAGTAGAATCAGTCAGTCAACCTCCCGGTAGCTAGCTAGCTAGCTAGCTGCTGAAACACAGCAGCAATGAATACAGAGCCAAGTCACTGTAGTGCTTCTCCCCTTCTTCAGGTTAGCTGGAGGCATTACACCCACCCCCCCATTGAGCTGGAGGGGAATCATCAAGCAATCATCATACCCCCCCCCCCCAATCCCCCCTCCCTCCTCCAACTCTGCGCTCCCCCACCCCACTCCACCCCTTTGCCTGAAAGGCACCTGCCAGGGAGACTAACTGCTTTCCTCAGGGAAACCCCTGGATGCTTCAGAATGCTTTCCACCTCCATAGCGCTGAGTTTCTCACGGTGTTTCTGAATTCCTCCCGCAGAACTCCAGACCCTGCTTTCCCGAGAACACAGCTGTTCATTCAGCTTGTGTGCACGTGTGTTATATTAACAGCGTGCATTCAGATCAGTGCAGGCGACTGTGCAGGGAGACATACGGTTTTAAGATTTAAATGGAATGAGCATCGGATGAAGTTGTGGTGGGGACAAAAATACAAAATGTAGTTCTTGGTAATTATTCAACCTATAGAAAGAATCTGTTTGTGGGAATATCAACAAATGAACTACAAACACATATGCAAACAAATACACATGCGTACACACACTCAAAGGCACACACACACACACACACACACACACACATACATACATACACACACACTCACACATACATACATACACACACACACACACACACACTCACACACATACATACATACACACACACACACACACACACACACACTCACACACATACATACATACACACACACACACACACACACACACACACACACACACACACACACACACATACATGCATACACACACACACACACACACTCACACATACACTCACTGCAGCGGTCTGGAACAAGCTCAGACAAGAGTGCTTGTCGAGACCCATTTGAGAAGAGGGAGAAACGCCCAGTCTGTCTCTTTGAATGAGCAGCAGCCGCTGATCCTGCCGCTCAGCAGAGCGTTTCCCCGTCTGGAGAGGAGCGACGCGGTCGCCTTGCCGTCCTCAAAGTCAAACTGTGGGGAGGGGGGCGACCGGCGGCCCCTCGCCTGAGATTTGGGCCAGCTAACGAGCGGGCTAACAGCGCTCCAGCTGCAGAGCCCGCTGGCTCCGGCGTGCGGTCAACGAGGGCGTCTCTGTCGTTCTGAGCTGCAGAAACAGAGCGGGTGCTATCTGTCAATCACCTGGCCGTCTGCCCAAACCTTAGCCAGCTGGTCAACTGGCACTTGCCAAAGGCACCAGAGCGATATTTAAATTCTGCTTAAAAAAATACAAACCCCTGTAAAAAAAAAAAAAAAATGTAAAAAAATAATATATATATATATGTATATATATATGTATATATATATATATATATATATATATGTGTGTGTGTGTGTGTGTGTGTGTGTGCATATATGCAGGCCATATACCAAAATGCTCAAAATGCACTCATTATCATGAAAAACTCATTTAACCAGATTTCATTTTCTCAGCTATGAGAGAGGTTTTCCAACTAGAACCTCCACGCTCTTGACTAAGCCTTTATCTTTAGTTTGAGTGATTGGCTATCAGCCAATCAGATAAGTCTGTACGTTTTACTATGGGAGTTTCCTGTGGCAAACAGGAAGTGACACAGCAGAAGACGGCTAGCTGCGACGGCTGAAAAGAGACCGGCCGTTCCGCTGGACTGCTGCTTGCCATCATGGCTGCCATTTTCCCCATGCTATATGGGTATGCCCTGCTTGTCCCTCTCGAGACTCCGTAGTGAAGAAAAAAAAATGAGGGAGGCGAGGTTTGCGATGGAACATTTCTGTTTGCTGTTCATTCACAATTGCTGGTGTTTAGCGTGGAGTACCGAAAGCCACAAGTGTTCAGCTAAATTTAGTCTTGGTAATAACTGTGCACCTAACTGTGTGTTTCTGCAGGTATCCACCTCCTCTTTATCCAGGGCATTGTGAAAGCTCCCCTACCCTGTCCTGCTAGCCTGCTATAGAAGATATTTTCCATTTATAATATGCAGTGTGTACAAGGCAATTGACTTCTTGAGTACCTGATTGAATGCTTTTAGTTGAAGTAATTCTACAGGCAAGTGTACTCTTTGCCTAAATTTTCAGTATTGGGTATTGCCGTTAATTCCTGACGCTGTCCCTGAAATATTATTGGTACCCCAGGGAAAATAAATATTTTCAGATTTTTTCATTATTTCCTCAAGTGTTGTTGAACAGTATATTAACATTGTTGTTTTTTTTTTTTTTTGAATTAATCAAAAATAGGGATCCGTGTTTTGGTATTTGTAGGAAGAATACAGTCTGTGTTGCATAGTGTACAGGATTCTGTGAAATCACACTTTAGCCCCAGGCTAGCAGCAGGCCTACTAGAGAGCAGTTAAATCAGAGCTATTGATTACCTAACTGCTAGCGAGAGTCACTGCTGGTAAAAGGGGTCACACACACACACACACACACACACACAAAACACACACACACACACACACACACACACACACACACATACACACACACACACACACACACACACACACACACACTGGAGTAATCAATGAGGGGTGAAAACTTTCTGACAGCTATATATAAAGCTATACACATATGTGTTTGTATTATATACACACGTGTGTGTGTGTGTGTGATTGTGTGTGTGCGCGTGCATGCGTGTTTGTGTGTGTGTGTGTGTGAGTATGTGTGCAAGTGTGGAAGTGTGTATGCATGTGTGCGTGCGTGTTTGTGTGTGTGTGTGTGTGTGAGTATGTGTGATAGTGTGGAAGTGTGTATACATGTGTGCGTGCGTGTTTGTGTGTGTGTGTGTGTGTGTGTGTGTGTGTGTATGTGTTGATTTATCTCTGTACTCCAGTTCACATGTGGTTAAAGTTCAGATTTTCAGCTTTCCTCAACAGGTATATAACATATATTTAGATTTCACCTTGCAGAGATCACAGCACTTTTTACACATAGTCCCCCCATTTCAGGGCATCATTATGTATGGGACATATGGCTTCAAAGATGTTTCTAAACAGTCAGGTGTGTTCAATTGCTTCCTTTGTGCAGGTATACACATTTTCAGTATCTAGTCTTGATTCTAGGGCTCCTAATTGCCTTTGGAGTCTGCTATTGGCATTTTGAAACATTTTTAAACGTTGTGCCAATGAAAATGAAAGAAGCCATTACGAGGCTGAGAAATAATAAGAAGAAGAAAACAGTCAGAGACATGGGTCAAACCTTAGGCTTGACAAAATAAACTGTTTGGAACATCATTAAGAAGAAAGAGTGCATTGGTGAGTTCAGTGATTTTGCAAAGGTCCTGGGAGGCCATGGAAGACCTCTGTAGTTGGTGAGCAAAGAATTTTCACCATAACAAAGAAAAACTCATAAACAACTGTCCATAAGATCAGAAACACTCTTCAGGGGGCAAGCATGGATTTGTCAGTGACTACTGTCCACAGAAGACTTCATGAACAAAACAACAGAGAAACTGCAAGATTCAAACCACTAGTTAGCTGGAAAAACAGGATGATCAGGTTACTGTTTGCTAAGTAGTACCTAAAAGAGCCTGCAGAGTTCTGGAAAAAGGTCTTGTGGATAAATGAGACCACAATTCACTTCAATCAGAGAGATGGCAAGAGCAAGGTGCAGAGGCCAAAAGGAACTGCCCAAGACCCAAAGCAATCTCCTAATCCGTGAAACATGGTGCTGGGGGGTGCTTTCAGTATCTATGGTTGCCACAAGTACTGAATCACTTGTCTTCATTGATGATGTTACTGCAGATAGCAGCAGTAGAATGACTTCTGAAGTCTACAGAAGCATCTTAAGTTCAAGGAAATGCCTCCAAACTCATTGTGTTCACCATAGAGGTCTTCCTTTGCTTTCCTGGCTCTCTGTGATTTTACTGAGCTCACCAGCACTCTTGTTCTTCTTTATGATGTTCCAGTTGATGAAGGTTTAGCACGAGTCTCAGGCTGCTAATGACTTCTTTGACTTTCATTGGCAGAACTCCTCACATTGACAAACACCATTACAGACTCCAAAGGCAATCAAAATCTGAAACTGTAGAGTACAAAGTGTGTGTGTACACACACACACACACACACACAGGGTGTAAGCGGTGTGACAGAACAACACACACCCAGAGTAGGTACGGTTCTGGCACAAAGACTTATTTTTAAAATACCAGTCCTTGGAGACAAATAAAAGGGAAACAAAGAAAACAAAAAGGCGAGCTCCAAGTTGAGCCTTTCTACATCACATTGGACAGCCTTGACGTTTCTGTCTCAGGCAAGCTCTGTCTTGTCCACAACAAAGTTTACACAAACCACCAAAAGTAATAAAGTTAAACACTTAAACCAACCAATCTGTAGTTTTCCTCCATCCGACCGTATTGGCAGGAAATGAGTAGAGCGAAGACGCCCGAGAGATCAGGTGGAAGTGCTTTGCCCGTCTGCACACACAGTTTGTCTTCCTCCACTAGCTCTACCGCACCCCCTCCTAAACCCGTCCCTGCTGATTAGGAACCCTGCTCAGGTGATCACAACGAGGGCGGGGCTGTCCACGAGGGTGCCTGGAGCCAAGTTGCCGGGGTAGTATCTGCATTCAGAAACCACACCCATTGCTCTGTCACAAAGATATATATATATATATATATATATATATACATGCATATATACAGAGTGAAAAATTAAAGGAAAAACCTGAATAATAATGAGTGGAGAAACATAACAAATGCAGATGCTTCCATACAGGCTGCACGATACAATTAAGCAATTAATATCCTATCATACTCTGTGACATGTATAAAAATGCTGAGCGCGCCTATTTGACCTCAATTTTGGATCAAGATGGCAAGAGGAATAGATATATGTGATGGCCTTCACGGTGACCCGATCTAAGCTCAGCTGAGCAGCTATGGGAGATTTTTGGCTAACATGTTACACAGCGCTCTCCACTATCATCATCAAAACACCAAATGAGGGAATATCTTTGGGAAGAATGGTGTTCCCTCCCTCCAGTAGTGTTCCAGAGACTTGTAGAATCTATGCCACGGTGCATTGAAGCTGTTCTGGCAGCTTGTGGTGGCCCAACACCGTACTAAAGCCGCGTTTCCACCGCAGGAACTTTACCCCGGAACTAGGAACCTTTTGAGGAACTCAGTGCGTTTCCACCGCAGGAACTAGGGTCTAAATTTAGTTCCGGGGGCTTTATTTTACCCCCCAAAAAGTTCCTGCTCGGGGGGTAGTACTTTCCAAAAGTACCGGAACCTTTGGGGTGGGGCGCAAGCGCTGAAAATTTCTGATTGGTCGAATACTTGCAGTGTTTTATTTCTAACCGCCATGTTTAAAAATATGCGGCCGCAAACCAATTTATTTTCATAATAACTTCAAGTCAAACTTGTATGTTATGCGGCGCAGTAGCCTAGTTTTGGTTATAGCCTGCCAACGTCTTGGAATTATAACGTGTGCTCTTCTGTTCTTTTCTTGCTTTAGTATTCGTTTTATAAAATGCTAAGCATTCGTGCTGGGGCAGCATATTACGTACCAAAACATTCAAACGGATTAATTCGGTTGCTGAATATTTTCTTCCGGATTTTCTTTGTTAGACCGTTGTAATTGACTCAAAACGTTTGATACAGTTATGTGAGGTTGTGGTAGTTCTGCGTAATTCACATTGGTGATACAGTAAAAGCAAACTGGAAATCACCTTCCGCACTTTTTGTCAGGGTAAAATAACAGGTTAATTCTAGTAATCGTCCCTTAGCTTTTCCGTAATTTTACTCTGCCATTGTTCAATTCCATAAAAAGACCAGGAAGACTATGGACTAATTTATGGTGCATGGTTCGCATCTGGAGGGCACACTTCGCTGCTCGGCTAGCAGTAACTTCGAAGGAAAGCAAACGGTGGCTGTACCACTGCTAATTTAAATTTTCACGCAAGTCCAAGTTTTCGTTCTATTCTTGTCATTTTGCGATTAGCCTATATGGAATTGATGATGAGAAAGTAATCAAACAGCAAATTGTTTACAACGTGTGCATGTTTTCTGCTGTTGTTGCCAGTTATATTGGAAATATGAATGCATTCTGTCGCTTCGGATGTCAAGACATGAAAGTGAATGTTCGCATAAAAACATAATGAATGTGTTTGAGAGGATATATAAAACTGTTACAATCTGACTATTGGCCTGTTATATCCTATTTGTTGCATAACAACGGTCCAAGTTCAACTACCAATGACAGTTTTGCTTGACAACGGTAAAATATGCCCAAATGGCTGCAGAAGAATATTTTAATTCCAGGTGATTAAATCGATAAAAATCAATAAATACAAAAGTAACCATATATAGTCATTGTTGGTAACCCGTTGGAATAAACCCCTCCGGGCTGTCCCGGTTATTAGAAAATAATGTAGGCTACTTCGGTGGTAGTATGGGGTTACAGAAGAAATCATAGGACGGATGGACCGACGACAACGTCGCTATTTTACACGTCAGCAAACTAATTTGTGTAATCTTCGCGGGACTTTAGACCCCGGTGGAAACGCAGACAGCAGTGGGCTGGAGGAACCTTTTAGTTCCTGGAAAAGTAGTTCCTGGGACTAAAAGTTCCGGGTACTTTTGGTGGAAACGCGGCTTAAGACTCTTTATGCTGGTTTTTCCTTTAATTGGTCACCCATCTATAACTGGTCATTCGTATAATTGTAAGTTAGAAGGTAAAACATGCTGTTTGGTCACAGCTTGTCGGAATGGTAGGTGAGTGGCATCTGAATTAATGAAAGTGGCTCTGCTGTCTCCCTGGCGACCCACAGTTGGCACGGTGACAGACACAGGCTACTGCGCGCTGTCATTATATAGACCCCCTCCGAGGAGGACCCCCCCCCCCCCCCCCCCCCCCCCCACTACCACCACCGTTCACTCGCTCACCCCAGCCCCTGCACCCACACAGAGAAAGGCACACAAGATTAGCCCCATCATCTTTTTTATTTTTATTGTAATAACAATTACTTATACAGTTACATTTCTAGTATTTTTGTGCACCTGGATATACTGAATCAAATAACAGAGAAGTGTTCTGGTCAAGGGTGTAGTTGCAAATGAACTTGTAGCATGCTTAGATCCTTCACCATTACCTTTTTAGCTGGGCAGAGTTGGATGGCTGTTTGAAGTGTACACACTGCTAGAAGGAACTGGTTTGTGACTAGAAGTTTGTAGCTTTGACATCAAAAGGGATTAAAACTTGACATTAAGCAATGCCTGTCAATAACTTAAAGTACTTTTAGTAAATGTTATGTAGAAAGTCCTTCTGATGAGCACAAGTGGATTTTTCTGCAAGTCTTTAAACCTAAATGTAGGCCACACCAGGTTGAATGGTTTATGATTTATTCATTTTCTATTTTATGTTTATCTTGCTATAAAATCAATTTAATGTTTGCCTTTTACAGTCATGTTTGAGCTGACTGAAAATTAAACTGGTGGGCATGTTTTAATGGAGGTACAATATATTTTACATACAATAATATAAACTGTCATTTTTACTATCATATTAAGCATCAAATGCACAGGCATTTACTAATAAATTAAATCAGTGATGTTTTATTTTATTTTATTTTTTTTCAGGTCTCAGTCAGATACTGAGGCAGAAGTAAGGGATTATGATCAGAGGACAAGCAGGTAGATCCATCACCCAGAATGCAGTGGGATAAATCATCAAGTAGTCCAGCAAGCAGGAAGGGAGGGGCCACAATCACTCACACAAATCAATTTGCATGAGTGACACTCTCCTGAATATGCATGACTCATGCTTCTGATGACTCATTCTGCTCTTTGCTTTTCCCAGCTGTCTGAGCCTAACACGTCTGGGGTGAAGTCTCTCAGAAAACCAGGTCTGTGCACACATGCATACGTACATACATACATGCATACACACATACATACATACATACATACATACATACGTACATGCATACATACATACATGCATACACACATACATACATATATACATACATACATACATATGTACATGCATACATACATACATACATACACACATGCATACATACATACATGCATACATACGTACATACATACATACATACATACATACATTCATACATACATGCATACATGCATACATACATACATACATACATACATACATACATACATAGGTACATATATACATTGCATACACACATACATACATGCATACATACATACATACATACATACATACTGTCGTATATGGCCTTGATGGGCTCTTTAGTTCCTTGATTACCTAGCAAAAATGGCTCTGCTGCAATAGTACTTTGGTGCAAGGTGTTGTTTTTATTTACATACATACATACATATATACATACATACATACATACATGCATACATACTTACTACTTACTTACAGGCATACACGCATACACACACATACATAGATAATTATTTACTTACATACATACATGCATACACATACATACATACATTACACACGCATACATGCGTATACACACATAGACACACACACTCAAGCAGTGGGTCCACAGTGTAGGAGTGAATTTTAAAAGCTTGTTAAGATGCGTGTAGTGGAGGTTAATGAAGGTGGCATTGGAGCTTCACATCATCATTTCTGTTGCCCACGCTCCAGTGACAATACATTTTGGCAGACCACCAAACCACAATTAAAAATACAAAGCTTAGAAAAATACCGATAATGCACAGGCTCAGTCTGGCCATAGAAACCGGCAGGCACAGGCAGGCACAGGCAGACACAGCTCCCCAAAGAGGAAAGGCTGTGCTCACTGCCATCAAAAGGAGGCTGAGACAGAGAAGCACTTTCTACTCAAAAAGCCCAAAATATGAGGAAAAAGAGAAGTGTCCTTCCAAAAATGTATGTAGGTTTGCCCAAATTTCCTAAACCTTCCAGACGATGAGAAACTGCCCATTCTCTGAGGGGAGGAAGGGAGCAGTGTGGCTCTGGCAGCACAGTATGATTCTACCTGCCACAGACTAAGAGTCTAAGAGACAATATTATTATTATTATTATTATTATTATTATTATTATTATTATGGTTGTTATTGTTATTATGATAATAATAATAATAATAATAATCATCATCATAATCATCATAATTATAATCATAATTATAATCATAATCATAATAATAATTATTTATTTCTTTAATTTTTTTAGTTTGCACTTTCACTATTTTGTTTCATTATATTTGAACTCCAATTATAATTTTAGTAGTATTAACTATTGATCATGTTTTACTTCTGCTGTTATGCAACTTGTTTTCTGTATGTTTCCTGTTTGCTTTGGCATTATGTACTATATGTATTTCAGGCCAATAAAGCTCATCGAATTGAACTGAACTGATAGAGAGGGAGATAAGGCCTAAATGGGGTGTGGAAAGGCAGACCCAGAGAGACAGAGAGGGGAGAAGAGGGAAGGAGTGCAGAGAGCAGAGCCAACACATCGGGAGGCATTCTTACCTTTATTTTGATGGCAGGTGATCTCTGTGTCTACCCCCTATTAAAAAAGGAGATATTCACATAAGGAACGTGTGCCAAAATGGCTTCCACTCCTGTCACTACCACATCCGCACCGGGAAACGACGGGTTCGTTTCGGCAGAGGACGTACCTGAGACGCGCGGGCGTTTACACAGGCGTCTAAGTGGATTCACTGTAACGCTGTGGGTAAACTTTAAGAGCACAATATTGCTCTCACACGCCACTGTGAGCCACTGTGTGTAACAGCGGGATGGCGGATGCTAATGTAGCTGTTTATCGCGGATGTGCGCTCATTTGGGCCCGTGATGGGTTCTGTGCGCGTACGCTGTCAGATTGATGCAGGTATTTTTTTCATATCCCGCTGCTAAGGGTAATTGTTAGGTGCCGAGAACATACCGTAGACTCATATTTTCAGCTTTATGTTGTCCCATTTGAGCTTTCAGCTGAATGTTCTGTTATTGATTTTAACTATATAATAGCTATTTAATATTTACCTTTGACCATCAACTTCTTTTGCAGCATTTCAAAAATAAAAATGTATGAATGTTAACTAAAACAAAACAAAAGACAGCACCTAAAACGACTACTTTCCCTTTAACCTCATCTAAAATGGTAATAGCTTATATGCAAATAAATTTAAAAAAAACTTAGATTTAGCTGTCAGTCAAAGTTTATGAATGTGTCAAACATCACATGTTCATCTTGCCCATTTATCAGTTATTTGTGCATATTCTGTTACTATGGTGCTTTTAAAGGGATACTCCAACTTTTTGACTATCTCGCCCATAGTTAGACGATTAGATTTGTACCAATTTCATCCCTCTGCATCCAGTACAAAAACATTAGACAATATTTATGAGCTGCGTGCTAACTTCCCAACTTCTATGAATGGCTGGATGCTTGTCGTTGGGTAAAATGCGTCTCACGGTCAAGGAAGGGTGTAGGAAGGCTCAGGAGGCAGGAATTCAGTAGAACCAATGTTTTTTTCTTCTTCCAGCAGCTGGTGTTACAGTGCCAAAATATTCACAGTGAAATAAAGACTGTGGCACAACAAAACAGAAAATAATACATATTTACAAAGTGTTCAGATTTGACTTAGTCTGTTTCCAACTTGCACCCGCTGCAAAACATGTAACTCACTGACTGCAATTACTCACAGCCGTTATACAGCCCAAGCCCCCGCAGGCCCGCGCAGACTGGCTTTTATACTCTTCAGCCTCCCACTAAAGTGGAGGGACAAACTACATTCAAATTCCCGCAGAGCAAAACAATTTACAGAAACTACATGCACATGTTTCTGCACCTTTCAAAAGGAATAAAAATACATTTGTACAAAACCGGAATATTTCCGCACTTCAATGCCGTGTACACCAAGCACAGATCGCCAGTACAACATTACTAAATACACAAACACCATTGTTGCCAAGTTTACACCCCCCCCCCCCCTCGCTGAACACAATAAGTGCGCTTATTCATTTAACAGTGCGCGTGCCCCGGTGCGCCGTTTGCCAGTGTGAAATCAGATGCGGAGACGAATCGACAAACGGAGTTGAGCGCGAGCAGTGAATGAACAGCGGTCCACATCTAGACAAGCTTCACCGCATTTCCCTGGAAAATGCGGAAGTTGCGTGTTTGAGCGCTTCAAGGAGCGCATCATTATCACAATGATGTTAATACGATGCTGTTATTATGATGGGCCAGATGGTACTTAATGCCTGAAAGGAGATTTGAAATCCAATGGAAGAAACTATTTACTAATTATTATTATTATTATTATTATTATTATTATTATTATTATTATTATTCACACGTGCACACAAGCACATGTACACACACACACACACACACAGACACACACATCTAAATGGAAGTAATTGGCTGTGATTAAGAGGTGAGTAATTGTATAGTTTGGTACTGTCTATTAATTATTATTATTATTATTATTATTATTATTATTAGTAGTAGTAGTAGTAGTAGTAGTAGTAGTAGTAGTATTACCAAATATAATGTATATGATATACCAGTGATGGCAGATCAAATCTGTATAAGGCCCCTGTGCATACTGTTGAAATCATGACCAATTCTGAATCTGTCCAAAGTGTTCTTGCATGTCCTGGGAAACTGCTCGCATGTTAAAGGGAAACTGCTCGCATGCTAAAGGGAAACTGCATGCATGTTAAAGGGAAACTGCTCGCATGTTAAAGGGAAACTGCGTGCATGTTAAAGGGAAACTGCTCGCATGTTAAAGGGAAACTGCTCGCATGTTAAAGGGAAACTGCTCGCATGTTAAAGGGAAAAGTGAAACTGCGTGCATGCTAAAGGGAAACTGCTCGCATGTTAAAGGGAAACTGCTCGCATGTTTAAAGGGAAACTGCTCGCATGTTAAAGGGAAACTGCTCGCATGCTAAAGGGAAACTGCTCGCATGTTAAAGGGAAACTGCTCATGTTAAAGGGAAACTGCGTCGCATGTTAAAGGAAACTGCGTGCATGTTAAGGGAAACTGCTCGCATGTTAAAGGGAAACTGCTCGCATGTTAAAGGGAAACTGCGTGCATGTTAAGGGAAACTGCTCGCATGTTAAAGGGAAACTGCGTGCATGTCGCATGCTAAAGGGAAACTGCTCGCATGTTAAAGGGAAACTGCTCGCATGCTAAAGGGAAACATGCTGCTCGCATGTTAAAGGAAACTGCTCGCATGCTAAAACTGCTCGGTTAAAGGGAAACTGCTCGCTAAAGGGAAACTGCTCGCATGTTAAAGGGAAACTGCTCGCATGTTAAAGGGAAACTGCGTGCATGCTAAAGGGAAACTGCTCGCATGTTAAAGGGAAACTGCTCGCATGTTAAAGGAAACTGCGTATGTTAAAGTGAAACGCATGCATGCTAAAGGGAAACTGCTCGCATGTTAAGGGAAATTGCTCGTATTTTGAAAGTGCTGCATGTTAAAGGGAAACTGCTCGCATGCTAAAGGGAAACTGCTCGCATGTTAAAGGGAAACTGCTCGCTGGAAACTGCGTGCATGTTCGTGCATGCACTGCTCGCATGCTAAAGGGAAACTGCTCGCATGCTAAAGGGAAACTGCTCGCATGTTAAAGGGAAACTGCTCGCATGCTAAAGGGAAACTGCTCGCATGTTAAAGGAAACTGCTCGCATGTTAAAGGGAAACTGCTCGCATGCTAAAGGGAAACTGCTCGCATGTTAAAGGGAAACTGCTCGCATGTTAAAGGGAAACTGCTCGCATGCTAAAGGGAAACTGCTCGCATGTTAAAGGGAAACTGCTCGCATGTTAAAGGGAAACTGCTCGCATGTTAAGGGAAACTGCTCGCATGTTTAAAGGGAAACTGCTCGCATGTTGAAGGGAAACTACTCGCATGTTGAGGGAAACTGCTCGCATGTTAAAAACTGCTCGCATGTTAAAAACTGCTCGCATGTTTAAACTTCTCGCATGGGATGCATGTTAAAGGGAAACTGCTCGCATGTTAAAGGGAAACTGCTCGCATGTTAAAGGGAAACATGTTAAAGGGAAACTGCTCGCATGCTAAAGGGAAACTGCTCGCATGTTGAAGGGAAACTACTCGCATGTTGAAGGGAAACTGCTCGCATGGGAAACTGCTCGCATGTTAAAGGGAACCTGCGTGCACTCTCGCATGCTAAAGGGAAACTGCTCGCTGTTAAAGGGAAATGTTAAAGGGAAACTGCTGCGTGCTAAAGGGAAACTGCGTGCATGTTAAATGAAACTGCGTCGCATGCTAAAGGGAAACTGCTGCGTGTTAAAGGGAAACTGCTCGCATGCTAAAGGAAACTGCTCGCATGTTAAAGGGAAACTGCTCGGCATGCTAAAGGGAAACTGCTGCATGCTGAAGGGAAACTGCGTGCATGTTAAAAGGGAAACTGCTCGCATGCTAAAGGGAAACTGCTCGCATGTTAAAGGGAAACTGCTCACATACTAAAAGGAAACTGCTCACATGTTAAAGGGAAACTGCATGCATGTTGAAGGGAAACTGCTCGCATGTTAAAGGGAAACTGCATGCATGTTGAAGGGAAACTGCTCGCATGTTAAAGTTAAAGACTTATTGTGCTGCTTTAGTCCAGTGTATGTCTTAAACTTTCTTAAAGTCTTTAATCTGGAAGACATTGGAGCCCATTACAGTTACAGTCTACCTGAGACTGGAAGCTAAATTGTGAGCTTACAAAAGCTTAACGGGTTGGCTCCTGTAATATTCTTTGATGTTCTTAAATGCCCGTCAAAGCAATCATGACGAACACAATCACAATGCCAGGCTCTCATTATGCCCTGTTGGACATTCTGGCGACCAGCCAAAGATTTAAATGAACCCGAAGCAGCTTCTGCTCCAGCTGCACACCCTCTGGAATGTGGTGATGGTCTGTAGTCTGTGCCAAGCTGGCCCACCAGCCGGACATAGTCTTGCCAACATGGCTGCTGTCTCAACCATCTTGTTGCCAGCGTGAGCGTCTCCAAACCATCTTCAATTCAGCTGGACCAGTTTCAGACCAAGATGAACCCACGATGGAATTTCTACCAGGGCACCCAAACAAAACTGTGAATCAAAAATCTGCAGGATACAATCTTATGGCCCTAGACTTATAATCCTGGTGTTTGAAGTTACAATTCCACATGCAGTACAGCCAGTGTAGTTCTGATAAATGTACAGGACCTGAATCAACAAATAAGCTATAGGTGTCTGTTCGTTCATTCTCTTCATATATGCAGTACCAGGTGCTGTAGCACAAGCCAAGAAGCAGCCCTGAAGTGCACATCATTATATAACCAGAGAACACATGGGGTAGTGTGGGTCGTTTTCTTATAACACAGGCTCCGCCACAAATAAATATGCACTTCAGCCTTTATTTGTGGGAGGAAACCATCATTGCTTAAGGAGCTATATTATTGGGACGATTCATACGTGAATGAGCATTTCTGCTTGGTCACATTTGTGCACATGTAAATCATCCAACAAATGCAGTTCCTCCTTTTCCCAGACGTTGAAAGAGAATGTAACCCAACCTACATCACTGGTAAAAAATGATGGCATCCGAGGAATAAATAACTAGACTGCTGATCAAAGGGAGAGCTTTGGGGTTTGAGTAAATTATAGGCTAATTGCAATGAGCTTTTGCTTTCCTTAACCCCTTCTCCTGTACCCCCACACCTGATTCACATTATCGGTAATAGAATTGGAGATGTGTGTCTAGCCGATCAGAGAACGAGGTATAATATTAAAACCTCCTTATGAAAGGCACGGTTTGCTGCTTTACATTGCATTACATTACAGGCATTTGGCAGACGCTCTTATCCAGAGTGATGTACAACAAAGTGTATAACCATAACCAGGAACAAGTGTGTCGAAAACCCTAGAGAGAAGTACCGTTCCAAGTGCAGGGAACAACCACATAGTTCACTTGCAGTTCCTGAAACCAAGCAGGTGTCACATGACATGATCCATGAGAAATGATTGGTTACAAGCCATGTGCAGTGAACAGGTCCAGTGCACACACACACACAGGAGTGCACAGAGTAATCCTGTCAGGTCCAGTGACAGGTCCCCTGTCAGGCACAGGTCCAGTGCACACACAGAGTAATCCTGTCAGGGCAGGTCCAGTGCACACACAGAGTAATCCTGTCAGAACAGGTCCAGTGCACACACAGAGTAACCCTGTCAGGACAGGTCCAGTGCACAGAGTAACCCTGTCAGGACAGTTCCAGTGCACAGAGTAATCCTGTCAGGACAGGTGCAGTAATCCTGTCAGGGCAGGTCCAGTGCACACAGTAACCCTGTCCAGTGCACACACAGAGTAATCCTGTCAGAACAGGTCCAGTGCACACACAGAGTAACCCTGTCAGGACAGGTCCAGTGCACAGAGTAACCCTGTCAGGACAGGTCCAGTGCACAGAGTAATCCTGTCAGGACAGGTCCAGTGCACAGAGTAACCCTGTCAGGACAGGTCAGTGCACAGAGTAACCCTGTCAGGACAGTTCCAGTGCACAGAGTAATCCTGTCAGGACAGGTCCAGTGCACAGAGTAATCCTGTCAGGGCAGGTCCAGTGCACACACAGAGTAATCCTGTCAGGACAGGTCCAGTGCAAACACACCATCACCTGCTACATCACTCAGTCTCTCTATCTCCATTTCTTCAATTTCACTCTTTCATTTCCTTTCCCATCCTCAAGATCTTAATAAATAAACAAACATACTAGATTCACATTTTCACCATTTCAACTAGGTCTGTTTCAAACTGCTACATCAGACCCTCCTTAAAAAGCATTCCTATCTGTTTATCCAACAGGAATTTATCAGGACTTACAACACTACTGTCTATCAGTCTGCATTTATCACGAATCATTCCCTATGGTTCACACTGACATTTTCACTGAACTACAGGGAACTGAAAGGTACTCCCAGGCGAACTGTCAGTCAACTCTACGTGGCATTTCCTTATACCGCGAAGACCCATTAGCAAGCGGGCGGGCAGCGCAGGTGTGAGCTGAGCGTGTGCGTCGCAGCGCGGCGTCCGTTCCCGGCGCGTGCGAGGCTGACCGCCGCCCGTCTGCGCGGCGCCCGTTTGAACGACCGGCGGAGGACGCGAGCGAGACACAGCCGCGCGGCGGTCTGCAGAAATCCGGCCGGGGCTGCGGGTTCCCATCCGTTTTTTTTTTTTCCCACTTATTAATAGCCCTGCCGATTTCTGCCTTCGCATTCTAAGCAGCGGCTGAGTTTTCGAGGGGTGCTGCGGCGGTGGTGGTGTGGGGGAAGGTGGGGGGGGGGGGGGGGGGGTTGTAATGTGAGAGTTGCTATGGAAACAAGTGTCCTTCCGTTGTGTTTGTGTTGCAGCCTTGAGGACATGAAGTATCTTTTGGGAGGGGGGGAACGTGGCGCAGGAGAGAGAGGAATGAAAGAGCCGTGTGAGCCGGCCGTCTCCTTTAATCCCACACTTTATTCTTCCAGCTGAAAAGCAAAGGCATTGAAAAGAAAAATAAAAAATAATTCTAGTTTTTCTCTTCTTCAATAGAGGCGGACGGACGCGGTGTTCTGGAATACGGCCTCGTTCTGGCGGACGGAAGGCCCTTCCGCGGGGTCGAAGTCTCGGTCTCCTCGCCGCCGGCGTGGTTGCCACGGCGCCGCTGGGGCAGAAGGATCGACACACCTTCGTGAAGAAGGACTCGACCGCGTCTGCGCTGAAGTGGCAGCCCTCTGCTGCGTGATGTTGCATTCTGATGCCCTCTACATGCGTGAGGGCTGGATGCATGACACAACGGCCTGGATTCTGCCACCGTGTGTCCTCGTCTTTCAAATGAATGAAGGGTGTTGCTGCCTTTTCCCTTCCTCGTGTGTTATTTGCTTGGCGGTACATGTTTGGCGATTGCTGAACTCACAGGCACTAGCATTGAACTGTGAATCAGTTAATGGCAAATGTTGATTCAATCCTGGCCAATGTCTACAAAAAATGTGTGTGCGTGTGTGTGTGTGTGTGTGTGTGTGTCTGTGTGTGTGCGTGTGTGTCTGTCTGTGTGTGCATGTGTGTGTGTTTGTGTGTCTGTCTGTGTGTGTGTGCATGCATGCGTGCGTGCGTGCGTGCGTGTCGGTCTGTTTGTGTGTGTCTGTGTGTGTGTGCGTGCGTGTATGTCGGTCTGTTTGTGTGTGTGTGTGTGTGTCTGTGTGTGTGCATGTGTGTGTGTCTGTGTGTGTGTGTGCGTGCGTGTGTGCATGTCGGTCTGTTTGTGTGTCTGTGTGTGTGTGTGTGTGTGTGTGTGTGTGAATTTTTGGTAATGATTTAAAATCATGACTGACAACAACTGAATTACTCATGAAAGAAGGTTTTAATTCTTCTATGATTCACTAATGCATTCTTGATTTTATGTTTATGGATTCCCGGTAATTGAAGGTTTACAAGCTGTAACCCTGTCAATTTTTGAAAAAAAAAAAAAGCTACAACAGTGAAATTATACAAGGAAAAACTGGCATTATTCAACATTACAATGTGCATCCTAACACAAATAAATAAACAAATCTATTCAAAATAAAAATAAACTGCGATTTGTGTGTAGGAAATCCCAGCAAATTTGCCTAACGTGTTTCAATACTATGAATCATTTGAAAAGTGAGATTTTTAATTCAATCCAATTTCATGTCAGATGCTCAATTTATTCAGTTTGATCCATTTTGTCCCAAATGTTTCACACGGGCATTTTTTATCATCACGTTGGAGAATAAACTTAATTAACCCTGCAGAGCACACATTAACCTCAGCAACTCCGTAATTTTATGGTCTGAATAAGCCAGCAACATGAATGACAATTACGGCATACACTCATAAACTGCACAGTGTCCTTTTTGTTTTTCGTCTAAAGCGTTTCATTGTTTGACTTTATTTTTACAGTTGAATTGCAGCCCAATTTGTCCAAAGCACTCTCTTGCTATCTTCAGGAGCTGAACAAAGTCAGCAGAAAATAACCCCCAGATTCAATCAAAAGCACTTAGCCACTTTTAATCAACCGTGCTGGTATGTGTGTGTGTGTCTGTGTAATTTGTGTAGGTGTGTGTATGTGTGTTATGTAAGCTTCTTTTTAAAGAAGCTGTTTGTTCCAACTGTACAAACCCAGCATTGTGATAAAATGCAACTGCAAAAAAGTAGAAATGTGCAATGTCATTATACTTTAATTCAGCAATTAAGCAATAAAGCCATACATGAATGTCCTTGTTGGCTAATTGTTGGCTGACTGTAATAGTTTGTAAACACAATACACTTACAATTATTTATATAATATAATTATTTTAATTGTTTTTAATGTAATGTTGAATCAGAAGGTAACCTGGGATTTACAAAGTAAACACTATTTCAACTACTAGCAATGCCATTATTAAAAATGCTAGGAGTATTATTCACAAATCATTGCATTCATATTTCAGGTATTTGTGGGAAATGTATATTGTAATGTGTTTGGTGATAATTGAGGAGATCTACATTTTAACAAACATGCAGGAATGCACTGCTGCTTAAACCTTGTTAAAATGCGTCTGAAGCATGTTTGCTGTCTAAGAGCACATTAATGAATTTCTGCATTCTGTTACACACCGAGCGATGTTTGGTCCCAGAACATCTGCTTTAAGCACTGCTTGTGCGTTTACGCCAAGCCACTGTTTTGACCCAATACGTGTCACTTGCTTTGTTTCTCTGTGTCATTAAATTGAACGACCTTGTACGTAATGCTGATTTCATGCTAGTGTCCTGTAATATTCCAATGACAGGAGAACTTTGTGGGATTGAACTGCTGCTGCTGGTCGGGAGTTGTTTTGTGCAATGAAAACATTTGCACGAACAAAATATAATATGTATGTGTAAAGTGTTCTATACATAGTGGCTTTCCTTTAACAAAATAGTTTTATTCCCAAGGGTTTTCTTGCAAAGTGATGTAAAAAGTCAGGCTCCCCCAGGTGTTTGCATGGCGAACAAAATATCCAATACCTGCCAATTCCCCAATTCTTGTGTAAAGTGTAATTAACTTGACCCAGGGCAGGTGTGGCTGCTTAAACCAGCCATCCCCACACCACAAGAGTTATTTATTTATTCATTTGTAGTGTAGAGTATAGAATATGCATGTTTATTAAGTGTGCATGTTTCGATTCATCTTTTCATATTTTGGCTGAATTATATAATATATTTATTTCAATATAATGGTTATTTTAAATGTATTTGTCAATTACATTCATTCATCCATTCATTATGAAAATTCTAGAATGTTTACTACAGCCTGCCCAATCAGAAGCAACCTCTAGCAGTAAATACTGACTGCACTATGATACAGCCCTGATTAATATGGTGTGTTAGCTTTGGCTGAATTACATGCGCCATTAAAGAGGCCCAGTCAAAGTACATTTGACTGATCACTGCCTGAGAGTTTTGGCCATCGTCGGCTTTTTACAGGTGCAAACCTCAGTAAGCTGCCCTTCTTCTCATAAGCTCTACGGGCAAAACCAAAGCTGGAACCGGCGGAAACTCAAGCCAAGTGCAAGCGTTGAGTTGTAGGCGCCAACTGCAGAGATCAGGCTCTCGCTGGTCTTTTATGCCGGGTGCCGTATAGCCAGCCAGAAAACCGGCGATGGGGATTTTGTTTTACGTGTTTACTTAGTTCAGCTCCAGACAGCGTTTCTTTCCCTCACCTGATAACGAGCAGCCTCTCTCCTACAGACGGGCCCAGGTGCAAGCGCCCGCTCACCTCCGCGCTCTCAGTGTTCTTACTTGCATGTTTAAGTTGGCTGATTTTTTACTCCAAACGCAGGGAGCGAAACATCGAAGCCCCAAGCATTATCCAGCCTCCATATCAACCGAAGCCGAAGTGCTAACTCTTTGTTTGTGTCATTAATCATTCTGTAATAAGCCCCATTTTCACTTGAGAAATGAGACGGCAAGCTATTTATCAGCACTAAAAATATGCACCACGTCAATGGGATTTTAATGTGTTTTATATCATTTTATAATGAAGTTAAAATATAAATATTGAAAATAATTGTGATTTGTTTTGGAATTTGCTGCACATAATAATCTGAGTCATGCATTACACACTATTATATTACGTTATATTTCCATAGCTTACTATAGCTTAAACTTTTTTGATTAATTAATGAAAAGGTATGCAGGATTTGCTGTGAATTAAGTGGCATCATATTGTATCATGTTAAAAATAAATAAATAAAAGAAAATCTGGCTGCCAGCGTGTGGTCGAGCATGTCCAGTTCCCACCCTAATTTGGACGGGCTAACAGTCTGCAAGCGCAGCCACGTCCATGCATGACCCCCATTACAGATTTTGGAAGAGTGTAGACATCCGCGGTTCCCCTCCTGCCACCAATCCGCTTCTTTTCTTACCACGTATTACAGCTAAACTTCCATAGAGCAGAGTCAGGGGAACAGCTAAACTTCCATAGAGCAGAGTCAGGGGAAAAGCTAAACTTCCATAGAACAGAGTCAGGGGAACAGCTAAACTTCCATAAAGTAGTCAGGGGAACAGCTAAACTTCCATAAAGTAGTCAGGGGAACAGCTAAACTTCCATAAAGTAGTCAGAGGAACAGCTAAACTTCCATAGAGCAGAGTCAGGGGAACAGCTAAACTTCCATAAAGTAGTCAGGGGAACAGCTAAACTTCCATAAAGTAGTCAGAGGAACAGCTAAACTTCCATAAAGTAGTCAGGGGAACAGCTAAACTTCCATAGAGCAGAGTCGGAGGAACAGCTAAACTTCCATAGAGCAGAGTCAAGGGCACAGCTAAACTTCCATATAGCAGAGTCAATGGAACAGTTAAACTTCCATAGAACAGAGTCAAGGGAACAGCCAAACTTCCATAGAACAGAGTCGGGGGAACAGCTAAACTTCCATAGAGCAGAGTCAAGGGAACAGCCAAGCTCACAGAGAGTCTGCGATTCCATGGACCACTTCCTGCCACACAAGCATGCGCGCATGCAGATTATTTCATTTATTTGAAAGCATCCAGTTATCAAATATTTGAAACATGATATCTGAAATACTTGATTTTGCAAGGTTATTTCAGATACTTTCAGCAGTTTAATTCCATTAGATTAACCCACTGTTTTCCATGTCAGGCTTGTAAAAGATATCTGAAAAGACATGAATTTCATTCAGATGCTGTTCATATATTTTTAAGTTAAGGGGTTGGAAGCGGCATTTAGAATGTTTAATAGTGTCAGTTCATGTCTGACAACAAAGAAGAAGCATTAACTATGATAAAGTTGCATTCAAACTGTGAAAATGTCTGAACCCCTCAACTCTCAATTCAAGATACTTCCCTCTGTTCCCCAGTGTTGTGACAAACAGTGATACTCATGCCCTTATGCCAAACCACATTACCCTTCTGCACCCTTCAGAGACAGACGCAATGTGATGGCTGAAGTGGCTCGTTGTTGCTGAATGAGTTACAGGGGTATCATAAAAATAAAAAAACCTGACTTATTTTATGCCTAACTTGAACTGCTGTATTTTTCTGAACTCCTTGTGTATATGTCACATTAATACCCATGTTATGCTCTTTTATAAATGTCAGCCCTCCTAGGTACTGTGTATCCACGGGGTCGTTGAATAGTCATAAGTCTCTTCAGGCTCTTTGCATCTGATTTTTGTATCATGATTTTGTGCATTTTGTTCAATGGAAAAGTAAAGCAGGCATACACTCCAAACACTCTACATTAGCATACTCAAGCAGGCCCTTTGTGTTGCTGTACTAATTGCCTGATTAATATCAGGTGTGCTCAATTACCAAGCATGCAGTCCTCTCCACTGCCAGAGGGTGGAGCTCTCAAAGCTACAGATTCTCCAGAGTGGGGCTGGAGTTATAGATAAGGGGGGAGTCAATGGCTAGTTAGGAGACATTCTCTTATTTCAAATATATTATAATTTAATTTGAAATATTATTCATAATGTATTTGAAATAATTATACAGAAGAAATTGGAATTATTTCAAATGAAAATATTTGTTCTATTTGCCAATTATTAACAAATTCTTCAAATTAGAACAATCGTCCCCAATTTATTTGAAAAAGACTGAAATACACAAATCAAATATTTCAAATTAAAATGTTGTGATTAGTATCTGTATTTGACTCGGATCTGGGTAAAAAAAGCAATTAGTAATGCATTTTAAATTAATTTGTTCCACATCCACACATAATTATGCCATGCATTCGATTCTGTGGATAACAGATTGCTAGAAAGTCATAGGCCTGCAATGTCAGCTAAACTTGACAAACTGACAGATCAAAGATGAGGGGTCTTACCATGATTCAATTTTATTCAAGTAGAATTTTTGCAAAAAAAGAAACAAAAACCAACACTGGCATTGTCATTTGGGAGAAGAATCACCAAAGCAGTACACCTTAACCTACTTCCTCTTCAAAGGGGAAGGCACACTTGCTTGTAGCCTTGTGATTTTATCCCCATCGCCCAACTTCTAATTTAATCTCTGTTCCACAGGATAATCTTTTATCCTTCTTCTCTCCTGGGTACTTGAGTGCACACGTCACCGTATACAAACACCTGCTCCAAGCCTACTGAGCAGGCCTACATGCACACCCTACCATGTGTTTCACAAACACATGATATGGAAAGGATTACTCTTTCTTTTTATAAATATAAGCACTAATTGTATAATTGTCTTCTCCATTGTGGGTGTGTGGGGTAAGGTCACAGCCACCTCCACACTGGAACATGATAGCATGGCAATGACTCAGTCATGTGACCACACCTCAAACCGTCGTGACACTGAAGAAATTTGAGAAAGCAAAGCAGCTCTCTACATGTACACTCTTCCTCTTCAGTCTGTGGAAATATGTAAAAGTTCAGCTACAGACACACATACACACACATGTCATGCACACACTCATGCACACAGACACACACACATGCACACTCACACACACACACACACACATGCACATGCAAACACACACACGTGCACTCACATGCACACACTCACATACACATGCACACACACACTCACACATGCACACACTCACACACACATGCACACACACACTCACACATGCACACACTCACACACACATGCGCACACACTCACACACACACGCACACACACACACACACACACTCCTGCACACACGCACATGCACATACGTGCTCACACTCACACACACATGCACACACACACACACACACTGAACATTGGCTTGCATTGTACATTTGCTCCGTTTCCCAGGGCAACCTTAACTTTCACACCTTCTCTTTTTTGCTGTGTCATCCGTCTGCACAGCAGGATTACGATTTTTTTAAGTGTTTTTTTTTATTTTATTTTTTATCCTTCAGCAATACACTAAAGAGACTTCAGGCTATTGTATCACACCCAAGACCCCCAGCCCCGCCCCAGAGCCTAGCGTGCTAATCCGTGCTAACCCGTCCCATGCAGACACGTTAGTGCCTTCACTCTTTCTGTCATTTCTAACCCCTAACCCCTGACCCCTGACCCCTAACCTGCAGGTTCGGCCCGCACGGACACATTAGCATGCTCGGTCTTTCCTCCGTCTGTGTCCCTCTAACCCCTAACCTCAAACCCTGACCCCTAACAAGCAGACGCATTAGCGCCCTCGCTTGATCCTCCGTCTTTGACCCCTGACCCCTAACCCTAACCCTGACTCCTAACCGGCCCGCGCGGACACCTTTGCGCCCTCGCTTGCTCCTTCGTCAGTCTCCTCCGGCCCAGGTGTGCCGTGTCACTCAGCCGGAAGACGGAGGAGAAGCTCTCTAATCTAATCACTCTGCCTCTGGGTACAGCCCCGCGGAGATGTGCTGGGTTAGCGCACTGAAGCAAACGGGCTGGAATAAAAGCGCAGGCCATTCTGCCCACACAAACAGGCTGGAATAAAAGCGCAGGCCATTCTGCCCAGTCAAACAGGCTGGAATAAAAGCGCAGGCCATTCTGCCCACACAAACAGGCTGGAATAAAAGCGCAGGCCATTCTGCCCACACAAATAGGCTGGAATAAAAGCGCAGGCCATTCTGCCCAGTCAAACAGGCTGGAATAAAAGCGCAGGCCATTCTGCCCACACAAACAGGCTGGAATAAAAGCGCAGGCCATTCTGCCCAAGCAAACAGGCTGAAATAAAAGCGCAGGCCATTCTGCCCAGGCAAACAGGCTGAAATAAAAGCGCAGGCCATTCTGCCCACACAAACAGGCTGGAATAAAAGCGCAGGCCATTCTGCCCACACAAACAGGCTGGAATAAAACAGGCTGCCCAGTCAAACAGGCTGGAATAAAAGCGCAGGCCAGTCTGCCCACACAAACAGGCTGCAATAAAAGCGCAGGCCATTCTGCCCACACAAACAGGCTGGAATAAAAGTGCAGGCCATTCTGCCCACTCTGCCTCATCCTCTCCTTAGTTTATTTATGACTGTGTGTGTCGCTGTGGCCGGAAAGGGGGCTTGTGGTGCCTGTATTTTTAAAATGTATGTTATCAGACAGTATTTGACAGGAACAGGGCCATCCGATTAGAAGCACTTCCCCTCAGGACCGGCAGGTGTTTCACCACACAGACGAAATGCTTTCTTGCGAGCCCTAAATATCGTGCAAACTCTTTTTCTCATGGCTCAGCACTCCTCTTCGCTTTTGAATTTTTTATTTTTTTTTTGGTTTTTATTCAGTGTTATGATGCGTTCTTCGGGAAAAGGGCCAAGCACCCAAAAGACTTTAACTTAGAACTGTGAACTTTACGCGTTGCGCTCAAAGCATTCAAATGAATTTTAGGCCGTGTTTACTTTTTGAATTTCATTCAATATGAAAATCTCCATGTTTCTGCTTCAGTTGGCTCTGTTATGGGTTCATGTAGTCTTATATATATATATATATATATATATATATATATATATATATATAGTTATTTTGTTAAGGACTAGTGTACAGCATGATTGCATAGCAGTCAGAAGTCAGAAGGCTACCAAGTTGCATTTTTTAAATACATTTACATAACATGACCAGAAGTATCTGGACACCCCGTGGTCTGGGGCTGTTTCTCATGGTTTGGGCTTTTTACATTTGTGTCTTGGGGTCATCTTGGGTACCTGGGGCACCATCAGTACGTTCTGCAGTCATTCTTTGTCCGCTGAAGTGTTTCCTGTTCCTCTCCATTTAAGCCCTATTGTTTTTCTTCATCGTTGTCCAGAGGACTGGAATGAGTTCTCTCCGCGTATGAATCTATCGACCGTGCCACATTTCCCTCCGAACAATCATTTTATTCATCAATCTGTTTATCCATCCATCTGGCAGGCGGGGTCATTGGCGTGAGCTAAGCAGACTTCCCCAAACTCACTGAGACGTCCGCAGATCTATGACTGGACGCCTCAATCAATACTCCTGCCTTAGAGTTTTTTTTTTATTTCTGTTTTCTCTAAAGCAGCTTTTGAAAATGTCCTTAAAGGCTAAATGAGAACGCTCATTTGCCCCGAAAGACCCTCTGTATCACTCTGTGTTAGACCGTATCTACCACAGACTTATATTTATTTATGCCCTTGATAAAGCTGAAAAAAATAAAAATAAATAAATAAATAAATGGTTTAAAATAATGGATACGAGTGCTGAAGTGTAATTTATGCTGAAATCCCAAACCTACGGTGCAAACGCAGCTATACAGAAAAACATTCTTGAACATACTACCAGAATCCACATGGATCTCCATTATTTTAAAAACAGCTCAACAAAAACAGCCTTCATAAGTATACAACTTATTTTAAGTTCAGTGGAAGGTTAGGGGAACTAGGTAGTTGCCTACAATGATTTCCTGTTTCCCTCAGGTTTGAAAAGAAGGGAGCACTCGTCTGAAATGCTGTGGTTCGCCGTCGTCATGACGAAAGGCAAAGAACTCCCTGAAAGCTTCAGATGAAAGGGTATTGATCAACCTCCGATCAGCAGGATGCTACAAACGATCGATAAAATGCTAAAGAAACAGCTTTCCATTATGTGTCAATCATTAGGAAATTTAAGGCCACTGGGATAGTGCCTAAGCTGTCAGGTAGAGGATGCTAATTGGTCCTGTCCCCATGTGTTGTGAAACGGTTCCAGAGGCAAAAACTCAGGGGTACAGTACAAGATCTCCAGAACAACCTGACATCTTGGGCTCACAAGGTGCCCATAGCTAACATTCGACAATGCCTACATGACAACGTGCTTTATGGTAGAGTTTCAAGAAGGTAGCCTCTGAAGACGATTCACCAAAAGCGGCATCTAGAATTCATAAAACTACCCCTCAACTACAACTTAAACCGTATCTTGTGGAAAGGGGGGAACAAAAATTGACCTTTTTTGACATGCACATCAGTATTATGTTTAGCATCCAAAGATGCAAGTAATGTTGAAAAGCGCCTGGTGAAAGGTGGTGGTGGATGTTTAATGTTTTGGGGTTGTTTTGCATAATCAGACCCTGTGCCCTTGTTAAAATCGTAGGAACCATGAATTCAAGCATGTACCAAGACATTTTGTCCAAAACACTTGTTTCCTCTACCAGGAAGCTGCACCTTGGCCACAGATGGACCTTCCAACTGTACAACAATCCCAAACATATGTTTAAAGCAAGTAGGAAATTGTTGAGAGAAAACAAAGTCAATGTCGTGAAGTTGCCATCTCAGTTTCCAGACCTGAATCCATTTGACCATTTGTGGGGTTGAGCTCAAAAAAGCAGTCCACAGACGTCAACCAAGAATCCCAAGAACAAGAACAATTCTGCCTGGACACAAGGTTTGAAGAACCTTTAAGAATTTTTATAAGCTCATATAAGAGTACAGAAGGCAACTGCTCGCTGTTTAATTGGCCAGGAGAGGAACAAAGTACTGAAAATAGGGGCGTGAATATTTGTGATTCTTGATTATTCTGGAAGAAAGACTATCGGTTCTGAACGGTTCGATTGAGGTTCTTGCATTATTATTCAATAATATAATTTTCAGCATGAAATAAAGCTCCGTACTTGTAAACTGTGTCTTGTCCTTGTATAGCACACGTCTTTGTCTGCTGCACATCACAGTTCATCTGGCTTTTCTGCGGAAAGCCTGAGGACCCGGCACAGGATTGAGTCCATTACAGCTCAATATTCTTGCGCGCTTACTGGAATAACCGTAATGTAGTCGTGAAAATCTGTCAGACAGAGTCGTTTCAGTGCTCCCGCTGTAAAGATAAAGAATTCTATTTATCATGATTTTCAGCTCAATGAAAATATTAAATATTCAGAGGAGGTCCATTTGATATTATGAAATCATTTAATTTTCCTTTAGTTTTCAACCTAGTAATTGAACTAATAAAATGCATTTTAGGTTGAAATCTGCATCCTCGTGTGTTGCCTTATCTCATATTTCATAGCCCTGCAGAATTGTTTTACTGTAGGTAACTTGAAACAAATAAATCTCCAGAAACCATAAAATCTCCTGAACCAGATAAATCTCTGGAAACAAATAGATCTCCTGAAACAAATAATTCATGGTAGGAATCGCGCAAGCTAAAAGACAGTGGAACAGCAGCCTTTCTATGAAAACTACATCTAAAATGTGTTCTACATTAATACAATGCATTGACTCATTCCTAATTAGTTGTTAAGTTATCAGTGATGTTCATTATAATTGACTGGGAAAACCAAAAAAAATAATAATAAATTGCCGTAATTAAAATAAAATAGTCACTGCTATGATTATATAACAGGTTGTAAGCGCTTGCGAACATCTGGCTGCACTTTCCAAAGTGCAAATTGAAACACCTGCTCAGCCTGAAATAGCGATCATCACCAATACACCAAGACTGTTTTCTCTCCAGGACACAGTTTGGAGGGGTGTCATTTAGGAGCGGCCATTCAATCAGGGGTGGAAATAAAACCATGAATTTTGTGGAGATCTGTACTACCAAAAACAGGCTTTCTTTGGAGGCACTGGTGGTTTCCCTTTACAAACTCCTTTGTGTGAGTGTATTATTGCTAGATGTTAGGGCAGACTTGCAGTTTAGCATTACGCTTGTATGAAAGTCGCACACACACACTTGCACTTGCACACTCACGCGTGCAGGGACCTGCACATGCATGCACACACACGAACACACACGCAAGCACACTGTATACATATTTAGTTTCCACTTTACAAAAAAAACGAAAACAACATTCATTTAGCATTTCTGATCAGTTTTGTTGGTTTTACCACCGTTCAGATGTTCCCCACTCTGGCACGTCTGTCATCTGTGATGGGAGAGACTGTCCTCAGGGCGGTCTGTACAGTCCGTATTTACACAACAGGTTTTTAAAAGGCTCTCCTGCCAACTCTAGCAGGAAGAGCAGTTGGGAATTTGGTCCCAATCGTGATTTGCAGACGATCACACACCCACCCACCTTAATTGATGCCAAACCACTCATCGTCCTTGCAGCAAGCTCTTCAGTCACGTTGCCATGGTTAGCTCTCAGACTTCATCGGCTGAATGAACTGGCTCTTCATCCCTGCCAAGTGAAAAAATAACACACAATAAGTAGTGAATAATACATTTCTGAATGTTTGGATGGAAATCCAACATCAAATGACAAAGGAGATCAAATCCCCAACTGTTTGGAGCTGTCAGTGTCCATGAAGATCTAGTTTGTGCTACCCAACATATACTTGAGTGAACTTGTTGGGTACATAAGAGAGAGCAATTACATTTTCATTAGGCACGGTATTAGAGTGCTCTTCTGTAAACCCAAGAGTGGCAGTCATTAACTTCTGGCCTGATAAAAAGGCAGTTTGATTTTCTCCACTATTCCTTAATCGACACGTGGAAGGGTCATTAACACACAAGCACAAACATGCAAGCACGGTTGTAAGCCCCCCCCCCCCCCCCCCACACACACACACACACACAAACACAGCAACACACAGACACACACACAAACACACACACACACACACAATGACACACATGCTTTTCCTCTCTCTCTCTCTCACATATACATATACACATACACATAGCGTTATAGACATACACACGAATAAACACACATGTTTCAGGCACAATAAAAACATTAGTATTTCCGGCACTTCAGGGGATTTAATTTAACCTATTATCCTTTTAAGGCTGAGGGACGCAAATTGGGTCAAAAACCACTTCCTTTAATCTGCGTCAAATAATTTCTCTCAATAATTTTCTCTTTTTTTGTAATGCAGGGGAGACTTGCAGCTCTCACATATGTTGGATCTACTCACATTAAAGCCAGGGCTGCCTTTGAAAACGATGCTTACCTTTTGCTATGTTCACACGATTCCGTGACCATGAGTAGTAGCTGCTGAAACCAAACTGACCACAGAGAAGTCACTTCCTTGAAGCTGTTACGTTTCAGAATGTGCCTTCAAAAAACATTATCATTAGCAAAGGCAGTTCAAGCCATATTTCGTTCTATTGGTTCAAGAGACGAAAGTGAAAGTGCACTTTCTGAGGATATGGATTTTTATTTCCCATATATATATATAGACTTGGCCATGCAATGGACCCAGTCGAGGACAACGTAAATCCGACGTGAATGCCACTGTTCTAACAGGTTAAGTGTCTTTACTGCTTGTGTAATAAAATACAAATGTTACTGGCTACTTACATATTTTACAGCTATTTACTATTACAGCTATTGAACCATTGTTTTACAGGCAATACTAAACCTGCAGTTATTTTCACACTGTGTTTGGTACATTGAGATTTTGTGTTACTTTTGAAGCAGACGGCCAACTACTTAAATAGCCTGTAAACTGTAAAAAGTGCTACACAAATAAAAATAGAATTTAATTAATCATTCAGTAAATAGCAAAAATAATAAATACATTTATACAAATAGTTATTTATAAGGTTTTTATCATATAGTTATATCTCATGCTAATTTTTTTATTTAATAATTTATGATTGGTAAAAATAATTATTGTTTGAATTGGTTGCAGTATCAAAATAAAAGAAAATAGTTTTATTTTACCATTTCAGCTCTGAATATATTTCTGCCAGGTACTCTGCTGATATTTTTACCCTTTATAAAGCAATGGTACATTCTATTGATATGACTCGATGATATTGTTACTTCATACAACCTATTTTCATCATGTAAGATGATATGCTTGTGCTGACACTTTTGGCTTAGGTGATATAATCAAGTGAATGTTTTATTTTATTTATGTTTATTTTATTTTCATATAATAGGGCCTACTAAATAATTGATATCATATCCAGGCCAAACTTGACACGTCCTGATGGGGACAAGAATGAGGGGTTGAATGAAGGGTTCTATATAAAATAAACCTGTTTAATCTGTAAGAAGAAAAAAAATCACCCTTGGTCGGGTTGGTTAAAGGGCTGATAACTATGTCATGTATAAATACTTTAATGGACATATACGTATATTTGTGTATGTTCTCTCATTGCATAAAAAAAATTCTACATAGCTTCATGTGTATGTATCCTCTATTAGTGAACAAAATACACTAACAATAGCCAAAGTCAGCAGCCATACCACCACGCACTCTGCTCCTGCTGACTGGCTGAAGCTAAGCAAGTGTGGGCTTGGTTAGTACTTGGATGGGAGACCACCAGGGAATACTGAGTTGCTGCTGGAAGTGGTGTTGGTGGGCCAGCAGGGGGCAATCTTCCCTCTGGTCAAACAAACCCAAATGCCCCAGTGCAGTGACGGGGACACTGTGCTGTAGGAGATGTCGTCTTTCGGATGAGACGTTAAACTGAGGTCCTGATTCACTGTGGTCATTAAAGATCCCATGACACTTATCACAAAGTAGGGGGCTCCCAGGTGTCCTGGCTGAAATCCCAGATCTGGCTCTTTCAAAAGCTTGCCACCTAATCATCCCCTGATTTAATTGGCTAAAAAAAGTTCTCTCCCTCCAGTGGAGCTGCTCAGTGGCCAACAATAGAGGATTGTGGTTGTACTGGGCAGCTCCCAGGTGTGAATGTGTATGAGTGTGAAACAGGACATTGCTGCAAAAGAGCATCCGTGTTCAGCGAACCTACCCTGGGTAAATAAAGGTAAAAAATAAAAAAAAAATCAGAAAATAAAACATGATAAACAATGAATTGCAAATGATGTTTAGATGGGATGCATTTTTGTTTGGGGAGGTTTCAAATTTTTCTGTTTAGCTGTACCCCCCGAACACCAGTTCCTTTTCCAGAAGGGGGTGCTGCCACCCCGAGTTCCCATATCAATGCGCATTCATAAACTCACACATACATACATGTACAAACATATCGGCATTCTCTCGGGTCAATTTCATAATGCTTTTTCCCCCTCCTTGTGCTTATGTGTGCACGTGTGTGTATGTGTGTCTGTGTGTGTGTGTATCTGTGCGTACTTGTGTGTGTGTGTTTGTGTGTTTGTGTGTTTGTGTTTGAGTGTGTGTGTGTGTGTTTGAGTGTGTGTGTGTGTCCTGAGCTCGGCTCACCAGTGTTGATTTTTTCAATGATTTCCTCCTGACATCATTTACAGTACTTAGGTGTGGTTACACTTTATATTGTAGCAAAACAACTGATAACAAATCCTAAACAGCCAGTGTTAACATGTTTTTATCTGTAGTTAGTAAACAGATAATGAGCAAACACTTTAATTCACTCTCACACATGTTCAGAATTGTTACTCATAATGACTGCAAGGGTGTTAAATCCAGTACATCACATTCTGTCATCTCAAAATCCAAAAATCCACACTACTGTCCTCTGTTTCTCATTATGAAGTCTGAAAATAAGCTTTACAACGAGAGAACAGTTCACCTACCTCCCTCACTCTCTCTCTGTCCTTCTGTCTCGCTCTCTCTCTCTCTCTCTCTCTCTCTCCCTCTCTCTCTCTCTCATCCACCTCTACCCTTCAGACATGTCCTCTCAAGCCAGCAAAACAACAAATTAAGATTAAGAGTAGCTTCACATGCAGACAATTACATAGTGAGAGATATAAAGGGCACATTACAGCACTGAAGCATGCTTGAGGAGGCTTTATTGGATTCAACTTTGCGGACGATGTAATTACCGTTGACCGTGCAATGTGTGTGTGTGTGCGTGCGTGCGTGTGTGTGAGTAAGTGTGCGTGTGTGTCTGAGTGTGTGTGTGTGTGGTGTGTGAGTGAGTGTGTGTTTGTGGTGTGTGTGAATGAGTGTGTGAGTGCGTGGTGTGTGTGTGTGTGGTGTGTG
Source organism: Anguilla japonica (assembly GCA_025169545.1). Lineage (NCBI taxonomy): Eukaryota > Metazoa > Chordata > Actinopteri > Anguilliformes > Anguillidae > Anguilla > Anguilla japonica. The sequence goes on from CM045896.1 coordinate 41,598,025, forward strand.
TGCGTCTGAGTGTGTGTGTGCGTGAGTGTGTGTGGTGTGTGTGTGTGTGCAGCGTGTGAAGCATGTTTTCAGAGCTTCTCTGTCCCAGTTCAATTTCATAAATATATTTCAATCTTTCTCTTTTGGGCCAATTGTCAAATCAGTCCAAACACATCAGCGTCAAATCCATCCGTAATGAACTGGAGATTTTTGGTTGTTTGTTGTGTTAAGGCCTAATAAGACATAATTAAGGACACTTAGCCACAGCCTTCGGCATACTTGAGCAGCACAACCTCCGCTCACTCCCTACTTTGCTGTTTGAATTATACTGTACAGTAATGGTAACATAATGTTGTGTAACTCTAATAGAATTGTGATTGTTTCATAATCTGCTGGGGTTTCTACAGCAGAGTGACCACAAGGAGGGACCCACGCACACACACACATTCACATACACACACACACTCACAGACACACACACACATTCACACACACACTCACACACACACACACACACACACAGACACACACACACACACACACACGTACTCACACACATACATGCTCTCACTCACACACACACACACACTCACACACTCACACACACACACACACACACACACATTCACACACACTCACACACACACACACACATTCACACACACACACTCACACACACACACACATTCACACACACACACACACACACACACACACACACTTTCACAAACACGCACTCACACACATACATGCTCTCACTCACACACACACGCACACACACACTCACACATGCACACACACTTTCACAAACACGTGCTCACACACATACATGCTCTCACTCACACACACACACACTTTCACAAACACGCACTCACACACATACATGCTCTCACTCACACACACACGCACACACACACTCACACATGCACACACACTTTCACAAACACGCACTCACACACATACACACACACACACTCACTCTCACACGCACACATTCACACACACATGCACACACACACATGCACTCACTCGCACACACACACACACACACACACACACAGGGGAGGAAACATAACCGCAGCTGGCCGTTGGAGATGCAGATGTTGGGGATGCAGATGTTGGAGATGCAGATATTGGGGATGCAGATGTTGGGGATGCAGATGTTGGGGATGCAGATGTTGGAGATGCAGATGTTGGGGATGCAGATGTTGGAGATGCAGATGTTGGAGATGCAGATGTTGGGGATGCAGATGTTGGGGATGCAGATGTTGGAGATGCAGATGTTGGAGATGCAGATGTTGGGGATGCAGATGTTGGAGATGCAGATGTTGGAGATGCAGATGTTGGGGATGCAGATGTTGGAGATGCAGATGTTGGAGATGCAGATGTTGGGGATGCAGATGTTGGGGATGCAGATGTTGGAGATGCAGATGTTGGAGATGCAGATGTTGGGGATGCAGATGTTGGGAGATGCAGATGTTGGGGATGCAGATGCTGGAGACGTGCGTGTTGAAGCCACAGGCGGAGAAGTGCAGCAGTCCTCCAAACGGGCGGAGCCTGTTCCCGCTCCCGGCTTGTCTCTATCCGGTTCCAGACAGCCCGCACAAATGAGCTGGGAGAGCGAGAATGTGCGAATAAATGGCCTGTCTGCTGTGTAATTGCGAGTCCTCATTGATTAATGATTTTGCGTGCGTGTGCGCGTGTTACAACTAGAAAGGCTTTGGCCAGAAATTCTGTCGAATTAGCCGAACTGGCGCACCCTCCGATTTGTCCATGTCAAACGAGGCCAGGATTTTTCTCAATATTTGCAGACCCCCCCCCCCCCCCCCCCCCCCCTCCTCCAACCACCTACCCACACACACACAAATCCAACCCCCCCCCCATCCCCACTCCCCCCCCCCAAAAACAGTAATAATTTACCCCCGGTAAGATTAATGTTCCATTTTGTTTTTTGTGGCTCTTTGCATAAGGGTTTGTGAATGCCTTACAGGAAATGTGAAAAAGTCGAAGGACGGGATGAATATTTATGATGATTTGCGTGAAATGGGGGAATGTGCGAACGCCGTCCGTCTTTCGGGTGTCACACCGCCGCCGCGGCGACGGCGCCGCTCGCACCATTACTGCGCACAAGCTCTTCTGCCGTGTTATTTATGCCCCGCCCCTGCCAATTTAGCATCCCACTGCTTAACCAGCACCCGGGTTCAGAATGTCGAACCCTGGGGAAGCTTCATGTACATGTTTTATCCCGTCATCATATCAGTCCATAGCGGGAGATTAAACACACTACATTATTATTATTATTATTATTTTATTTTATTTATGCATTTGAGATGGTCTTCCCCTCTCGTTGTTGACACTCACTGATTTTATTGCAGGTAATGGCTGCAGTGTCTGCAAAGCCAATACGAGCTAATTAGCGTGGGTAATCTACATCGCCATAAAAAAGAACAGCGGAAGGGCTCGATCTGGCTACTGCTCGCCCAAGGTCCGTATGTGTTTTTATTCCGCAAAACCAAACGCGTCTCCTGAACACGGAGGCAAGGTCAGCGCGTACACTGCCGGGGCGGGCAGGGGGGGCAGGGGGGCAGAATATATCACCTGACTTAATGACCGAGCAGCAGTCAAACAATGAAGGGGGCGGGGGGGCGGGGTGCAGGGTGCGGGGTGCAGGGGGCGGGGGGCGGGTGCAGGGGGGGCGGGGGGGGGGGGGCGGGGTGCCGGGCCGGCTGTAGATTAGCCGCGTGAGGTCACGCAGGAGACCGGGCGGCGTGCAGCTTCAGCGAAACAGCTCACGTCCCGCGCGCCAAAGCGAAATATATCAATATCTTAGGGCTGACAGTTATGTAAGCCTTTTCAATTCCTCAACGTCCCGAATCCAATTCCCTGCCTTTATTCATCTCCCTGGCCTTCGTCGAGTCAGGGCGGCCGCAGTTATTAATTACCTTGTGGCCCTGTAACCCCCCCCCCCCCCCCCCCCCTTCCTGCCATCCGACACACCCCCCCCCCCCCAAAAAAAGGGTTGCAGTAGATACGACAAAAGCGACAAGATAAAAACAAATAAAAACGGATGCCATTTTTTTTCCCCAGCGAGCTTGCTCCACAAGGTGGACGTTAGCGTAAATGATTGCGATCATTCGCAGCGATTTTTTTTCTTCCTGTTCCTTCCCAGAATTATTTGCGCCGCGCCATGTCAGCGGATTCAGCCCTGCGCGGAAGGCCAAACGGGGTCGCCTTGGTGATGAACGATCCGCCGGCTCACCTCGGGATTCTTATCTAAATTCCGCGCTGAGACCCGCGCTTGAAATCCCGTCGATGTTTTCTGGGAATAGTCAATAAGGAGATGGCGAGGAACTGGGCAGCCCGGACATATTTGGCATACTCCGGGTCAACAGTAAGTACTGCCGCGCAGAACATCTGGCATGGCCAACCAAGACCTTTCCCTGAGGTCTCACAGGCCTAGATTCTTAAATAATGCACATTCAGAGAAAAAACAAAATTCCTGAAAATATGGAAAGCTGAACATTGCTGAGGGTTTCAATATACTATATCATATTTACACACATATATTGCAAAGTCCAGAAGTACTTGGACAGTGACAACATGTTTGTAGTTTGATGCCATACTCCACCACATTTGACTTAAAATGAAACAATGAATATGAGGTTAAAGTGCAGGCAGTCAGCTTTAATTTTAGGGTATTTACATCCATATTGGCTGATCCATGTAGGAATGTATACATAGTCCATGAATTTTAGGGGACCAAAACTAATTGGATAATTGACTGCTCAGCTGTTTCCTGGCCAGCTGTGTGCTATTGCATCATTACACCATGCACAAGAAACCTAACAAAAGGACTAGGGTTGATTCTATGTTTGGCATTTGAATTTGGATTCCGTTGCTGTTATTGCTCAACATGAGCAATGAGCGTCAATGCCAGTAAAGCAGGCCATCATGAGGGTGCAAAATCAGAATAAATTTATCAGAAACATACCTAAAACATTGGGCGTGTCAAAATGAACTGTTTGGTACATTATGAAGAAGCAAAAAATGCACCGGTGACCATGGAAAACCACTGCTGTAGATGACCGAAGACTACTTTTGATTTTGAAGAAAACCCCTTTTCAACTGCCAAACCGATTTTTCAAAAACCGTAGAGAAGTCTATACCAGCGTAACCGCAGAGGGTTAACTGCAAAATGCAAACAACTGGTGAGCTTTAGGTGCAGAATGTTCCAGGTTAGCGTTTGCTAAACAAAACAACCTCTTATGGACAGAGACGAGTATTAACCTGTACCAGTACTGGAAAGAGAAAAATGAGGAGAAAAAAAATGAAGTCACCAGCCCCCCACCCCTTTAATTTTAGAGACTTGCTGGTGGGGGTATTAAGGCTTGGGCATGTATGGTTGCTCCAGGGACTGGCTCACTTGTCTTCATTGATGTGACTTCAGGAGCAGGATGAATTCTGAAGTGTGCAGAAACTTCTTCTCAGATCAAATGCCTCAAAACTCATTGGCAGGCCTTCACCTTGCAGCAGGGCAGTGACGCCAAACACACTGCTGAAGCAACCAAGATGTTTTTCAGGGCCAAAAAGTGGACTATTCTTTACTGGCCAAGTCGATCACCCGACCTGAATCCAGCTGAACATGTGTTTCCCTTACTGGAGACAGTCTGTAGACAAAATCCACCGAAACAAACAGGAACTGAAAATGGCTGTAGCACTGGCCTGGCAGAGCATCACCAAGGAAGATACCTAGCCTCAGGTATCTGTGGGTTGCAAACTTCAGGCAGTCATCAAACACAAAATGGATTTGAAACCAAGTAAAAATATGGGGACAATAATGGGGAAGATTATTAGAATTTTTCCAGTTACTTTTGGGGGGAAATGGGGGGACTATGTATAATGCAAATCCTACATGGATTAGTGAATATGGATGTGAATTATTATTATTATTATTATTATTATTATCCCTTTATTTATACAGGAAGCCAGATTGAGGAAGAAAGCCTCTTTTACAACTGAGCCCTGTGTCAATACAAATAAAATATTATAATATGAAGAAATTTAAACCTATTACAAACATAGACATATGAATATACACACAGCATACACAAACACAAACAGAGTACCTTATACACATTCATACATTCTCCCTCTCACCCACTGCGGTAATATCCAGGTTAAAAAAGTAAAATTCCTCCCCAGTATTTTTTTCAATGCCTGGGATTTGCTAATGAATGCAGTTTTTCAGCCAGGAGGTAGAACTAATTAGTGAAATTGGCTGGCTGAGTTCATGGGTGGAAGAAACACATGGCAGGACGTTCTGACCACTGGACTTTCCACCTCTCCCCACCCACATACATACAAATCAATATGCATATATTCTCAGTTATGCACAGACACGCTGCCGTGCAAGAGTTGTGTAGGTTAAAATAACAAAAGAAGGCAAGACAACAGGGACCAAGAATCAAATGAGATAAAATAAAATAAAATACACCCACTCATTAAAAAACAACTGCATCCCTCCCTGAGTAGACTTTGTGGATAACTCTTGGATTGGCCTACGAAAACTAGTCTCATCCTTTTCTGCAGGTCTTTCTAAAAGTGGGCAGGATACAAATTAAACGTTGTTTTCCGTAACACTGAGGAAGCAAATGGGACCTCTAGAACAAAGCTATCATGGGACCTCTAGAACAAGGCTATCATGGGACCTCTAGAACAAGGCTATCATGGGACCTCTAGAACAAGCTATCATGGGACCTCTAGAACAAGGCTATCATGGGGCCATGTCCTATAGCTGCCAAACATAAACCAGAAGTTCATGGAGAAGGGCCTGATGAACTGAAAGAGTGAATGCTCCACCCCTCTATTTACCAGTGACAGCCACCCACACATACTGATATAAGGTACAATGGTGTGTTTGATAGCTATCACCCATGACAAAGCATATTGAACTATGATAAACACCATCAATGTAGTTGTATGATGCATGTGTATGTATGGTATCTCCATAATCAAGCATGGCTGTCAAAGATAGTATTCTGAACAGTTTGCTCTCTGTAAAGAAAACCGAGTCCAAATCTTTCTTAATCATATATCCAATATTATATTTCAAAGAAACATCACCAAAAATGTGGATGCCCACATATGTATAATGAGGAACTTGCTCAATTGGGGCACCATCCAAATAGGACAAAGGATAAACACAAATGATAAGGACAAATGATCATTTACATTTAATGAGATCTGGAAAATAACATGTACTGTGTCTTTTCTGCATTGTGTACCAATTTTAACCCATCAACAAAAAAAAAATTCTGGAGAGCCGTACATGCAGCCTGAACCAATGGAGACTACAATTTTGTATTGAAGACCCAACATTATTTATATAAATGGTAAAATGGACAGCACCAAGAACTCAGCCTTGAGGAACACCCATTGTTACATTCATATAACCTGATTTTACACTGCCGGAAGATGCACTGTGTCCTATCCATTCCAAACCATCTATGGGAAGCCTTGTCTAGCCCTATTTCAGATAATCTCTCAATAAATAGGTAATGATCAACCAAATCAAATGCCTTGGAGAGGTCTATGAATAAGCCTGCACAATTATTTCTTCTGTCCAGGCATTTTAACACATCATCTAAAACAAGTGTAGCAGCTGATACTGTGCTATGTCAAGGTCTTAAGCCAAACTGATGAGCAGCTAAACCAGAATAAGATGTTAAAAATGTTCTTAACAGTGAATTGAGGTTCTGTACTACTTTAGAAAGGGAGGAGAGCTTCGATTTTGGATGACAGTTATCAGGTCAGATGAGTCACTGCCCTCATGGAGAGGGACCAAGCCTAAGGGATAACAGTTGAGAGAATTTTTAGGTTAAAAATATGAGTTAGTGACTACACACTCAAGAGAGCAAAGAGCTGTGACAGGAAAGCATCAAGCCTATCGCCCCAAGTGGGTTTCCTTAAGTTGATCTTAAGCAAGGTGAGCACATCACATCATCATTTATTTTATCCCTCAACTGTCAAAAAAACAGCCAATCAGCTGCTTAGTTGGTCTTCCTAGGTTTAGCCAAGGCCTGATTTTTTATTTTTTTTTATCTTCAAGAGGTCTGATCCTAAATTGTAAGACATTTAAATAGGGCCTTTGTGTCTGACTGAGGAATAAATATGAACATACAGTGATACAGGGAAGTGATCACTGATCATTTGCTAAGACCCCATTTGACAGATACTTATGTAACTTTAAATAAAATCTGAGAGCTTTTATTAATTAGATTAGATTTTTTTCTGTTCTGACTACTGTCCACAGAAGACAAAATACCTAAAGGAGCCTATGGAGTTCTGGAAAAAGGTTGTGTGAACCGATGAGACCAAGATTCATTTGTATTGGTGTGATGGCGAAAGCAAAGTATGGAGGCCAAAAGGAACTGCCCAAGATCCAAAGCTCCCCACCCTATCTATGAAACATGGTGGTGGGGGTGTTGGGCATGTATGGCTGCCACAGGTACTGGCTCACTGTCTTCACTGATGATGTAACTACTGATAGCAGCAGTAGAATGGGCTTTGAAGTGTATAGAAGCATCTTATCTACTCAGGTTCAACCAAATGTCTTCAGACTCATCAGACGGTGCTTCATCCTACAGTAACACAATGATCCCAAAAGGCAACAAAGAGATTTTGAAAGCCAAAAACTGGAAAACATTTTTGACTGGCTAAGTCATTCACCCAATCTGAGACCAGGTTTGAATGTAGGTTTCATGTGTTGAAGAGAACGTTTAAAGCAACTAACCCCTGAATAAACAAGCTGAGCTGAAGATTGCTGCAGTACAGGCCTGGCAGAGCATCACCAGAGAATATTCTCAGCACAGGATTGTTTTATTTGCAGAAGAGCAGCTGCCCTCCTAGGTAAAATGGGCTGTCAGCCAGCTCTGTACTTGTCGTGAGTGCAGAGATACAACCCCAAACATCTGTGTGTGCACCAGGTACCCATGGACTACAGCGGCTGGGCACTTGCCGTTTATGGGCTGGAGTCAGACATCGCCAGTCACAAGTTTCAAGATTTTAACCTAACTATGATTTCAATAACTACAATTTATGCAGTCGACACTTAGCAAGCTATTTCAGTCATGGTCTAGTGTTCTATTTGGTTGTCATAAACAAATCCGGCAAGAGCAGACATTTTTTTATAGAATAGCTGTGGTGAGAAAGAATGTGGGAGAGCAGACAAAGGTGATAAGCCAGGCAAGGAGAAATGTATGGTTGACATTGTTGACATTCCCTCATGGGAGAGTTGATATGGATATTCACCTCATCTGTGCGAATACATTTCAATAAATTATCTGACAAAAATATCACATTTTTCTCCTGCTCATTGATTGTGTTTTTTGTGGCTTTTCTAAGTGACACATCAACAGGGAAATGCAGATGACCTGCTTGGCATTTTAGTGGAATAAAGACAGAAAGCGGAAGTATGTGGGTATAAGAACTTAGTTTGCAGTATTAGCAGTTCTACTGCCAGATTAAAATGAAATGTTTTCAATTTAGGAGTCACTTTGTGTGTAGTTATACTGTCTAGAACATTAGTTATAATGTGATGCTGTAACAAAGCAATATTATTGCCAATTACTGACATATGTTGATGGTACCCAGGTCATGGCATACTGCATACTGACTCTGGGGTGGCCAGTCCATTGTTCTGAGAACACCAGCAGATTGATCTTCTTAGCAGTGCGCTTGGGGTCATTATCTTGCTGTGGAATGAATTTTCTCCCAATCAAATCTCCAACCTCTGTCGTCCAGAGGGTATTGCGTGATATGTTAAGATTTGTTTGTATTGGGGATGTTAACAGTTAATCGATTAACTGTTAATCGTAAATAAGAACATTGATCAATTAATTTATTAATTTATCGATGAAATGGTTAAATTTCAATAAACCATTTGAATGTTGGCCTAATTGCATAATGTTAGCCATTAGATTTTAAATTGGGGAGATTTTTCTCCGTCATTAGACACAAATCCCCTTAACTGGTGAAAAGTTTACGAGTAACGGTTATTTGTCCATTCTTAGAACATTGGTGCCATCTGAGAACGTCTTCTCAGCTGCTGGTCTCACCTTCAGCAGACTGCACCACAATTACCCCAGAGCACACCAACGTGCTCATATTCCTTAACAACATGCTTATAGGTACTAAGTTAGGTAATGGCTATGTTGTTCATGTTATGGCTATATGTCGCAGCCTTCAGGAATATAGCCTATTAGCAATCTTTTGTTGGGGGCATTTCTTTCAATGTTAAGCTGCACAACAAAAGGCCTACTTTACAAAGTGGGGAACTTACTACTATTTTGTTAAATGAATAGCCTACCACTTGCATTACGGAATACGATTTACACCATTTAATAGATTGATATGTTCTTTTAATTAATAAGACCGTGTTAGAGGCTACAAGTGTTGTCAAAACACAAACTAAAAAATAAATAAAGTGTTTAGTACAAAGTTGAGTGTTAATAAGCATTATTAATACACAATACCTTTAGTCACCATCGCAGTAGCAGTTCAGCCCAGCCTATATGTCCCTTCTCTCCAGCGCAGATTTCTCAGCCCGTGAATCCATGATTGTATGATTTTGTATCTTGTATCGTTATTGTCTTAATACACAATGCAAATCCTCACTTAGAAGGACTAACCCAGAGAAAGGCACTGGAGCACACAGATCTTCTTTTAAATATTTAACGTGCAAACACGACCAACGTTTTGACACTACTGCGTCTTCGTCAGAGTCAAAACAGTAATCTGGACTCCTTGTTATGAGTCCCATTTTATGTGTATCTTTCAATAATCTTTTAAACTCCAGTTTATTTTTTATTTTTTTCACTTATTTTTGTTCGACTTTCACCTTCCTTTTGCAGGTGAATTATCTTATAAATAATCTAATCAGACATATCTCCTTTAGCCATTTTAGATGCTCATGAGAAAGAAATCTGCAAGGCGGTTAAGGGTTGTTTGGGTAATTGTTTGTTTGAATGTCAGGGTCACTTTTGAATGCAAACGGGTCTAACATAATTTCATTGAAAAGTTTTGGGAGGACACAGCTGTAACTTGTTTGTTGATTGGAAGGATGGAAGACTTAAATTGGCAGTAAGGTGTACAGAAGAAAGAGTGAACAAATACTGATAGTTGGTTATTACATGTTATGGTAAAACACGTAGAGGATTTCCTGTATGATTTTCTGAATGGCTGATTTGCCTGGGCATTGAATAAACAAAGGGGTAGACTGACTTTTCCACATACTGTACTGTACATATATTTATGTGTGTGTGTGTGTATATATGTAGGTATATATATATATGTGTGTGTGTGTATGTAGGTATATATATATATATATATATATATATATATATATATATATATATGTACACGCACCGGCCACTTCATTAGGTGACAGGAGTGCCACCCGGGTTGGTCTTCTGCTGCTGTAGCCCATCTGCTTCAAGGTTTGACATGGTGTGCGTTCAGAGATGCTCTTCTGCATACCTCGGTTGTAACAAGTGGTTATTTGAGTTACTGTTGCCTTTCTATCAGCTCGAACCAGTCTGGCCATTCTCCTCTGACCTCTGCCATCAACAAGGCATTTTCGCCCAGGGAACTGCCGCTCATTGGATATTTTCTTTTTCGGGCCATTCTCTGTAAACCCCAGAGATGGTTGTGCTTGAAAATCCCAGTAGATCAGCAGTTTCTGAAATACTCAAACCAGCCTGTCTGGCACCAACAACCATGTCACGTTCAAAGTCGCTTAAATCACCTTTCTTCCCCATTCTGATGCTTGGTTTGAACTTCAGCAGATCATCTTGACCATGTCTACATGCCTAAATTCATTAAGTTGCTGCCACGTGATTGGCTGATTAGATATTTGCATTAACGGGTGCAGTTTGCAGTTGAACAGGTGTACCTAATGAAGTGACCGGTGAGTGTATATATATACAGTATATATGCAGTGCAGTATATGTGTGTGTGTGTGTGTATGTGCGTGTCTGTGTGAGCATGCATGTGTGTGACTGCGTGCTTGTGTTTGTGTGTGTGTGTGTGCTTAAAGCTTATACTCTTCTTCATAGAAAACAGAACAAATAAATTTTATAAAGAGGCTTGTAGTGCTGATATGAGGGGAACAGTGGAGAGGTTTGTGATTAGCATGTGGAACACGGCAGAGGATCAGGGGGTGGGGGGATCTCTGACGCGCCTCTTCCCCCAAACACAGTACCCCGATGGCAGACTGACCCAGCGTGAGAACGCAAACAGACCCGCCCTGTTTGACGGACGTTAGGTCATCCCCACGGCAACGCTGCTCATTTACAAAACAGACCGCCCCCGGCCCCCACCTCCAATCAGAAAAGTTGACATGCCCCCATGCCCTTTTGTTCTTCCAAAAAAAAAAGCTGCACTTAATTTATTCATGTCTTTCCTCCTCTGCTCTATCCCGCAGCACATTATAAATGCAAAGCCGGCTGTTTTTTATTCTCTGCCCAGTCTGGAATGCCCCATCTTACTCGCATCGCGACCTCCATTCTTAATTCAGAAGGGCCAAAGGCGTGCACCTCCTGTCCAAAGACACGCAAAGCCTCCTGGGAAAATGAGTTTTTGCACATGTACATGTTCAGCTGGGCTCGGGAACGTAGGGCCTGGGCAGAGCTGCCAGTTGGCACGGAAACACGGTTCTGCCTGCTGGTTGGCTGCGGGGCACCCGCTGGCAATCCACTCAGGGCGCGGCTAACCTGTAGGAGGCAGGACCTCAGGGCTGTGGGGGGCGGAGATCCAAACCCGAGGGGCGGCTCGCCTGTCTTTACTATGGGTCAGTTGTGGAGACTAACCCCTGAAATGTGCTCAAACAAATTAATGCAGGTGTAATTCATTTATGCATAACTGCTATTTGGAAAAATTAAATTTCTCTAGGAATTTTACTGAACTGGCCAAACGAATGCTTGCTTTTAATAGAGAGAGTAGAAAATTAAGGACCAGTCTTGATTGAAAGCAGGATTTAATACTGGAGAATGTTCCTGCTCCGTCTCATTGCCAGGGAGATGTACGAGGTAGATTGGGGGGGGGTTGTTTTTTGTTTCTTACCGAGCTCAGATTTATTGAGGTGCCGCTCCCCCTCGTTCGGAATGATGTGAGCCGCCAGGCCAAAGAGATCGGTTCTTAACGAAAGCCTACCCTCCTGAAGAGGCTGCATAGGCTGCAAGCTACCGGAGGTACCAGGAAGAACCCCCATATTTAAAGGGGAACAGCGTTCATTACGCTGTGAATGGACCAGTTTGCTTTGGGCTCATCAATAAAGAGTGCTGCTTTTTTTTTTCTTTGGATTTACGATCCGGTTTCTCCATTTAAAAGTTCACGGTTTATTCCTCTGATCAGTATGCAAAATGCACACTCCTCAGGAACTGGAGATGAACTAATTGAGTATTGAGTACTTTGGTTTATTAATATGCTGAGCATTGATCTTTAATGAGCTGACTGAGAGGAAATAAGTTTTAATTCATTGAGAAATTAATCAACGTTGTCTAAAATTCTTGGGGTTTTTTTCCCCTTGTTTAAGATGTCGATGTGAGTGTGTGTGTGTGCTTGTCTGTGTGCATGTATGTGCTTGTGTGTGTTTCTGTGTGTGCTTGTATGTATGTGTGTGTGTGCGCGCGTGTCCGTGTGATTGTTGTGTGTGTGTGTGTGTGTGTATGTGTGAGTGTGTGTCCATGTGCTTTAGTGTGTGTGTGTGTGTGTGTGTGTGTGTGTGTGTCCGTGCTTCCGTGTGTGTGTGTTGTAGTGTGTGTGTGTGTGTATGAAGGAGTAGTTGAGTGGGCATTTTGTGAGTTGCTGAAATAGTTTTTGACTTGTTTTTTTTTCTGGTACTGAGCACATAAATGCTGTCACCATAACGTACTGCACACTCGGGGAAGTGCTGGCGCTACGCGGATCTACAGTGAGGTGACAGCCGCTAAGCTCTGCGCTTAGAATTCATCGAGTTAGCCTTGTTAGGGGGGCACTGACTGCACCCCATAATACATACAGCCTGCTGCTTGATTCCAGATAACTCAGACTGATCCCATGAAAGTTTTTTCTTTGTTCCCACTGAGGCTGAAGAATCAATGCTTTTGTCAAAACACAAAAAAAAGTCATCTCTAATTCTGTCGAATTTTACGGTCACATTTTTCCATTCGACGAGTATTTCTTCCTAGCTCACCACGCGGAAATGTGACTCTCCTGTCGTTCCGTGTTGTTCCTCATAGTCTCTCACGTTGTTTTTAGTTTTTTTTTGGAGTTCGACGTATTTAAAGCGCAGGTAACGAAAAGCGGCCTTTTGATATCCGAGTCGTTCTGACTGCGGTGTCAGGCTAAGCACAACATCACAGCTCGTGCGGCTTCTGTCAAAAACCAGCGGACTGACAGCACATCAAGCAAATTCCGCTCAGTGTTTACCCAGAAGCGACTCATTAAGTCACAGAAACATTGTCTTTCTCGCTATGTCACAGTGTGTAGTCGGCTGATTATATTTCTTCGGTGAGTACTCGTAGGTTTATCGGTTCGGCTGCGTTTGTCTTCCCCTCGTTTAAGTGATTTATGAATCGTTGTCTTTGATGCAGACAAATGCTCTGGGCTCATTTTTCACAATGCTTTCGTAGCTGAAGTGTTAAAATGCTGTAGAGTGTTTCAAAAGATGATTGGTTTCATTTATAGAAATAATAACAAATAATTGAATGTTTTTCTTTCCTGTTCACTTACAGAGTAATGGGGCAGTTCCTTGCATGCAAGCAATAGCCAGCCTATTATAGTATGGTAAATAACTGAAATTGCACCTTGTGACATCATTCCAGAAGGAAAAAAAGTTTAAGTAAAATTTTTTAAAAATGACAATTGATCTTGCTACATTAGCACCTTAGTGCTATTTACTCAAACTGGCACAATGCAGTATTTAAGGGACACCTCTTTAAGGGACACCTCCATCTCCCTGGTGGCCTCCATGCTATGGGTTGTGTTTCTCTGTATCTGCAGCTGTACTGGTTTGCTTTGTTAGTGGCATAATGAAAATCCTCCTGAAAAAAAGCCTCAAACTGGAAACTTCCAGGTCAAAGGTCATTTCCTTAACCCACATGTCTCCCAAATATCTCACCAGATCCCTGAGAATTAGCCACTTCAATTTTAGTTTTTTTTACTGTGTATTAATATTTCTTACAAAGTGCGATTGTGTTTCTTGTAAGCTATTACAAACTGTATCAACTGGTTCCACTCCAGATAATATATAAGCGGGCATTAAAGTTTAATTAATGCGCAAACAGGAAGTGGGAAGATGCTCAACAGAACAGTACGTTGCCAGATGCTGCTTCGACTGTGGGGTTTGCCGGGGAAATGCTGAGGAGGCGGAGTTAATCAAGATCATCTCCTTCTGTTGCCAATAACTGCACCCATTTCCTCCAATCAGCTCTTTTTAATGGCGTTCATAATGTGCAAATGTGCAGCACTTAATCAAACTCCCTAACAGTCCGCCCTGTTTTTCGCCTCTGCAGTTTATTATGAGGTTTTTATGACCGGATGAAAATGGAGAAATCCGCAATGTCTCCGCTTTTCCCTTCAGTGGGAGAAGGAGCCACTCCATGAGCTAGGTGGCGCTGTCCTGAGCATATTTAAACCCACAAAAAGATTTTTTTTTTGTTTTTTTTCCAGTTACAATAAAGTCACCAGAGTGGCCCCCACTTCCTGCGAAGCTGATGGAACTCTCTCTCTCTCTCTCTCTCTCTTCCTGCGTCTCTCACTATCTCTGATGGATCTCTCTCCTCATCTCTCTCTCTCTCTCTCTCTCTCTCTCTCTCTCTCGGCATCGTCACGAGCAATCTCGCCCACTGTGACATCATCGCCTTAAGGTCACGCGGCTCGGAATTCTCTTAACGTTTGGGGAGCACTGCAGAAACGTTCCCCCATTGGACTGCCCCTGACGCCCGCTGCCATTTTGCAAGCTTCTCGGTTTCCAGGGAAACCGCACGCCTGGTGAAGTGCTGTGTAGGAGTGGTGCAAATTTAATACTTGAGGACTGGATTTCGAAAAGGACGGAGAGAGAGGCACTTTAACTCCTCGCGCGCACGACAAATGAACGCCCGGGAGAGGGCTCATTCATCGGGGCCCGTGAAGTGCCCGCATCCAGCAAACGCGATTACCGCAGCGGAGCCGCAACCAAGAGCGGCTGAGCGACAGCGGCGCCGGAGGGGGGGAGAGCGCGCGCGCCCAATTAACGGCAGCGGGAGGCCGCCGCACGCCAGAGCCGCCGCGACCCTCGCGGGCGGCCGCCTGACTACTCAAACAACGCTTCCGCCGTCGGAGCTGCTCTCGTCTGAAGCGCGAGGCAGATGGAGTTTTCCCCCGAGCGCGGGCGCGCAGAGGAAACGTAATCCTCCTCTCCGCCGGCGCGCCCCGGCGGATCTGGGGGTTACGCACGCTCGGGATCGCCCACGTGCATTGTGGGACACGCCGCTCCGTTTACGCGTGACAGTCGATGTGAAAAATGCTGTTCTTTCTGCAGAGGGTCAGTCACCCGTCATTCAAAGCAGCGATTCCCTCTGCGCTGACCTTTCTAGCGGATCCAGATAGTTTCCTATAAAATGCTCTGATGTTCTGTGCAGTGAGTTACACCACAAGGAGCCCTGCTGCTGAAGTACGCACCAAAGTGTAAAATAATAAAAATTGCCTCATGGAAGAAGATTTTGCATTTTATTCATGATGTGCTTTTCATACCCCCAAAGCACCGAATGCAGAAAACTGTTCAAACATATAGTGTAGTTTTTTTTTTTTAACACCGCTGAATTTCAGATTATTTCCATGAATGACTTTCATGTGACACATAAAATTTGAACGACCACATTCTCTTCAGATGGTCAGAAGAACATGCAGGACCAAGTTACATGAAAAGAATGAGGAAACATTGTGTAGCATTGCTTTGGCATACAGCTTGTTAAATTCGTGTGAGCTAATTAAATATTCTTTTTGTAACTTTGATTCATTTTGATATCTATTCTTTTAACTGCAAGCCAGATATTTTAACGGTGAGATTTAGCAAGTTTTAATTAATGACTTATAGACAGTGCTTTTGATACATGAGTAACTTGTATTTAGCCATTTAACTTGGAGTTTTTGTCTGCTGACAACATGTTTTTGTTTTGATCTTACACACTACAGTCACCACAATACAAGCCAGCATCTATCTTACACACTACAGTCCCCACAATGCAAGCCAGCGTCTGTCTTACACACTACAGTCGCCACAATGCAAGCCAGCGTTTATCTTACACACTACAGTCCCCGCAATGCAAGAAGGCATTTATCTTACTCGCTACAGGCCACACAATACTACAGAAGAGCTAGCACAAACCAGAGGAAACATGTATCTGCCCACAGACAATATGCCCCTGCTGTGTTATTGGGAGGAACCATCACGATGGCAATCCATGGAAACCTGGCCAACCTGTACCCATTTTTCCCACGGGAGGCCAAAACCAGCTGTGTTCTGCCTCTGGGGAGTCCCAGGCTGTTTTGACTTATGATGAAGGATCAGATCTGTGAATACAGAACCTTCATTGAGCACCACGAACACAGGCTGGGCCCTCATATATAAAAATATATAATCCCATTGCTATAAATGCAGTCAGATTTTTCTTTTTTCAAAAATGTACTTTCACTACAAATCTTCAATATGTGTATATATATATATATATATATATATATATATATATATATATATATATATATATATCTATATATATATATATATATATATATATATATATATACATAGAGAAAGTCACTTACATCTTGGAACATGTTTAGTATTTAGTGTTTAATATGTTCTCAGGATGCTGAGTAATTCTGTCCATGAAGAACCCCCCCCCCCCCCCTCCCCTTTTCCGTTCTGATAAAAAAAACAGCCAAACAAGCAAATGTCATAGTTTCAGAGCATCTCTTCAGACGCAGGGCGTTGATGGATTCTCAGATCCCTTTGTGCTGACATGCTCTTGTTCTACAAATGCTTATCTTTGGTCTGAAAGGGTTGCGGGGCAACCTCGGGCTGAGTGATTATTTCCACGGTGAGTGAGCATGCCCTTTTCCCTCCCTCGCCCGCTTCCGGGGCGATCTAACCCCAGAGATTGAGAGTAATCTCTCCCAGACACACGGCTGTCACCCCTACAGCTCGCGCCCTTCCCTTTGTTTGTTCTCCGGCGTCGCCGTGCGCGTTTCCGCGGGCGTGAGTCGGACCAGGCCGCCGACGCTCCGGGTCTGTTCACGCCGAACGCATTCCTGCCTCACCACGCCCTGCCGGTTTCCAGTTTGGGAAAAAAATGGCAATTTAAAGGCGCATGTGTGACTACTGAAAAAGCCAGATGGGTAAAACCATTTTCCGATCAGTGCGTGGAGATCCCATCTCTTTGGTCACCCTGTCTAACGCTGCATGAGATAAGTAAGCTCTCTCACCATTGGTGGACGTGTTTGGCTCCACCCACATTCTGTGTTTTCGCTGGCTCCTCCCTCAGAGAACAGTGGGATGCCAGAGTTCCAGGGTTCCTGTCTGTGTGAGCTTGGTTCTGTCAGTGTAAAATAAACCATTAGACCGTGCTCTGTGTCGCCCTTGTTTTCTGGGCCTCTAATGTGCAGTGCATGAGCAAAGACCTCCCCCTTTACTTTGGTATTATTATTATTATTATTATTATTATTATTATTATTATTATTATTGGTCGCTCATTTAATGTAAAAATTTCCCATCAGCCTTGCAATTCAATGTTGGCGACTCTGCAGTATATTACATTAATAAACCTGATATGTAAGATGGGAGCGTTGTGGAAAGTGAAGGGGGCAGCTCTCCGCTGAACTCGGGGGTAAGTACCCGTTTGGACTTCACTAGTGTTTGCAAATCTGCCCAGCAGGAAATGTTTATTACTCCGTTCAGCCACACATCTGTCCCTGTGGCTCCTTTTCAAATACGTATTAAATTATTTTTTTCCCTTTGAGGTGAAACCTGAAATTAATTCCGAGTTCTAATTATACATTCACGTTAATGAAGGTTCTTTCATTTCGCAGTACACAAACCGCCCCACCTTAGCCCCCCTCCTACACCCCCACCCCCACCCATGTAATTCTCTTTCTTTCTTTTTTTTTTGATGTTTGTATGTCTGACGTAATTAGCAGGCAACAAAGAAAAGGTTGGGGAAAGTAAAACAAATAATAAATACGATGTCATCCAACCAAGACTATGTACACAAAGAACAGTGCTTGACAAAACATGACAGCAAATCACACAAATATAACAAACTACAACATATTAATAAAAGTATTTACTTATACGTATTGGACTATACAGAGTCGCGATTGTCCCCCAACTTACTGGGCACAAACCAATTCAGCTAGAAGTGATGCTTTGTATTTGAAAATATAGATCCTATGCTTACATGTCCTGTAATTCCATTGTGTTAGGACAGGCTCCATTTGTATGGGTTATAGAGTGAAGAGTATTCTTGAAACAGTTTAGCCATATTCATTGAGAAAGCCATGATTGTAAGATAGCTTTGTCACCAGCTGTCAAACCAGCTGGTTTTTAAATTTTGTAATCTTTGTGTGCGCGATGTTATTGTTTGGATGGAGGCGGTATAATACGAAGGACTCATAATTCCTTGGTTGACGGTTTTTGATTAAGGGAAAGCTGGTAATGAACTGAAGGGGGGGGGGGGGGGTGGCGATGTGGGGGGGGGGGAGGGGTCAGGCGGTTGTCTGCGGTTCAGGACATTCTTGCACGGTGTTCAGAGCATGGTCAGCTGTTTGGCTCAGATAGCAGAGGCTGAACGTGTTTGGCTGGGTTAGAGGGCTGAGGGGAGGAGTCAGCCCCTCTCTGCTGGGGAGGGGGGGGGGGGCGTTGGGGGGGGGGGGGGGGTCTGCTGAGGCAGCACATTGTGGGTGAAAATGTGGCGTCTGTTCCACACAGAGACTCAACCTGCACCTTCAGTCTGTCCTAAAGATATAAAGAGAAACACTGTAAACACATACACACACACACACACATTCAAACAAACACACACACACACACACACACACACACATTCAAACAAACACACACACACACACACACACACACACACACACTCACATTCGAACAAACACACACACACACACACACACACTCATATTCAAACAAACACACACACACACACACACACACACACTCACATTCGAACAACACACACACACACACACACATTCACACACACCACACACACACACACACACTCACATTCGAACAAACACACACACACACACACACATTCAAACAAACACACACACACACACACACACACACACACTCACATTCGAACAAACACACACACACACATTCAAGCAAACACACACACACACACACACACACACTCACACACACATTCAAACAAACACACACACACACACACACATTCAAGCAAACACACACACACACACACACACACACACACTCACACTCACATTCAAACAAACACACATACTCACACACACATTCAAGCACACACACACACACACACACACACACACACACTCACACACACATTCAAACAAACACACACACACATACATACATTCAAACAAACACACACACACACACTCACACACACATTCAAACAAACACACACACTCACACACACATTCAAACAAACACACACACTCACACTCACATTCGAACACACACACACACACACACACACACACACTCACATTCGAACAAACACACACACACACACACACACACATTCGAACACACACACACACACACAAACAACACACACACACACACACACACACATTCAAACACACACACACACACACACACTCACATTCAAACAAACACACACACACACACACACTCACATTCGAACACACACACACACACACACACACATTCAAACAAACATACACACTCACACACATTCAAACAAACACACACACACACACACACACATTCAAACAAACACACACACTCACACACACATTCAAACAAACACACACACACACACACATTCAAACACACACACATTCAAACAAACACACACACTCACACACACATTCAAACAAACACACACACACACACATACATTCAAACAAACACACACACACACACACATTCAAACAAACACACACACACACACATACATTCAAACAAACACACACACACACACACACATTCAAACAAACACACACACACACATACATTCAAACAAACACACACACTCACACACACATTCAAACAAACACACACACTCACACACACATTCAAACAAACACACAAACACACACACTCACACACACATTCAAGCAACACACACACACACACACACTCACACACACATTCAGTGGTCAGTCTTAATTTCCCCGGACACCGGAAACTGGGGCAGTGCTGAGCGTTCAGACAGAGAGCGGAAACGGAATGGTCAGCCATGCGCCTGTGCCTCTGTCAGAAGGATCCGATTGGCTGGACCCTCCAGCTCTGTCTCTGTCAAAGCGATCCGAGTGGCTGGACCCTCCAGCTCTGTCTCTGTCAGAACAATCCAATTGGCTGGACCCTCCAGCTCTATCTCTGTTGGAAACAATCAGTTTGGCTGAAGCCTCCCGCTCTATCTCTGTCGGAACAATCCGATTGGCTGGAGCCTTCTGCTCTGTCTCTGTCGGAACAATCCGATTGGCCGGAGCCTTCCGCTCTGTCTCTGTTGGAACGATCCGATTGGCTGGAGCCGCCGGGGGGAACCTGCTCGGCACGTGTGTGGAGCACGCCGTGGTGTCCCGGGGACCCGTGGGGCTCTGAAGCGTTTTGGAATTGGCCGTGTTCACACCTCTTCAGTCAGACAGACGCCAGGCTGCAGAACTTCTGCATACCCCCCCCCCCCCCAACACCCGCCCACCCCCCCACCCCCGCAGAGGCGTTAAAAGGCTGTGACTGTGCCTCTCTCACACACCCCCCCCCCCCCCCCCTCCCTCCCCTTCCGTGAGCTGCTGGGCCTTATTTAACTCAGTCACACACTTCCTGTCTCCCTCACCTGTTAAGACTCTTCTGGGACTCATTAGGCCTAATTAGGGCAATTAATATTTGGCGCCCGTTGTCTTGGCGACAGCAAGCCTCCCGATCGCGGGAGAGGAGTGCTCTCCTGGCTGATCGCTACCCCCATGCCACATCCACTGTCAATCACCCCATTCCGAACAATAACAATGTTTTTCTAGTAATTACTGTAATAATTTGTCCGCTGGTGGTTTCCGCTTGGAGCACTCACCTGCTCCAGGCACACAGCACTGTGCATTTGGAGCGGAAATCTCTGGAATTCTCTCTGCTCGTTTTTATTCACCCGAGCAAGGAGCCTTCGCGCTAGAGCCACCAGACGGTGAAACGTCCTGTCTTCAGTGGTCTATGCGAGAATCATTAGAGGAAAACTAGGTTAGCGAGCCGGGTCTCCAGTTGATGTAACATAATGTTGTGTACAGAGAGGGTTGCCAACTCTCACACTGTTGGAACGAGACGTGCGTTTCCAGGCTCTGTCTCAAGCTCTTACGCTAACCCAATGTATCTCATGCCCAACTAAAAGACAACAACTAAAAATAAAGCTGTTCCCTCATTAAACAAATTAAGTATCGGCCTGCAAGACAAAGTGAGATTAGGGTTCATTAGGGACACTTCATTGGCTACCTACCTTTGACAACACTGCCCACACCATCCCCCTGGTTCACAGTCTCACTACCCATACTCACCCACTACATACTGCTCTACCCATACTCATCCACTACATACTGCACTACCCATACCCACCCACTACACACTGCACTACCATACTCACCCACTACATACTGCACTACCCATACTCACCCACTACATACTGCTCTACCCATATTCATCCACTACATACTGCACTACCCATACTCACCCACTACACACTGCACTACCATACTCACCCACTACATACTGCACTACCCATACTCACCCACTACATACTGCTCTACCCATACTCATCCACTACATACTGCTCTACCCATACTCATCCACTACATACTGCACTACCCATACCCACCCACTACACACTGCACTACCATACTCACCCACTACATACTGCACTACCCATACTCACCCACTACATACTGCACTACCCATACTCACCCACTACACACTGCACTATCATACTCACCCACTACATACTGCACTACCATACTCACCCACTACATACTGCTCTACCCATACTCATCCACTACATACTGCACTACCCATACTCACCCACTACATACTGCTCTACCCATACTCATCCACTACACACTGCACTACCCATACTCACCCACTACACACTGCACTACCATACCCACCCACTACATACTGCACTACCCATACTCACCCACTACATACTGCTCTACCCATACCCACCCACTACACACTGCACTACCATACTCACCCACTACATACTGCACTACCCATACTCACCCACTACATACTGCTCTACCCATACTCATCCACTACATACTGCTCTACCCATACTCATCCACTACATACTGCACTACCCATACTCACCCACTACACACTGCACTACCATACTCACCCACTACATACTGCACTACCCATACTCACCCACTACATACTGCACTACCCATACTCACCCACTACATACTGCACTACCCATACTCACCCACTACACACTGCACTACCATGCTCACCCACTACATACTGCACTACCCATACTCACCCACTACATACTGCACTACCCATACTCACCCACTGCACACTGCACTACCCATACTCACCCACTACATACTGCACTACCCATACTCACCCACTACATACTGCACTACCCATACTCACCCACTACCACTGCATACTGCACTCACCCATACTGTACTCACCCACTACATACTGCACTACCCATACTCACCCACTACATACTGCTCTACCCATACTCACCCACTACATACTGCACTACCCATACTCACCCACAACATACTGCTCTACCCATACTCACCCACTACATTCTGCACTACCCATACTCACCCACTACATACTGCACTACCCATACTCACCCACTACATACTGCACTACCAGTACTCACCCACTACATACTGCACTACCCATACTCACCCACTACATATTGCATTACCCACACTCACCCACTACATACTTGCACTACCCATACTCACCCACTGCATACTTGCACTACCCATACTCACTACCCATACTCACCCACTACATACTCACTACCCATCCTCACCCACTACATACTTGCATTGTAGCTGTAGTGTTTCTCCTGGTGATATATGCTTAAAGTAAAATGCTTGGCTACATCAGTTTAAAACCAAGGCAAATATGTTGAACATTTATATTGACTGATCTGTTTGACCTTATAATTCATCTGAAAAGTTTATATCCACCCCCATTTCACTATATACCTAAACATCATTTAGGGCAATTTCACTGTTATACCTAAACATTCAAAAGGGCAATGTCACTATTATACTAAACATTCACTAAGGCAATTTCACGATTATACTTAAACATTCACTAGGGCAATTTCACGATTACTGTATACCTAAACATTCACAAGAGCAATTTCTGTGTTCTAGTAAACAAGGTCGATATATTGTGTATCTGCACTTGTTTTTGCACAAGTAGCCATGACAGGAGTGTCGATGGACCTAATTCCCAAAATTCTTTTTTGCATTTACCTCGTACCTATTGGCACAGGTAGCAGCTTCAGACGCAGCTACGCGACGGAGAGTTCAGGTTGACAAAGCGGGGCCACAATGTATTTTTAGACACGGGACTGCATCTTCAGCTTGTGCTGAAGGTCAGCCGAGAAGTGCTCATCAAACTTTGGCAGGAAACACAGCCTGCTGGTCTTGGAAATATGAACATCCCAATGATCAAACGTTCTGTTGCAGTACCATATAATTAATGCTGTCAGCACAAACAGTTTGCTCTTAAAATGAGGCATGTGTTAATGAATGTGTATGTGTGTGTGTGTGTGTGTGTGTGTGTGTGTATGACGCGTATGTGTGCGTGTGTGTGCCTAAACACATGTGTGTATATGCATGTGACGTGTGTGTGTGTGTACGCGGTGTGTGTTTTTGTGTGCGTATGTGTGTGTGCGGTGTCTGTGCATGTGTGTGTGTATGAGGTATGTATGTGTGTGTATGTGTTGTGTGTGTGTGTGTGTGTGCGGTGTCTGTGCATGTGTGGGTGGGTGTGTGTGCATGAGGTATGTATGTGTGTGTATGTGGTGTGTGTGCATGTGAGTGTGTGTATGTGTGTCATGGAGTGAAACATGACTGGTGGACATTTACAGTTTTAAGCATGCGCACATGGTCCAATTCATTTAAACCCCTGTTCGTGTTCTTTTTAATTGCGCGCAATTTAACAACCATATAAAGTAACGTGAAGGAAGGAGGGGAAAATGTACTTACCATTGTTGTGTGTGTTATGAAGGTGAATTGTAAATGAATGTGAACAGAAATATATGGTAAAAACGGAAAAGAACCAATGTTCGTTTTACCGCAAATTTAAAATACTTTTTAAAAAACGACCGCAATTTCTGTTAAATGAAATTGGTAGCCGTACAGTTGTTTGTCGTAAATTTGTGGGGGAAAAAGTGAAATTATTGAAGGTAAAATGTAACATTCATGTTAAACATTGTTTTATTTTGCATTACATTAAAAGTTAGCAAACACCAACCAAACATGCAGCCGGTTTTTCTGGAAGCCTTTAAAGGAATCGCGGGCCATACCATAGGGCTTTTTCATGGGGGTGTTTGGGACACGTCATATGTGAAATCCCAAGGGGGGAGGATGTATGCATTTTGTTTTCCGTAATGGGCAATTCATTATTCTCATTCATTTGTTTATGGATAGTATTTATTTATTGTTTGATCTTGAAATGTATAGGTAAAATAAGAAATAATGATAAAGGGAAGAAACTTTATTTTTTTGTAATAGAATTGCCAGGGGAGGGGCTTGGGCTATATAAGCCAGAGGAAAAGTCCTCCTGGGGTGATTATGTTTCTGTGTGTGCTGAGTCATGCAGCTTATTCAAATGAGTAGGGCCTACTAGGCATAGCCTACTGTGTTTTGTTTACTCGTTTTCGTTTTGTTCGTGGTATTTGTTGTATATATATTTTGTCGTGTCGTCACATGTACATATTTTGCACCGGTTCTGGGTTTGAAGCATGTCTCCTGTAAATAAACCTGGGTGAACAGAAGTTTTTGTGTCCTGCCACTCTTTTGCTGCTCCAACCGCCGCCGGACTCCCTCACAATGTGTATGTGGTGTGTGTGCAGGTGTATAAGTGTGTGTATGTGGTGAGTGTGAGTATGTGTGTGTATGTGGTGTGTGTGCGGGTGTATATGTGTGTGTGTATGTGGTGAGTGTGAGGATGTGTGTGTATGTGGTGTGTGTGCGGGTGTATGTGTATGTGTATGTGGTGAGTGTGAGGATGTGTGTGTATGTGGTGAGTGTGAGTATGTGTGTGTATGTGGTGTGTGTGAGAATGTGTGTGTATGTGGTCTGCGTGTGAGTGTGTATGTGGTGTGTGGTGTGTGTATGTGGAGTGTGTGTGCCTGTGAGTGTATGTGGTGTGCATGTGAGTGTGTGTTTGTGGTGTGTATGTGGTGGGTGTGTGTGTGTGTGTGTGTGTGTGTGTGTTCGTATGCCCGTACATGCTCTTTGTTTATAGAGCTAAGTGTATACACCCGTCTTTTGCTCTAGACTCCTGCAGGACAGGGTAGCCATGCCTTTCCCTTTACCAGTCACTGCTTAATTCAGATGCCAAACCCCCGTACACACACATACACACACACACACACACACACGGGCACTGACCCTAACAATGCACACTGGCCCCCCCAGTGTGCCGTGACTGTACTTTACAAGCCACTGCTTTTTTCATATCTTACAAAAAAAGCAAAAGAAACTACGCACTGGCCCTTTAAGAATGAGCCTCTGACTAAAAGACTAGCAGCTAGTCACATTCAGGTCGTGCTAAAAGCCGCAACAATTAGCGCAGCTCGTTAGCGCATGCTGAGTTACCCGGGCCCTGCTGATCCTCTGCCCAGACACGCCATCCTAAACCTCGCCAGGTCGTTCCCTCCCTCCGCTGTGCCTGCGTCTTTCAGAGCATCGCTCGGTCACCACGGAAACAGCCCCGCTCTCAACTACCAGCGCGCTGCGGTGTGTTCCGGCCGGCATTGGAAATGGCTGAACAGAAACATTAATCTAATAAATACATGTCGACTCTCTGAGCGAGCTAGCGCAGCGCTGCGATGTTGTTATGACTCGTTATCGGTCGCCAACAGGAAAATGAGACACGTAACAAAAGGCCTCTAGGGATAGCAATTATTTACTGAAGCCAAAATGACACTCACAACACTACAGGGGATGTGTGGTGTCAGTGTGTAAGCGGCGTGTTGAATGTGTCAACGTTGGCAGGGTTGCAAGCGCAAAAAAAAGACTGTCCGGCAAAGAAGGGTGAGGGAGAGTGCCGTAACACCAGAGATTTTTAACAAGGAGCAAAGCAGGCCCCAGAGGGACTGTAGGTCCAGGGACCACATCCCCCAAAGCTACGCCCGCCTGCTAAAAGAGAGAAGCATCGGGGAACGGCAGGTAGAGCAGGGGCGTGGCAACATTACGTTTCATTTTTTCACGCACTACTATCGAAAAACAATAGTGACATATACAGCATACACATACTATGAGCGTATGTAAATGAAATGGGAGTTCAATCAAAAGTTTCTGCCTCCAAACGATGAGTGGGCCGCTTGAAAATGTAACAGTGAACCAATGTGACAAACTTCAATTTAGTACATATTATTATTGAACATTTCGTTTGAAAAGTTTGATGCATTTGAACTTGCCTTAAGGCCCCAGGGGGTGGGTACCAGAGGAATGTCTGAACAGGAGAAGCAAAGTAAAAATAGAGACTAAAAGCTGAAGGTGGAGGTGGGGACGGATCCAGCAGGACGCTGGGAACAGTACAGAGCTGGCGCTACGTGATGTTTTTCTTTTTCATATCTGTAGAGAAATCTGCTTTAACGAGTTGAGATAAAATTGTAAAGGGTTATCTGTAGATTCGCCACCCCCCCCCCCCCTTTCCAAGCTGCCATTTAAAAACTCCCAGCTGTGATACAAAATCGGCATTTTGAATACAGTTTTAATTAGTTGTTTTTTGGTGTGAATGAGGCTCATATGTTCAGTATGTTGGACTCTTGAGCAGGCTGAAGGGTTGATTAGCTGTCACTCACTGTCACTCACCGAGTCTTTGTCCCCGATTCCCAGGCCGGATCGTGATTTGATTAGCGATGTAGCGCTTGATCACAGGGGGGCTTTGATCTCCCCGAACGGGGACTAGTAAAGCTAAAGCCCTTACGGCTCGATCCGTTTAGGAGGGGGGCGGGGGGGGGGGCTTTACGCCCTCGCTTACGGGGGCCGTTTTGACTGATGGAGGAACTCGGCGTCTGATCCCGCCAGATTACCGCGCTCGGGATGCAGCCCGTTTGGTAGGAGCCACGGCGGACCGCGGGACACGGGCTGAGTGCGGGGCGACGGCGTCACGCTCCGATGGCTCGCGTTAAAGCGTTTGACAGAGAGACCGTATCAAAGCCGTGTCACTCCGCAAAGATCCCCCCCCCCACCCCCCACCCCCCCCCCCCCCCCCCCCCCCCGCCTTTCAGCCGAATCCCCGGTGGTCTGTCTCCCTAGATTAGATCAAAGGAGCTTGTTCGTCTTCTCCCGGCATTGATAAGGCCGGAGCGGGCCTGACGATTTCTGTATAAATAAGTCATTCGGTGGGTAAATAGAGGTCAGCTGCAGTTTAGATGGATATGCCGCTGCCATTGTGTATTAATGGCCTGATGAAAGGTAATGGCGTATGTAGCGCACCGGGAAAAAGCAACGCAAACTTTTTTGCCGGAAATTCTATTTCCTCTCGCCAGGGGATAAACACGTTCTGTTCACCGCACTCAAAAATATGCGTATAAAATGAATCACATTAGCCAGCTACGACCGGGAGCAATTAGCCAGCTAATTGTCCTCGTTTCCCCACGGATATGGTGGGTTTAGCGTGGGGGGCTTCGTGAATTAGTGCTGGAGTGTGTGGACTTGAGTTGGTTAGGTCGATTCCAAGGGCCCTGACTGACAGGAGTCCTCAAAAAATGATGCTGTAATTGTGTGGGGATGGGGGGGCCTGGGGTAGTGGGTCCCAAAACTGAGGTCTTTTCTTGGGGCCCAAAATCATTGGTGGTGCCCCTGGATACAGCACGCCATGACATCACTGACACCTAATTTAACACTGCAGTTTGTATATGCATTAAACTAGTTTACCCTAGTTAGAGCTGAGCTGTTTTCACACAAATACGCACACACACATACATATATAAGGTCTATATTTGGGATCATATGTCAGGCTGCATTTTAATAAAGGATGGATCATAGTGAATGCGTATTTGCTCGTTAGGTTGCTCATTAAGTTGGTTACTAATCCTCTTTTTCAGAGCCAAATGTAGGTCAGACCCTTTCTGAGAGTCTGGGGGCACAATGATCTGTAATCAAGCCAAACATTTGCCTCAATCAGACACCCCGCTGCTCATGGAACACAAAGTATCTCTCAGTATGGATATATTTTCATACACTTTTTCATCCAACTGAACTGCAACCTGTATTTTTAAAACTCACGAAAGCTCGGTTTTGTCCGTGTGCATAACAGTCACCTTGTGTATACTACACCATATCTCATTGCTTCATACCACAAAAAACATCTGGAATTGTGTGCTGTTGTACATTGAACAGATACAATGGTTAGAAATTCATGATATAAAAAATGCAGTACTATGTTCACGATAATAAACCTACCAGCATCTTACCTCTGGTGTATATCATTTTCAGCTTATCTCTGAAACTCCTGTTTTTACATATTTTTGGCGGAGAGTTTATAACCGCACAGGGTTCTATGAACCATGTCTGTGCGTTCATATTTTTAATTAATTTTGATTTATCGCACTCTGCAATGAAATACAAAAACAGATCCATCCACTGCTTATGCAAGTGTGCGGCCAAGACATAATATTGGTATAAACAAAATTTTGTTATCGAAATGGAAATATAAGGGCATCCAGGGGTGGATCCAAGACTTCAGGGGGAGGGGGGCTCCCCAAGCCGTGCCTAAAAGGCGGTAAAGAAGAAATCCCTCTCTTCTGTGAGCCACTCGGCTAGACGAGCTCTCACTTTGACACACGCAGTTCTTCCTCAGAGAACCTGCACACACATCATTGTCATTTTCTTTAATGGTCCATAAACTTCTTAAGCCTCCGTGTCAGACAGCATTATAAATGGGATTCGTCGGAGTTGCAGCAGGGAAATATCTCTTTTTTAGAGACCTGTGTTCATCCAGGTGAGTCCTACACCGAGCTGTGGGTGCTTCTGTCTTAGTGTTTGCACACCATGTGATAACAGACACTGATAATGCAGTCCTATCCTTCACTGTAATGAACAGTCTAATGTTTGCTATGGTAATAATAAGGTAATAATAATGATGAGGATTCTTCTTTCTTCTTCTTCTTCTTCTTCTTCTTCTAATTATTATTATTATTATTATTATTATTATTATTATTATATGCAGTGCAGTAGCAAGCTCTGGCCAGGGTAGAAAGGTGATAAAACATTAAGGGGTGTACCCCAAAAGTAATCTGAAGCTTCATAAGGAGGTGAAATTCTTCAGTTAGCCAGAGGGGGCACTGGAGCAGACCCCTCATCCTGCTGTTCCCTATGGCCGTCCCTCGGACAGGAATAGCTCTACGGCAGGCAGACCGAGGACTGTACTCAAGGTCTCCTCTGTCTTCCTGTGAGCTGTGGCCTGGAGAACTGGGACTGCGGAACCACCGTTCAGACTGCTGCCGTTGTTTACAGTCTGCCAGGGTTGCGCCCAATCACGGCCCTCCTTTCAGGGCTGCGCCCAATCCCGGCCCTCCTGTCAGGGCTGCGCCCAATCCCGGCCCTCCTCTCAGGGCTGCGCCCAATCCCAGCCCTCCTTTCAGGGCTGCGCCCAATCCCGGCCCTCCTGTCAGGGCTGCGCCCAATCCTGGCCCTCCTTTCAGGGCTGCGCCCAATCCCAGCCCTCCTTTCAGGGCTGCGCCCAATCCCGGCCCTCCTGTCAGGGCTGCGCCCAATCCTGGCCCTCCTTTCAGGGCTGCGCCCAATCCCGGCCCTCCTTTCAGGTCTGCACCCAATCCCAGCCCTCGTCTCAAGGCTGTGCCCAATCCCGGCCCTCCTCTCAGGGCTGCGCCCAATCCCGGCCCTCCTTTCAGGGCTGCACCCAATCCCAGCCCTCCTCTCAAGGCTGCGCCCAATCCCGGCCCTCCTTTCAGGTCTGCACCCAATCCCAGCCCTCCTCTCAAGGCTGCGCCCAATCCCGGCCCTCCTTTCAGGGCTGCGCCCAATCCTGGCCCTCCTTTCAGGGCTGCGCCCAATCCCGGCCCTCCTTTCAGGGCTGCGCCCAATCCCGGCCCTCCTTTCAGGGCTGCGCCCAATCCCAGCCCTCCTTTCAGGGCTGTGCCCAATCCTGGCCCTCTTTTCCGGGTGGTACATCGGTCTGTGGAGTTAACGATCTTGAATGAGTCATGTCCTTGTTTGTATCTAGCAGCGTTTAATTTTCATATCTGTACTTATGGCCTCCCGGCCTTCGTTAGCACAAGTCTGCCTGCGGCTCTCCTCCCTCTTAAACTCACACAAACTCTTTAATCACCGCACACCTCCGACTGCTCTCCCGCCATTTTCCCACCAGTGAAATACACCAATAAGCACTGCAGTTATTCAGGCCTTTCAAAAAAAGAAAGAAAATGGTGCGGCTCTAGCTTCACGGTATCACACTTTTTAAATCATTAGTACCGGCACCTCCGCCGCCACAGAGCTTTTAACATCCTGCGAAATGCGCATCAGGAAACGTCTACGTAAAATCACGAACTTCAATAACGCTCAAAGCAGAAGACACCTCACTGTCGCGCTGTGCAGTGGAAACTGGTGAACAGGAGTGGGCATTTTATTTATTTATACATTTTATTTATTTATAACGGTCACCGGAGACTGTAATAATAATAATAATAATAATAATAAACATGCCTACGCTACGTCAATGTAAAGATGCTGAATTTAAGTTGCACTACTAAATTCCATCTGCTGTCCATCTGGAGCTAATGCTTTGGAAAGGTACTGAATTATTAAGAGCTATAGTGCCACGGAGACAAATTGAGCAGGATTTGTTTTGTATATGCTGTGAATAAAAGTTTCACGCCATGGAGAGATGTTATGTTAAACAGCAACGATGTGCTATATAGAATCACTGACAGATATCCCAGAATACAGATTCTGTGCCTCACACTGACAGATATCCCAGAATACAGAGTCTGTGCCTCACACCTGACAGATATCCCAGAATACAGAGTCTGTGCCTCACACACTGACAGATATCCCAGAATACAGTCTGTGCCTCACACACTGACAGATATCCCAGAATACAGAGTCTGTGCCTCACACACTGACAGATATCCCAGAATACAGTCTGTGCCTCACACACTGACAGATATCCCAGAATACAGAGTCTGAGCCTCACACCCTGACAGATATCCCAGAATACAGAGAGTCTGTGCCTCACACCCTGACAGATATCCCAGAATACAGTCTGTGCCTCACACACTGACAAATATCCCAGAATACAGTCTGTGCCTCACACACTGACATATATCGCAGAATACAGCGTCTGTGCCTCACACACTGACAGATATCCCAGAATGCAGTCTGTGCCTCACACACTGACAGATATCCCAGAATACAGAGTCTGTGCCTCACACCCTGACAGATATCCCAGAATACAGAGGCTGTGCCTCACACACTGACAGATATCCCAGAATACAGAGTCTGTGCCTCACACACTGACAGATATCCCAGAATACAGAGAGTCTGTGCCTCACACACTGACAGATATCCCAGAATACAGAGAGTCTGTGCCTCACACCCTGACAGATATCCCAGAATACAGAGTCTGTGCCTCACACACTGACAGATATCCCAGAATACAGTCTGTGCCTCACACACTGACAGATATCCCAGAATACAGACTCTGTGCCTCACACACTGACAGATATCCCAGAATACAGAGAGTCTGTGCCTCACACACTGACAGATATCCCAGAATACAGAGTCTGTGCCTCACACACTGACAGATATCCCAGAATACAGAGAGTCTGTGCCTCACACACTGACAGATATCCCAGAATACAGTCTGTGCCTCACACACTGACAGATATCCCAGAATACAGAGAGTCTGTGCCTCACACACTGACAGATATCCCAGAATGCAGAGAGTCTGTGCCTCACACACTGACAGATATCCCAGAATACAGTCTGTGCCTCACACACTGACAGACATCCCAGAATACAGTCTGTGCCTCACACCCTGACAGATATCCCAGAATACAGAGAGTCTGTGCCTCACACAGGTGCTGCACTGCCACCTGACAGCAGACTGACAGAATTCACAGAGTGGTGCTCGTGTGCGGTGATAAAGCCCGTACACAGACGCTTTCCACTGCAGTTTGGTGTTCAGCAGATGCTGTTACCCAGAGATGCCTGCACAGATCAATCAGTTAAAGACGCTATATGTTTTACTGAAGCAATTCAGGTTAAGTACCTCGCCCAAGGGTGCCACGACAGGTGGGACTTGAACCTGCAACCTCTGCTACAAGCCCAGGTCCCTAACCGCCTCTACACTACACTACACTACACAGCTAGGTGGCTGACTGCTAAATGGGCAGTGCACAGGCACTGTGTCACAAACGTTTGCTGCGTTCAGCTGATAGTTATGGTGCACAGTAAAGCACGGTAACGGCTCAGGTGCGGTGTCTGGAGATCGCACACTCCAAATTCTGCCACCCTGGGACGGTTCCCGCCCCACGCACCCCCCTCTCTGCTCTCTGTGCTTTCCCACGCGGGCAGGGGAGGCGGTCTGGGCCCCCTGGCCTTGCCTCTCAGGGGGATTTCACCATCTTCCACTCACAGTGGAATTCTCCCCACTCTCTCTCTCCCTGCCTTCTTCCCTCTCTCACCCTCTCTTGTCTCGAAAGCTTTTGACCCATCGCAAACCCTCCTTCCCACAATGCATCTGGAGCCGTAGGCCAAACGCTCACATATCTCAGCCGGCGGTCCGGGGGCCGTGAACACTTAGGCGCGTTTTTGCCGTAATAAACTTGATTTGTTTTATTGCCGTTTAGAGTCTTGCGGAGAGCTACTTTGAGTCAGAATATGATTGTGATATGTGACCGTACATAAAAGCCCAGGGACTGTCTAGAGTGCAAAATACACTATAAGATCTTCTCTAGCACTGAGGGGCATTAGGTACATGAATATGTTTAGAAGCAAAGTGAGAACTGAGTGTCGTACTCAATACTGTTCAAATGGATTGTGCATTATGTGTCCTGTGCTGGACAGCATCAATCAATCAATCTTTATTCATATAGCACATTTCATCCACAGGGCTACGATGCGATGCACGTCACAATAAAATGAACTAAAAGTAAGTAAAAACAAAACAGAAGCTAACGTGCTGTATTTTTAAACCCTGTTTTGGGGGGGGGGTTTTTTGGTTGTGTTTCAGTCCCCCAGCAGCTAGGTGGCGTAACAGTTTCCCATTAAGCCTTGTTGAACAATCATTAGCACTGATCACATTGCATGTCAGAATAATTTCAATCGGTCATCTATGCATTAGTTAGTTTGTGCTGTGGCCAGTCTAGATTCTTGGTTCTAGATTCTGTGGTCGGGTGCCTACACATTCATCTATTTAATTCAGCAGTAATTACCATAATGTATCAGAATGTGGTTTGTTTGTGAATTTTTCCATTTAACCTATGATTTATTGAAAATGCACTACATGCTGTAATACAATAAGCAATGAAAATAAATTCTGTATTATTTAAAGAATTAGATTTTGTCACTATTTTCCTGTTGTATTAGTAGAACTGGCTGTAACTAATAATTTACAATAACTAAAATGAAGTGATATTAATCTGCAGTACACCAGGCGGAAATTTGCTTCCGCCGTTTCAAGATCATGTTTTCAAGTTTTTTTTTTTTTTTTTATTTTCCAATTGTTAGAATTGTCAAGTGTAATCAAATCAGTAAACATAATTTTTTTCTTAAATTTCATCAGACCTTTTGGATTGGTCATTCTTTAACCAATCATCGAGCAGTTTGTTACAGCTGACTCTCTTGTTATGAGTGCAGATACAGAAGCTATAGAAACAGATAATTAATTTCAGCTGAAACAGTCTATAAAATGTAATCATTGAAAAAAAATGTATTTAAAAAATGTATTTATAGTTCATAGCGCATACATTAATTTGGTTCATTTTCCATACATTTTAATTTCTATAAATAATTCCTCTCTAATGACTTCACAGAGTGTTGCCATAAAAAGTCCATTATAGCTAACAGTGTTTTTATTCATAAGGAAATGTGTGAAAGGAGTCTTGGAGAGATGGAATCAGATTTGACGCTTGAGCAGAGTGTTGGAGCCATCGCGTCCGCTCTAGCTAATGGCAGGGATAGAACTCATCTTCCAGAAACTTCTTTGTGCCTCCATCAGGCCGATGCCTGAGCTCTCCATGGTGCTGAAAGGAACTCAGCGAGCCCCATGCACATCACGCCCTGTCTGGGATTACACTGAATATGGGGTCATTTTTTAAAGAGCAATATTTCAAATTAATCAGGTTAGGGCTGCCCATCACTTTTAGATCCACTTGAGAAGGTCACCAGGTAATTTCAACATAAAACCCAGGGGCAGGTTGGTCAGGCAAGGGTATAGCTCTCGCAAGGAAAGTGAAAAGAGCTCGGATATATGAAGGATTCACCATGCTTTCACTTTCACATTTATTTATTTATTTTCAGCGTGTTCCTGCTCAGTATTGAAACCAAGAGTGACACAGCAATAAATAAAAAAACAAAAAAGTATAAATAAATACAAGTGGAAATATGTGAATAATTAAGTGTATGAATATAACCAAAACTGGGAATAGGTAAGAAATGTAGACAAATATACAAAAAGATAGATTCTTCTTCTTCTTCTTCTTCTTCTTCTTCTTCATAAACTTTCAATTACCTTAATTATGGCCTTGTTGAATATCAAAGCACAGTGAATAAACTAAGAACTAAGTTTCAAACAGTTCTTTGTTTTGAAAACTACACTTGGATTAATTACAATTTCCACGGACTCAAAGAAAATCAAAGAAAACTGCACCGCGCCAAGTTATTTTGGACAGCGAGTAAACACTGCGGTGAGAGCATAGAGATGCTTTAATAACAAATCAAACAGAATTCATAATTTACTTGCATTAGTGTTTAGTGCCGCTACCTGTCTGTTTTATGCAATGCCCCATTTTAGACACTTTGCGCCAGGTGCGTTAAATCTACACACTCAGTCAGATTCAACTCTCTTCTATCAAACGTGATTCTTACATTCTTTGCTTGTCAATTTGCTTCTCCATCAAATCTCAAAAGTTTTATATCAAGCACTGTTTTAGACAAATAAGAAATCTTATATTGCTTATAAGAAATCTGAGTCCCATAGTCAAGAGCAGTTAAACCTGACACATCAAAATGCATGTTCTTTTGGGGCCATAAGCCTTGTTGCAGTGATGCACCCCAATTCTGGAACTGAATCCTGAATCAGAACTTGGTGAAATGTATGGAGGGTTTCATTCTGTAGAGTACTGCTGCTTGTGCTGCTGCTCCTAATGCTGCTCGTGCTGCTCATACTGCTGCTTGTACTGCTGCTCGTACTGCTGCTCATACTGCTTCTCATACAGCTGCTAGTGCTGCTGCTCATACTGCCGCTCGCACTACTGCTCATACTGCTGCTTGTTTTGCTGATCATACTGCTGCTCATACTGCCGCTCGTACTTGCTGCTCATCCTGCTGCTTGTGCTGCTGCTCATACTGCTGCTCGTCCTGCTGCTCATACTGCTGCTTATACTGCTGCTCATACTGCTGCTCGTACTGCTGCTTGTGCTTCTGCTCATACTACTGCTCATACTGCTGCTCATCTTGCTGCTCATACTGCTGCTCGTACTGCTGCTCATCCTGCTGCTCGTCCTGCTGCTCATACTGCTGCTTGTCCTGCTGCTCATGCCGCTGCTCATACTGCTGCTTGTCCTGGTGCTTGTGCTGCTGCTCATACCCCTGCTCGTACTGCTGCTCTGACCAAGAGAGCTGCTGCAGTCAGCCTTGTGTGCTCCCCTGATCTGCACTATCCTGATCTGCACTCCCTTGACCTGCACTATCCTGAACTGCACTCCCCTGACCTGCACTATCCTGAACTGCACTCCCTTGAACTGCGCTCTCCTGAACAGCACTCCCCTGAACTGCACTATCCTGAACTGCACTCCCTTGAACTGCGCTCTCCTGAACAGCACTCCCCTGAACTGCACTATCCTGAACTGCACTCCCCGGATGGGGCACAGCCTCGGATGCAGTTTTAATTGCAGTTTGTGGAGAAAAGGAGCTGGTGGCGGATATAAAGACAGAAAGCTCTGCATTGTCAGCGGTGCCCCATACCTGAGTCTCTCAGAGCGGACCTTGGCTTTCATTACGCACAGATAGATATGCTCTTTAGCCACCCGCCACCACCCTCACAATGGCTTTTACTAAAGCTCTGACTATACAGCAGCTTCGCTACCTCTCCCTCTGCTCTGTGAGTCTACACAGCAAGGCCATCTGTTCAATATAGAAATACATTTTTTTAAATGCATTATATATATATATATATATACACACAGAGTACAGGCCAAAATTATTAGGCCATCAGTGTTTTTAAAAAAAACCTTAAGTACAAAAGAATTGTAATAGGTGCATAAATAGCCTCCTTTGGCTTTAATTACATTTAAACAAATGTATTTTACAAATAGGGCGTGGGAGGGAGGTGGAGGAGTACTTAATTGGACTGAAATATTTTCAACCTTAAGTTTTGTTTTTTTTTAAACCACAAAGAAGGTGCTAGGCTTAGATGTGCAGCGCCAAGAAGGGTCCAGCTGATGGGCGGTAATGTTAACGGGAGAAGATCAAGAGGCACTGGACAAACATCTTGTGGCATCTAGCAAAAGAAACTGTTGTAAAATTGCACCGCAACTACATGAAAAAGTCAATGCAGCTAGAGAGGATCCAGTTCCCCTGACTACATGTAAACTGCAGCTATGATCTGCTCGTCTGAAAGGATGTGCGTCTGCCTTTCCACAATCCTTTTGGTCCAGTGTTGATTGTGCTCGACCACTTGAGTGTTTTCTTCTTGCTAACAGCACAAGCAAGGGCTTTTTCTCCAGATACACAGCCTGGGAGCTCCAGATATATCACCCAGCCCCTCTAAACTGCACTATGGTGAACTATACAATTTGGTCTTCTATTATTCCTGTTAGCTATTACCTTTCTGCTATATTCCATTCTGCTGCTACTTTACACCAGTCTGGCCAGTGGAGGATGGGCTCCCCCTCTATAGTCAGGTTCCTCTCAAGACTTCTTCCCATTGGGTAGTTTTTTCTCGCCACCATTTGAGGGTTTTTCCCCACTGGGAGTTTTAACCTCATGTGCTGGTTATTAGGGGCTCAGGCCTGGTGTTTGCTCTGTTTGCACTTTTTGCTCTGTTTCTTGCCTTGCTACTCTGTAAAGCGTCTTTGTGACAGTCTCTGTAAAAAGTGCTATAAAATTGAATTGAATTTTACTAGTCAAAATGCAATCACATGTATCTCAAATTAGTGTTTTGACCAGTCATAAATGAATTACAGATATCTCTAATGTGAATCTGGTATGCTAATACATGATAAAAAGGCACAAGACTTGGTGAATCTATTATGTACCAAATCCCAAGCAATAATACAAATTAGCAGCAAAAATGTATCCTACAGAATATGTTACAATACGAAATTTCAACCAGTTAACTATAGTATTCATGTACAAACATGCAGTACAAGAGCAATTAATCTTGGCAATAATGTGCAAAACAGCATACAGGATACCAGCAGCAGTAACATATAAGTAATATAAATATGCCAATCAACAATCGTCTTCACGTCACTTCCAGTGCGTACACTGGAAAGGAACTAGCAATAGTTACCAGCAGCAATACAAAGTTAATGATATTATCATGATATCACAAATATTAGACACTATTTACATATTACCAGCTGTAAGCGCCTACATAACTCTGCCAGCAGAATCAGCTAACAAGAAATTGAAACCAATGACTGCAATTCCAAGTCCCATTCTTGGTGTTTGGTCAGGAAACTCTAGCTGCAGCCAACCATTGGTCGGCCTCAGCATCTACATGTTCCTGTACAAAGCCAATCACATGAACACATCAATGGATGTGTAACCGACACTGGAAAATACTCCACTGGCCAAGTCAGTCAGTCAGTTTGATTGAACATGAGTTTCATATGCTGAAGAGAAAAGCTATGGCAAATAGCCCCTGAAACAAGCAGGAACTGATACTGAGCTCCTGGCGATATGAGAATGAGTTATTACATTCAATATATATTAAGCTTATTTCTGGTGATTTTTGAGAACAGAATATACTCTGTGGATGTAAGAAGGTCATTTAAACTGCTAATCAATGCAAAAACTTTTATGATACACCTTGCGAAGTGAACTCGACTAACATATTTTCCTGACCAGAGGAAAATATCTGTGAATCGCATAATAACAGAGCTGTGAAGGAACCAGTGAACAAAACCGGGAATTAATCCTTTTAGGGAACAAAGTCAAAGGATTCATATCCCTGTAAGGAACTGGTATGCCCACCACTACTTACTAAAGTTTTTTTTCCGCTATCAGCTATACTGTTGCAGACAATGTCGAGCTAGATGTCGGAGGAAGTAGTATCCTGGATAGCAACCGTCTCTAAGCAGGGATTAGTGGACTATAGTATCAATCATTCATTTGCTCAAGGTCAACATTCTTTGCAGCATAAACTCTACAGGGAGTAGAGTAGATTTACTGACAGTCTCTCGGACCAATCGTGGCCCTTCCTACACAGATAAACAACTGAAGCCCGCTAGCAAGCACTGCACCCTGCCTTCCTGAAAACTGCGCTGTGTCTGTTGGCGAACGATGAAGGGTGACTTCTGAAAACAACCACCAAAAGTGTGGGGGACAAAATAAGCATTTTCGAAAAGCGGGAGGAGAACATTCCCTATATATATATATATATATATATATATATATTATATCTTGTTTTTTGATTTCTAAAATATCAGGCGATGTACCTCCCGCTCCCTCCCTGCAGTCGCGCGGTGGAGCTCACTCACTCTCGGATCAGGGCAGCCTGTCAGCACGCCGGCTCAAACAGGGGGACAGGTGAGATAAGTCAGCGAGCGCTGCGGCGGACAGAAAGGGAAGAAAGCGCTCTCTGATCCGCGTCGACGTGTCCGCGGGACGTCGGGGGGACGCGACCGACAGGGTCCCGGTCCCCCGCACGCGCGCCGGGCCAGCTGACATTCAGCTCCCCCGGACGCCGACGGGATCGCCGGGCCAATCTAACGCGACCGGTGAAGGGGCTCGTCAGAGCGAGGGGTCTCCTGCAGAGAGGACGCTGTCTGGAATGCTATGCTTCTGCAGAGCCTGACAGGGGGCCAGGGCAGCAAGGACACGGGGCCAATTCACCTTCTAACATTTTATTCTGTGTAAAAATGTGTTGCTACGGGCAACATGCCAGAGGCTGTCCAGAAAGGAAATATGTCTCCTTTTCTGTATGTTATTATTATTATTATTATTATTATTATTATTATTATTATTATTATTATTATTATTATTATTATTATTATTATTATTAGTATTTAAACTAATATAAATAATACTAACACTAATCGCAATGCTAATATTAATACTTTTATTTTTAACACTTCTCAGAAAAGTAACAAATCAATACATCTAGAACTTTAAATTAGATAAATATGGATAGGTTGCTCTTGATCCGCTGAGATATTCTCCATAGTGAAGACACAACGACATTAAATTATGCCGATTTCCCATGTACCCTGAACATAAAATCCCATAAACAAAAGAGATTAGCACAGCCAGAGATCAGAGAGACACAAAGCAAGCTGCAGAAGAAAAGGATATTAGTCACACCAATGGGACAAAATGGCCAATTTCTTTGGTAAAGACATAGATCCAATGGAGCGAAACTGCTAGCATGGGTCTTGTGTGTGTGTGTGTGTGTGTGTGCATGTGTGTGTGCGTGTGTGCATCTCTGTTTTGCCACTTGTAAAGGGGTTTGTTCTAAATCATAGCAAAACACTGACATCCATATAAATACACGTACGCATGAACCATGAACACACACACGTATGCACGTATTTCCTCCATGCTTAAGCCATAAGATATATGATATATGCACATGCACACACACACACACACATACCCTCACTGTCAGGACAGAAAAGCACATACATACACACACTCCCGCACGCACTCTCAGGCTAGAATGCACATGCGTCACATACACACAAACTCCAGCTCTTAATGTAATAAGCACAAATGTGCCGGCTGGATTTGGTTCCTAATTGCTTGATTGAAGGCATCAGATGATGGGCAAGCGAGCAGACACACCTGTTTCTCCAGGTGTAAATCGCTGGCTTATTGAAATTCCACTGAAACACAGACGGCACTGGAATCAAATTATATGCTTGGAAACACATTGATGAATTGTTAGATTTCTACATCTTCCTAGTAATTTAATCATCAGCTTCAGGCAAGCTTTCTCTGCCACATACTTCCACAGCCAGTGATGTCTCTGCTCTGTCTGCTCTATCTGCATGTCACCTGCAATCCCTGACTATGCACGATGCAATTCAATGTAAGTTCATAATATTTTATTTTGGAGAAAACAAAAAGTATTATATTTATACCTCTTGGGGAAATTATATATTTTATCTGGCTTATGACATTTCTTGACAATAAATATCTTTCATACAGGAATGAAATGTTACAAGACTGTTGCAAGACAATTACATAACCGTTTTTGTACATTTTTTTAGACTGTTGCGAGGCAAATGCGAAAATGTTATGGCTTTCTCACAATTTTCAGGCTTGTGAGACTTTTTAAGACTGTTGTGAGACTTTTAAAGACTGCTGTGTGATTTTAAATACTGTTGTCAGACTTTTGAAGACTGTTTTGAGATGTTTTTAAAGACTGTTGTGAGACGTTTTGAAAGACTGTTGTGAGATGTTTTTAAAGACTGTTGTGAGACGTTTTGAAAGACTGTTGTGAGATGTTTTTAAAGACTGTTGTGAGATGTTTTGAGACATTTTTTAAAGACTGTTATGGGCCTTGAGCAGCAGGTCTGCCTATCAGCTGCCTAAAGAAGGAAGATCTTGGCTGCATTCTAGCAAAAATCGTCTTCAACATTGACAACCATTTGTTCTCAGCATTAACAAAAGTTAATAATAAAAAAAAAAGTTCAATTCCAAAGTCAATGACAAGTAAGCTCAATGAGAAATGCTGATTGAATCCAGTTTTAGAGCTTATCAGAACAAGTCTCCTGTGGGGGGGAAATGACATCATCGAACCGATGACTGAACTCCTCTCTGAAATTTAATACGTCGTAAAACACTGTCGCCGGGGCGATATTG
Source organism: Anguilla japonica (assembly GCA_025169545.1). NCBI lineage: Eukaryota > Metazoa > Chordata > Actinopteri > Anguilliformes > Anguillidae > Anguilla > Anguilla japonica. The sequence continues at coordinate 41,639,737 of CM045896.1, forward strand.
CTCCATTTGGTTAAAGGCTGCCTCTGCGGTTGAAGGATGGGGCTAACACGTCTCTGTGTTTGCTGACAGATTGCCCGGCTGGTGAAATGAGAAAGCAGTGGCAGCCCGTGGAGGTACACACAGGCACGGTGGTCCTCCTGGCTGGGCTGTGTGCTAGCTGGCTTTAGCAGCACCACAGACCGAAGGCTCCACTAGCTGGGTTTAGCAGCACTTACCACAGAGCTAAGACTCCGCTAGCTGGCTTTAGCAGCACTTACCACAGAGCGAAGGCTCCACTAGCTGGGTTTAGCAGCACTTAACACAGAGCGAAGGCTCCGCTAGCTAGCTTTAGCAGCACTTAACACAGAGCGAAGGCTCCACTAGCTGGCTTTAGCAGCACCACAGAGCGAAGGGTCCACTAGCTACCTTTAGCAGAACTTACCACAGAGCGAAGGCTCCGCTAGCTGGCTTTAGCAGCATCACAGAGTGAAGGCTCCACTAGCTGGCTTTAGCAGAACTTACCACAGAGTGAAGGCTCTGCTAGCTGACTTTAGCAGCACTTACCACAGAGCGAAGGCTCCGCTAGCTGGCTTTAGCAGCACCATAGCGTGAAGACTCCGCTAGCTGGCTTTAGCAGCACTTACCACAGAGCTAAGACTCAGCTAGCTGGCTTTAGTAGCACTTACAACAGAGCAAAGGTTCCTCTAGCTGGCTTTAGCAGCACTTACCACAGAGCGAAGGCTCCGCTAGCTGGATTTAGCAGCACTTACCACAGAGCGAAGGCTCCGCTAGCTGGTTTTAGCAGCACCACAGAGCGAAGGCTCCACTAGCTGGCTTAAGCAGCACTTACCACAGAGCGAAGGCTCCTCTAGCTGGTTTTAGCAGCACTTACCACAGAGCAAACGCTCCGCTAGCTAGCTTTAGCAGCACCACAGAGCGAAGGCTCCACTAGCTGGCTTAAGCAGCACTTACCACAGAGCGAAGACTCCACTAGCTGGCTTTAGCAGCACCACAGAGCGAGGGCTCTGTTCAATGGGCGGCGCCGCTGTGGATTCCTTCCTTCCCCTCATCTCCCCGCTGTCCCCGCTGCTTGTTTGGGTGCCTGTCTTCTCTTCAGCCTCAGATGACCGGCTCCACACAGCTGCCAGTCAGCTCTCTCTCTCTCTCTCAGACGGTAATGATAATGGAAAGCTTCTTTTGTAATTCAATGATTAAGTGGGGGGCAAAAATTTTAGACAAGTAGTCAGGTAACAAAAGTCCCTTCTCCCAGGATAATGAGAAGCTCATAGCCAGTGAAGGTTTAGGTCAGTTTAACCTTTTTCTAAAGTGCCTGACGCACTCCGGGTGATGGCTGCACTGTCTGCTGTCTTCACAGAATGCCTGTCAGCCTTCATACATCCTGTTCTATCTGAAGCAGTGAGACTGCTGGTGACGACCACACATGACCTCTATATCACCGCCCAGTCAGGACCTACTTCTCCATCTTACCACACATGACCTCTATATCACCGCCCAGTCAGGACCTACTTCTCCCTCTTACCACACATGACCTCTATATACCACACAGGACCTCCCTCTATATCACCACCCAGTCAGGACCTACTTCTCCCTCTATATCACCGCCCAGTCAGGACCTACTTCTCCATACCACACATGACCTCTATATCACCGCCCAGTCAGGACCTACTTCTCCATCTTACCACACACCACCACCATATCACCGCCCAGTCAAGAACAATTTCTCCATCTTTTCCTTTTCATTTGTCCTGATCTCCTTTGTCACGTGATCAGCCGGGGCAAAATAAATCAATAGATTCATTAGCAAATTAGACAAACAAATAAACCTTTTAACTGCGTGCTTTGACAATGATTTTGCAAAGCGGACCGTGTCCTCCAATTGCATTCCAATCACGGTGGTTATATACGGCCCGGCGTGGCCCTGTGTAATTGATATGGCTCCAGAGAAACAGCCACAGCGACTGGCCTGAGATCAGGCAGCAGGCAAGCTGATTGGTTCCATAAATCCCAGGCAGAATCTCGCCGTATTTTAATGGAACATCGAAGAACAGTGATCCTTCCTGTCCTGGGATTTACACCGGTGCGCCCACAGACCCACGGCCAGTGTGTGTGTGTGTGTGTGTGTGTGTGTGTGTGTGTGTGTGTGTGAGTGTGTGTGTGAGTGTGTGAGTGTGTGTGTGCATGTGTGTGTGTGTGAGTGTGTGTGAGTATGGCAGACCTGCCAACCTTAGGAAAATATTTTGAGTACCACAATGAAGTGTAATGCTTAGCTCACAAGCTTTTGTACGTACCAATACACCTTGCATGCACACACGCACACACAAGCCTTGTATAATTTGACCTGATTCTAAAATATCACTTGCAGTGCACTGGGCTATATTATGATATACTTGCAAGTCAAAAGTTTGAGTACACCTGCTTAAAACAATTTTTTTCATGATTAATATTTCATTATATATGTGTGCTTATACAAACAGATAACCATAAATGCATTCAATTATTTGATAAAAATGGAAATAATTTATTTTGTATATTATAACATATGTTTCATTTTCAAGTATTTACAGAAACTTACGATGGAATGTAAAAAAAAAAAAAAAAAACTTATGTTGCGATGTAAAACACTGTCAATTATGAATAAAACTAAGTTTCTGTTCAAGATTTCCATTTTTATTTAATAATGAAACAATTGAATCAGCTTATTTAGGCACACATCATATAGACCTAATGGGGGGGGGGGGGGGGGAAAGTATTCAACTGAAATATTATCTAGGAAAGTACGCCTTTGTAACTAGAGGTTTAGCTAAATTATTACCTGAAGCTCCTTGGTGGCTAATCTCAAAAGCATAATTGCACAATGTGCAAAATGCATGGTACGGAAGTTTTGAGGGGCGGAGGCACGGCCATTGCTCCAGATATTTTGTGAGGAACTTCTGGGGGGCATGGACTCACTTCTTTTTAATAGGTCTGCTGCTCTCTCTCTTATGCGATATTATGGAAGGCTCTCCTTGTTAGTATCCTCGTTATCTGACGTCATGATCATTTTCTAACTGCAAGGCTGGTCAGGTGACTGGCTGCAATAATAGGAATTATTTGCTACGTTAGCAGTCTGTAGTCAAACACCTTTGCAATGGTCACTTTGCTCCAACAGAGCGTGCGCGATTCAAAGTTTGAACAGGGAGTCTCCGTAGCGTTTGAGTTACTGCAGCTAAATTACTCCATCAGTTATTCATACGTCCTGTAAAGAGGCTAAATCGTATGCGAGCTACTACTACGGCTAACTATATACACAAATTTCTCATTAGGATATGCCCCTTGAAATGCATCATCTCGTAAAGTTACTGAACATGTTTTAATGTTTTATATGTTAACATTACGGTCACATTTTTGTGCTTGATTATTACTCCCCACTTCCCATTTTACCTCAGCAATGCAGCGTTACGCCTCGATGGATAATAAAGTACCGCTGCATATCAGTGGATGTTGAGTGGGTCGGGGAGGGGTTATAGAACCACATGCACAAGGTCGTAGCATCTTGTTCAATCCGAGGGATGTAGTTTAAATACCGAATACATGTACGGTATTGTTTTGTATTAATTGATTGTTTTCCGTAATTCAATTACAATATTTTTTTTTTTTTTTTGCGTAGTTTCAGCTGGCATTTCGTACCTGCGTATTTTCACCAAGAATTGCGTGGTTGGTACACAAAATGCGTGCAGGTTGGCAGGTCTGGTATGGGCGTGTGTGTGAGTGTCTGCGTGTATGTGTGAGTGGGTGCGTGTGTGTGAGTGTGTGCGTGTGTGAGTGTGTGCATGTGTGTGTGTGTGTGTGTGGGTGTGTGCGTGTGTGCATGTACACGCATGTGTGGGTGTGTTTATGCGTGTGGGCTTGTTTGTTTTTGTGCGTGTGTATGTGTATGTGTGTCTATGTGTTTGAATGTGTGTGTGCGTCTATTTGACTGTATTATATTTTCAGAATTCTTTGGAGAATTAACTGAAAACCTGCATTTATTAAGGAGCCAGCATCTGTGGCAGCTTTGTCAATATGTGTGTGGGTGTTTGTGCGCACAGAGATTTTTGTGTCTGTCTGCATTATGAGTCCGTTATACCAGCAGTATCCCTTTGAATATGACAATGGTTAAATATATTCTACAATACATGTATTAGTTTCCATTTTTAAACACCAGTAATGAAAACTATATGAATTACTTGCTGCACAAAGCCGGCCGATTCTTTGGAGAGCCAAGGGTTACTAGAGCTCAAAAACATACTAGTTTATTTACACACAAGAGATGCATGCCCTGAGACTTTACATAGTTGCAGGACATTTACATCTAAATTATTTGGACCCTTTAGAAAAAACTGGCAAAAGCTTTATTAGCATACTGCCTAAACTTAGTTGCAAAAACATCACCCCACACAGCTGATCTTAAATAGGCCCACAATTAGAAACACCTGGAAACATTCCAATCAATCAGTCACCAGCAAGACACCATGCACACTTAATCCAACAGTCAGTTGATGGAAATGGTGATTAAAGCTTATTATAAAGACAAATTTAAAATGAAAATATCTGGAAAACACAAAGCATGTACTGTCTCTGCAGTGAAGGCCACTCCTTCACAACTGCATGATAATTAATTCCTGGTATTTTCTGTTGCTTTTTCATATTTTTTTTAGGCTGTTGCAGGCTGTCCATCTGAACCAAGGAAGAGCCAAATGAACACAGTCCCGAACCTCTTCGATGAAGCAAAAAGGGCTTCTTGATCGTGCCTGTGCCGTTACTTCACTCTCCACAGCAGCTGTATTTATTGGGGAATCTTCACATGTCTATTGACTGTTGAGGTTTTGATTCACTTCTGTCTAATTCCCTTGATCTTCTGCTCCCGTAATTCCCCAGATGTGTGGAGACGAGTGCGGACAGATAATGGCCTCCCGTACTCACCCAGATACTCTCATAAAGATGGAAAAAAGAAACAAAACAATTCAAATTGAAAAGGAAAGACTCCTGTGGAACGTTTCCTCTGGAGTGGCTGCTTTTAGGGACTGAAGGAGGAAGGGATATAAATAAATACATGCCTCACAAAAAAAGTAAAAATCTATTGCATCCGAGTCACTAGGGAATAAATAGAGCCTGTGACCCTGCTTCCTGTAGCTGCTCCTGGCCCCTGACTGTGGCCCTGCTTCCTGTAGCTGCTCCCAGCCCCTGACTGTGGCCCTGCTTCCTGTAGCTGCTCCCAGCCCCTGATTGTGGCCCTGCTTCCTGTAGCTGCTCCAGGCCCCTGACTGTGGCCCTGCTTCCTGTAGCTGCTCCAGGCCCCTGACTGTGGCCCTGCTTCCTGTAGCTTCTCCCAGCCCCTGACTGTGGCCCTGCTTCCTGTAGCTGCTCCTGGCCCCTGACTGTGGCCCTGCTTCCTGTAGCTGCTCCCAGCCCCTGACTGTGGCCCTGCTTCCTGTAGCTGCTCCAGGCCCCTGACTGTGGCCCTGCTTCCTGTAGCTGCTCCCAGGCCCTGACTGTGGCCCTGCTTCCTGTAGCTGCTCTTGGCCCCTGACTGTGGCCCTGCTTCCTGTAGCTGCTCCAGGCCCCTGACTGTGGCCCTGCTTCCTGTAGCTGCTCCAGGCCCCTGACTGTGGCCCTGCTTCCTGTAGCTGCTCTTGGCCCCTGACTGTGGCCCTGCTTCCTGTAGCTGCTCCCAGCCCCTGACTGTGGCCCTGCTTCCTGTAGCTGCTCCGCGTCCCTGACTGTGGCCCTGCTTCCTGTAGCTAATCCCGGCCCCTGACTGTGGCCCTGCTTCCTGTAGCTGCTCCCGGCCCCTGACTGTGGCCCTGCTTCCTGTAGCTGCTCTTGGCCCCTGACTGTGGCCCTGCTTCCTGTAGCTGCTCCCGGCCCCTGACTGTGGCCCTGCTTCCTGTAGTTGCTCCGGGCCCCTGACTGTGGCCCTGCTTCCTGTAGCTGCTCCCGGCCCCTGACTGTGGCCCTGCTTCCTGTAGCTGCTCCCGGCCCCTGACTGTGGCCCTGCTTCCTGTAGCTGCTCCCAGCCCCTGACTGTGGCCCTGCTTCCTGTAGCTGCTCCCAGCCCCTCTCTGTGGCCCTGCTTCCTGTAGCTGCTCCGCGTCCCTGACTGTGGCCCTGTTTCCTGTAACTTCTCCGGGCCCCCGATTGTCGTCGGGCAGCTTTGTGGTTTTTTTGCTATGCTGTCGATGACCCCTCTCCGCTGGGGCATGGCCTTCACGGGTCACGGGGATCATTCCGGTGCTCGGTACGGGATGCACCTGCAGGGAGAAAAACATTTTGACAACAGTGTCAGCCCTGCCCCAAATTCCCCACCCTCTCAAAAATAAGGACTGACTGAAGGTTACCTCCCTCCAAAAAAATAAAGCGATCAATGAATAAAAATCAACAAATACATAGAAGAAGCATCACACGTAAAATCAGAGGTCACAGGAGTAGAACTGCATCTCTGGAAGGTGGAGGCATCGCGATTCAAACCACTGAATCTTCAGCAGGGAGGCACTCAAACGCTCACAGCAACAACAGTTTATTCATTAAAATCGCCCACTTTTATCATCATATTTACATGCAGATTTCTGGAAAGAAAAAATAGAAAAAAAAAATCCAATAAATAATTTACGGGCATTGCAAACACTCAATCTTGTTGTTTAGATAATTACAGAAAATCACTTTCTAATAAACCCTGCTACGTTCCCCTTGCATTAGTGCCTTTTCCTTCATTTTCCGCTTTGGGGAATATTTATTCGAGGACAAACAAACACCCAACAGCGAGCGCCGTTCGGCAATAATTTTCTCACAAATTTTCTTCTCCATTCTAAGAGCAGTGCCTTTGCCGTGGGATGCACTTCAAAGTAACCGGCGAGCCGCGCATAAATGTGTTTACACTAAGCCACAGAGTGTGTCCATCTTTGAGAAAAATCTGAAAAGCACTTTCTCCATTTTCCTCTAGACTTTGATGTGGGATGGTGCATCAGAGACTGAAGATAAATAAATAAATACATAGAGTAGTACAGAGAAACCATCCTCAACCATCTCTCGGATACAGAAGTGGGGCTCGTGCAATCAGTAAATATTTGCAAAAGTATATTTTGGTTGATGGTGTTTTGACGGTTATGCTGCTGATGATTATTATGCTGGTGATGATAATAGGTGGGCTGCAAAGGGTATTTGTGGTCTGAGTGGGACGTCCTCACTGAAACTAGAGTAGCCGGGGCAAAGTCACACCAAATTAATTCATAAGCGGACAGTCAGTGGTGTGGGACCTGGGGCACCCCTTACACCTGTCAGGCAGCTTGGATTTGTCACACTGATATGGGGGATCATGCACTGTTACCTCAGTAAGCTGTCTGGACCAGTGGCCTGATTTTGCCACAGTGCTGTTACGGAGTTGCGTGCCTTCAGTCTCTGTTCAGACCTGCACTTCCTGAAACGTTCGGCTAACCCTAACCCTGTCCCCGTGCTAAAGAGGGAAAACACCCACTCAGAGCTCAGAGGCACAACTTCCTCAAAACGCTCAGCGCTCCTGTCCCAGTGTTAAAGAGGAAAACACAGCTCAGAGCTGAGAGGCACAACTTTCTCAAAATGCTCAGCGCTCCTGTCCCAGTGTTAAAGAGGGAAAACACAGCTCAGAGCTGAGAGGCACAACTTTCTCAAAACGCTCAGCGCTCCTGTCCCCGGGTTAAAGAGGGAAAACACAGCTCAGAGCTGAGAGGCACAACTTTCTCAAAACGCTCAGCGCTCCTGTCCCCGGGTTAAAGAGGGAAAACACCCGCTCAAAGCTGAGAGGCACAACTTTCCTCAAAACGCTCAGCGCTCCTGTCCCCGGGTTAAAGAGGGAAAACACAGCTCAGAGCTGAGAGGCACAACTTCCTCAAAACGCTCAGCGCTCCTGTCCCCGGGTTAAAGAGGGAAAACACCCGCTCAAAGCTGAGAGGCACAACTTTCTCCAGCGCTCAGAGCTGAGAGGCACAACTTTCTCAAAACGCTCAGCGCTCCTGTCCCCGGGTTAAAGAGGCAAAACACCCACTCAAAGCTGAGAGGCACAACTTCCTCAAAACGCTCAGCGCTCCTGTCCCCGTGTTAAAGAGGGAAAACACAGCTCAGAGCTGAGAGGCACAACTTTCTCAAAACGCTCAGCGCTCCTGTCCCCGGGTTAAAGAGGGAAAACACCCGCTCAAAGCTGAGAGGCACAACCTTCTCAAACGCTCAGCGCTCAGAGCTCAGAGGCACAACTTTCTCAAACGCTCAGCACTCCTGTCCCCGTGCTAAAGAGGGAAAACACCCACTCAGAATTCAGAGCTCAGAGGCACAACTTCCTCAAACGCTCAGCGCTCCTGTCCCCGGATTAAAGAGGGAAAACACCCGCTCAAAGCTGAGAGGCACAACCTTCTCAAACGCTCAGCGCTCAGAGCTCAGAGGCACAACTTTCTCAAACGCTCAGCACTCCTGTCCCCGTGCTAAGGAGGGAAAACACCCACTCAGAATTCAGAGCTGAGAGGCACAACTTTCTCAAACGCTCAGCACTCAGAGCTCAGAGGCACAACTTCTTCAAACGCTCAGCGCTCTGTCCCCGGATTAAAGAGGGAAAACACAGCTCAGAGGCTGAGAATCGCAGAGCTGCATGTTCAGCAGCGACACGCTCCGCGCTGTCAGAACGGGGACGCATGTCATCAGTGAAAGCCCGCAGCTGCAGATGCTGCGCTGGAATCTCTGACTGCACGTTTCCCGCTACGCACACGAAAGCAACGGCAAGTGAACACGATCAGAGGGAGGTGCCAAAATGGCCGGCTTCAACTAATAGGCTTGACAGCAGCACAGATGGGAAGAGTTTTTTTTTCTTCTTCTTTGCACTTTATAAACACTGGCTGAGATTCAATCCGCATTTTACTCATTTCTTTTTTTCCCACGCAGTTTGGTGTGTTTGGCAATCGCCAGCACTAACTCGCCAATCTCAGTTTGTGCAGAAGTGTCGCACTTGTAAGTGAAGAACAAATGACTGAACGCTGGCTTCTGTTATGCGTTTCAAAGTCACTGTTTTCTCAAGTTGCATGGATGGGCATTGACATTGTGCTACAATAGCTTTACATCTCAACGGTTTTCAGTGCAAAAAGGCCAAATTAATCATAGTTTCGTTTTAAATCCAATGTACTGGAGCAAAATGACAAGAAATGTGTCACTCTCCAAATACTTATGGATTGCACTTCACATAAGTATTCCTAAAATCAGTCTGCGTACAAAATGATTCATATCAACATGGTGCTATGTTCCCACTTTGAGAAATATGCTGCACCCAAGCTAAACATATGTTCTGCTACCCATGCAAAAGGCCAGCCATGTTCTCCTCCGGTCATTCCTGTTATCTGGCCCTTCGTGCTGTGTGAGCCTCTTTCCCACCCGCTTTCCGGCTGGCTCGACTGCTTGTGCAGTTCATCTTACTGTGAGAAAACAAAGTGACATCATTTCCCTCACTTCATGACTCCATTCCGTGAGCTCATATCCTGTCCATGTCTGTTATGACGCCATAGAAATGGTAAATAATATGCTATTTCAATTACACGTCTGAAGCGTAGCTTTCTTGCTATTCAACCAAGTGCCCTTCATGATATTCTGTCTGCACAGGACGGTCTCCACCATCAGGTAGTGTGCCTGTGAGAAGCATTATTATATTAGCATACTGCCGCCGTTCAAATTGAATGCGTTCTTTTAAATCAGCTAACAAATCCAAAGAGATTAATCTGCATGGCAAATAAATATAGTCCTGTTCATAAAATGAAAAATGCACATACTGTATTAACCCTCTTTCAGATCTGCTGAATTACAGATCCAAAGCAATCATTCAATGCAGTAAATCGCTGCATGCTTCACGCACTCTGTTCCGTATATCAGCAGACGCTGTCATGTGATTTATAAAGAGCGATTACAGTATTTATAAAGCCATAAATCCCTATCAGACAAAATGGTTGAGTGATTAACGAACCGGACTGCTGATTGATAAAGGTGTGCAGGTGCGTTAGCGTATCTCTTCCTCTGTCTTCCCATTGCTATTTCCTAGTATGAATTAGATTTTTTACGAGGAAATTTTGCTGAGAAATGGAACTGAAACACCACAATCAAAAATACAATTCTGTCTTGCACTGGCATTAGTCCTATAACTGCAATCCCCCTGCCAACAGTGTAGTGTGAATATAAGTGGAAGTTTTAAAACCAAATGACCCTATCAAAGGAATACTTTCTAATCGTATTAACATCAACTTGTGCTGTTAAACACTATGAGACCCCTCGGCCTTTAATTAAATTCTATGAATGGTGCACTGCTGATTCCTTGATATAAAATAATAGCTTTTTACCTTCATTATATTAAATTTGATAGCAGACACTTATCCGGATCAACTTTGAACATTTGACTGTTGCTTAATCTAGCAAGCAAACAAATGACAAGCCATTTATCCAGTTGACCAATTAAGATAGCATGTGTTGAACAATGTATTTATAAAATGAATCACGCTTAATCAATTTTTTGAATGGCAACTCATTACGCTTGACTGGTGGGACCAACATGAAAGGGTTGCATTTTTGTGCACAATCTGTTGCATTTGATTTTAAAGGTAATTCATTTGTGATTTTTCAGCCAGTTATGAGCTAATCATTTACAACTTTGTGTAATCACATGGTGTTTGTTAGTAGCTGACAGCCATATTGCAGTTCTGAATGTGAGGGTAAAAAGCATCTCATTTAGTAAGTCTCTGAGAAAATCTTGTATTGTTTTTGAAAACCATAGTATGTGAAATAGATGTGGAGTGGGGTATATAGAAAGGTGAAAGATGTATATTTAACCTCTTTAGGCAACTTATTTTTAAAGAATAAGGCTGGAACTGTGGGAGAGAGTGTGGTCTGAATTGAGCATGTCTCTAACTTTGACGTACAAGTAAATGCAAGCCTCACATTTATACTCCACAAACTGAAGCTAGGGACGGAGACTGCTGAAATAGACAAACTGTGCTTGTGAAGAATAAATAAAAATTCTTGCTCTTAATTGTTGGTCAGTGTTAAGGACAGATGTTGACTGAATTAACAGCTCAATTAATCTCAAATACCCATCTTAAAAGTAGCCTACAAATGTTTAATTCAGACACTGAATCAGAGCTGTACCAAATTTAAAAGTTCATAGCAAGATTTACTTTTTTATTTAGAGCTGCTGACTAAAATATGTCTTGATCCGCTTACACTTAGATCAGGAACCCTTAACTCTAGTTACGAAGTTCCAGTAGAAAATAACCTTCTGCTAGATAATGTTTCATTTACTTGCAGCAAACAATTCACAATGACACATCAACTCACCAAAACAGGCAAACAGACAAATGCAAAATTTAGGATTTACAGTTTGTGAGCCACCGTGGGAAATGAGTTGTTTCGTTGAACATGAGTCTTTGCTATTCTCTCAGGTAGCGCTGTATCTGCTAGAGTTGTGTTACATTAATTGTTCTCTGACTCAGTCCCCTCTAAATAATATTCCGTGTGTGACACCCACTTTATAAATGATTTAATGAATCAGCACGTGTCCCATTCGTTCTGTTAATTGTAAGAATTATAGCACTCAACACAACAAAATGAGGATTGCAATGCATTATTTATTCCATACTGAGAGTCACAGATTTTGCCATTAGAACAATATGGTCTGTTGAGTTTTGAATGCTACATGAGAACTATGGCCTATTTGGCTACATTTCCATGTCCAATAAAGGAGAGTTAAATGTAACAGATGTAGGTATATGTCATGTTTAACCCCTTCGCACAAGCCCCCTAGTGGTTGGCATGCCGGCGTGCCCAGATTACTGAACTCAGACATTCAGTGCTACTGCAACCAAAGTACGAGTCAAAAACAGAAACGCGTTTTTTATTTTAATTTTTTTTTTTTTTTTGTTTCATAAGTAGATGATACACTATAACTACGATGAATACGGAGTTTCACAGCGCCACCATTGTGGCTCTGGTCGTTCATTTAACACGCCCCCCTCCCTGCAGTCTCATCTACAACTACACCCCCCACCCATGACATAATGGACAATATTGTCTATCTTGGAATTCAGAAGAATGTTCTTTCACCCTAAAAAATCATATTCCGTCATAGCAATAAGATAAACCCGACAATAGCCCTAAGATATGCTAATACAGCAGTGAAAACACTGCTCACTGAATAACGAAATAAACGAGAAAAAGTTTTTAAAAAAAGATACCATGTCATTCTACAGTCAATATCTGGGACTAAATATTGAATAAATATACAATCTTACCGTTGGTTTTACGCATAGAGATGTCCCTTTTGAGACTGAGTGGTCATACATTGTCTTGGACAATCCCTTTGTGAAATATACGCACATGTGTGATGCCTGGGTATCTTCCCAAATATCTGTGCGTAATACCACACTTGTTGTTTACGGGCGTTGTCGCCCTTTTTTGTACAGTCTGGCTTGATTACCAATTCATTTGTTTAGTAGGTGAGAGTATAAGCTTTCTAACGATGTATAACATGTCTAATTTTGCTTTTGGAATAGCGTTTTTTAGGTCATGGTAACAGGAAATTTTTTTATCGTCGCATTCATTACGCATTCACTCTGTCCTAGCAGTAAAACAAGGACGCTGCTAACAAAACGTTGTCAACTATTTTTCGGAATTTCTTGGAAAATACTATTATTATTGAGGACTTCTGAGCATAGCTAAGCCATATGTTTGCTGATAAACCTAACTGACATCGTTTTCTGGTGTAAGACAGGAGCGGATAGAACTATATCATTGATTTCCTGTCTCTGTATCTATCTACTGAAAACAGATAAGATTTCATCATTGCTATGTAAGTAGTACTGCTCAAAATACTTCGGTTATATACGTTATTTTGAGTGTCTTTAAATAGGTTAGTGGTATTATATAATGTGGATATTTCACACTGTAATCTAAGCGTTAGTTAGTAGTGGAATAGTTTTGTGAGCATGCAACCGTGATGATGTGAGAGTTGGAGCATTGCCAAAAAGTGGTGGACGGTTGAAAATTGTTTTCATGTCGTCCCATCCCCATACAAGAAAACATACCAGAGTACAAAGTATAGAAATACATACAAGAGTTAATTATTACACATTTAGGTACTGTACGCATTGTGTGACAATATTTTTGCATTATTTTTTAACCTGATAGCAATGTTCCATCTTAAAACTTCATAAGGGGCTCATTTATATGCTTTATAGTGGACAAAAAGCATTTCATTCATTTTTGTAGAGATTTTGGATATGTTTCTGGACCCCTAGATCTTTTAGACCACTGTACTGATGGAAAGCTTGTAATTCCCACTTGAAAATGATGCAACAGTGAGTTTCTTGAGACAAAACAGTTGATTTGCAGTGAAATAAGTGGATATGTTGTGATTTACAGCAATAGAGGTATGTGTGCTACGTCTGTGTGCATGATCTGCGTGAGAGGTCTGTGTGCTAGGTCTGCGTGAGGTCTGTGTGCATGGTCTGTGTCCTAGGTCTGTGTGAGAGGTCTGCGTGCTAGCTCTGTGTGAGAGATCTGTGTGATAGGTCTGTGTGAGCAGTCTGCGTGCTAGCTCTGTGTGAGAGATCTGTGTGCTAGGTCTGCGTGAGGTCTGTGTGCATGGTCTGTGTCCTAGGTCTGTGTGAGAGGTCTGCGTGCTAGCTCTGTGTGAGAGATCTGTGTGATAGGTCTGTGTGAGCAGTCTGCGTGCTAGCTCTGTGTGAGAGATCTGTGTGATAGGTCTGTGTGAGAGTCTGCGTGCTAGCTCTGTGTGAGAGATCTGTGTGATAGGTCTGTGTGAGCAGTCTGCGTGCTAGCTCTGTGTGAGAGATCTGTGTGCTAGGTCTGTGTGAGAGGTCTGTGTGCTAGCTCTGTGTGAGAGATCTGTGTGAGCAGTCTGCGTGCTAGCTCTGTGTGAGAGATCTGTGTGCTAGGTCTGTGTGAGAGGTCTATGTGCATGGTCTGTGTCCTAAGTCTGTGTGAGAGGTCTGCGTGCTAGCTCTGTGTGAGAGATCTGTGTGATAGGTCTGTGTGAGAGGTCTGCGTGCTAGCTCTGTGTGAGAGATCTGTGTGATAGGTCTGTGTGAGCAGTCTGCGTGCTAGCTCTGTGTGAGAGATCTGTGTGCTAGGTCTGTGTGAGAGGTCTATGTGCATGGTCTGTGTCCTAAGTCTGTGTGAGAGGTCTGCGTGCTAGGTCTGTGTGCTAGGTCTGCGTGCTAGCTCTGTGTGCTAGGTCTATGTGAGAGATCTGTGTGCTAAGACTGTGTGCTAGGTCTGTGTGAGAAGTCTGTGTGCCAGGTCTGTGTGGTAGGTCTGCGTGAGAGTCTGTATGCCAGGTCTGCCTGAGAGGTCTGTGTGCTAGGTCTGTGTGAGAGTCTATGTGAGAGTCTGTGTGCAGGTCTGTGTGAGAGGTCTGTGTGCTATGTTGTGCCAGTTATGGAGTGCCTTGTCTTATTCATTCAGCGAGTTTGGGACGGTGCCACGGTCCCCCCGTGGCTGAGCTCTCTGCTTCCTCAGGGCTCCTTTCACTGATGCGTCTCTCCGCCCTGTCAGCGGCCATTTGGAAAATCCGTTTTCATAAACTGCTGCTGAGACAGGGGGAGCGGGGGGGGGGGGACGGAGGGGGTTAGCTTTTTTATTTTCACTTTTCACACTGCCACAGGCAACACTTTCACTGGGGAACACTGTTTGTTGTGTATGTCAGCGTCAAGCCTTAAAAAGGTTTTGTATTTGAGAGCAATAGCTGTTAAACGAAGAACTGGTTTCAAGTGGTCTGTTTGGTGATATCGTCTGTCGCAAACAGAGGTTGGGCCCTGTAGACCACCACCAAAGTGTGATGTCATTTTGCACCCAAATAAAGAATTCCAGTTCCAGCACCTAGCCAGGAAAACTAGAACATGAATATGGGTATGAAATTACGTCCTCGAACAACGCCAAACAACAACACTGACTATTTCTATTCAGATTGTTGGATTTAATATGTCTTTACTTGTTAAAGTAGTATGTAACAGTTTCGCACCTAGTTTGTTAGCAAATATATTTATTTTGCAAGATAGTGTTGATAACACAAATAATGAATTCACCCCACGGAATTTCTCATTTCTAACTCAGTTTCACAAAGGACAAAATTATTGGCAAACGGGAACCAATAATCCGATTCATTTTAGCCATAGATGAAAAAAATGGAACAGGAAGTGATCTGGAACCAGCGAAATGAGGACAACACTTTGGTGATCTATGGGGCGAGGGGCCCTAGTCTGATGCATCTGTAAAGTGGGGCCTTATGAGAATCTCAGGAAGAAAATGGTGCTCCCCACCAGCAGGGCGGCGCTGTCATCCGCGGGTTTGAACCTTTGTCTCGGCTGAGCCATCAGCTGACTATGATAGCAGCGACAGAGGTAATGGCAGGATGCAATTAAAATGCAGATCCCCCTTCAGAAGCGGGGTGGGTTCCAATTGGCCATGGTTCCCAGGGTGACAGCTGCAGCAGCACTTCCCCCAAAAGAAGCCTGACGCCCTCTGAGTGACAGCTGTCATCAGTGAGAAAGCTCCGCCCCTTTCAGATGGGCACCCGGTCATTCTTGCTGTGTTTTTCGTCTTTTAAAATGGCCGTTGGCTCACAGATGAGGACAAGGGAAGAGTGCAAACTATTCAGCCACAGCAGTCCGCCACGAGCCTTTGAGTGCCATAGTGGCATATTTGAGAGGCACAGTCAGCAGTTCTCGTTCTCTTGCTGTCTCCGTGCCGATCTGCCAGGGTTAAACCTCTCCTCTGCTTTCTGTCTTTCCTGCTTTCCTTCTCCTCATCACTTTCTTTACTGCAATTAGCTCTAAAATAATGTATTTCTCCTAAACACAACAGGATAAATAAAGAAATGTCCCTTCAACACTCATCATCATTTCATTACCATTATTATTATTAGTAGTAGTAGTAGTTGTTGTTGTTGTAGTAGTAGTATTTGTAGTTTTAGTATCAGTAGTAGTAGTATTAAATGTCTTTATTTCTTTTCAAAACCTAGTTCTCAGGATATTAATTCTGGCAGGGTAATGTCAGGTGAAATAAGAGAACACGTAGTTTTGCAGTCCACCTTTGAGAGTCTCCAGAGTAACCATCAGATGAGTGGAATCACATCTGAGTTCAGGGGTGAGCTCGCAAATGAATTTAAAGGCATGCTGGTCTGCCTCCGGTCCCCATGGATACCGCTCACCTGCCGCAGCGGGGGCTGAGCGCGGAAGCGCCGCTCCGAGCCCTCGAGGGCCCGGGGACGTCGCCGAACGCCGAGTTTCAGAGCCGTGATGAACGAGGCTGGAGCTTCACGGCCGTCCCGACAGCCATCAACGCGCTTCTTTATCGCGCCTCGTCCAAAGCGGGGAGACACCGGCGAAATCCTCTGATGAGCCTCTTTTCATTTTCCTATTAAAAGCCTGGTAAACAACAGCCTATTGATCTGCTTCCCTTTGTGTTCCCAGGAGAGAAGGCAGGCTATATTACAGGGAGAAAATGGGGTTCTTCCTTTCAATATGTGGCCCTTTAGCCAGAAACGAGGGCAAATCAAACATTTAACTGGATTCAAGAGCCCCAAAGTGCAATAATGCGGTCGCAGTAACCATGCACTGCGAGCAGAAACCATCTGTTACTGAAATGTAACACACCAAAAATGCATTTCAATTAAATAACTACTTCACAATAATATGGCCAAATATATATGGAATGCTGCAACTTTGGAATGCAGGACATTGCAAAATCTGCGTTTTACACGAATTCATTTTTGCTCTGAATAAAATGACTATTTTTGCTATAAAATGCCAACTCACAATAATAACACAACCATGTGTGTTGTTCATAACAGTGGGATGTGGGATGACATAAGCTAAAAAAAAAAGTTTTGGTTTTCTGATCAAAACAAAATTTTTGCCACGCAGGGTAATAATATTTAAAACCGTAGGAGCAAATTTAATTTACTCATATTGAGCTAGTTACTGTGGTGTAGGCAGAAAAAATGGACAGACCAGTTAAAAATTGGGTGGGCTGATTAGGTGGGTTTTTTCAGAATACATTTTCCACACACGCTATGCCCTGCTCCAGGGCTCCTTGGAGCTAATCCTATCACAGATCTGTATTCCTAATGGCAATGCGGTCATCATCCTAGCTATTCCAACTTCACCGCTTTATGGTGGTACAAAAAACACAATTATGCAAATACTGTAGCACGCCTCATCCATGCACCCAACCACACCTGGGGCTGATCCACACACCCAGCCACACCTGGGGCTGATCCACACACCCAGCCACACCTGGGGCTGATCCATGCACCCAACCACACCTGAGGCTGATCCACACACCCAGCCACACCTGGGGCTGATCCATGCACCCAGCCACACCTGAGGCATATCCATGCACCCAACCACACCTGAGGCTGATCCATGCACCCAGCCACACCTGGGGCTGAACCATGCGCCTAGCCACACCTGGGGCTGATCCACACACCCAGCCACACCTGGGGCTGATCCATGCACCCAACCACACCTGGGGCTGATCCACACACCCAGCCACACCTGGGGCTGATCCATGCACCCAACCACACCTGAGGCTGATCCATGCACCCAACCACACCTGAGGCAGATCCATGCACCCAACCACACCTGGGGCTTATGCATGCACCCAACCACACCTGAGGCAGATCCATGCACCCAACCACACCTGGGGCTGATCTGTGCACATAGCCACACCTGAGGCTGATGCACGCACTAGCGCAGCATCATAACAGGACAGGCCGACCAGCAGTCCCGTTTCTCCCCCCCTCCGACCACCCCCATCCCCACCCCCACCCCCCCGGGCGCTACGGGCTAAAAGCGGTGTCCGCGCCGCCGCCGCTGTTTGCGTGTGGGAGTCAGCCGCGGCGCGCTCCGTCTGTTGTGCTAATGAGACGATGAGTGACTGGCTGCCAAAAGCCCGTTGTGTTTGAGCGTCGGCGGCAAACAGACGCAGCCGCAGGGCTGTCAGCGCCCTCCCCTTCCCTCGCCGCGCGCCGCTTCCTCCTTTATCATGGAAATATTTACGCCTCTCTGCCGATTGCTGTTCGACACCTACCCCCCCCCCCCCCCACGCCCCCTCCCCCATAAATGTGATGATAGACGGCAGGGCAGGGTGAGAGGGGAACCTGATTATCTCGGAACTCTGCCTCTTTCTCACCGCTCCCTCTATTTGCCATTCAGTTCAGTTCAATTAGCTTTATTAGCGTGACGTGTATTCTGTTTGCTTATATTACAAAAACATGTTCAGAGATATCCAGTGGAACAAATGACATACCAAATAACATAATAATCCATCTCTCTCTTTCTCTCTCTCTCTCTCTCTCTCTCTCTCTCTCTCTCTCTCTCTCTCGAGATTAATATAGGAGTGTGTCTCCAGAAACCTGTGAAGAGGAGAGAGAGAGAGGCTTTCCCGTCCTTCTCTCATTTGCATGGCTAATTGGGAGTCAGGCGGGCAGCTGCCCATGTGTAAATTCTGGGAGGTTGCCATGGCAAACAACAGGCGAGGGAAGGCACACTTACTGACAGCCCAGTGCCTCAGAATGGGCCCTCCAGCTCCGGCTGAGCAGCACCCCCCCCCCCCTTCAGGTTCCCCCATCTCCTCCAATTGACCCTTTCTGCTAATCCTGTTGGGTTTCTCCTAATCTGTGTTGGGTTTCTGCTAATCTGTGTTGGGTTTCTGCTAATCTGTGTTGGGTTTCTGCTAACCTGTCAGGGTCTGCCAGCGTGCCTGCATGCCCCCGAGGGGTGCAGCGGTGCTGTGGTTTGATGGCGTTTGCATGGTGGATCAGGAGACTGTTCCAGGCTCTGTGTGGGAGTTTACATGGTGGATCAGGAGACTGTTCCAGGCTCTGTGTGGGCATGGTGGATCAGGAGACTGTTCCAGGCTCTGTGTGGGCATGGCGGATCAGGAGACTGTTCTAGGCTCTGTGTGGGCATGGTGGATCAGGAGACTGTTCCAGGCTCTGTGTGGGCGTTTACATGGTGGATCAGGAGACTGTTCCAGACTCTGTGTGGGCATTTACATGGTGGATCAGGAGCCTGTTCCAGGCTCTGTGTGGGCATGGTGGATCAGGAGACTGTTCCAGACTCTGTGCTGATGGCATGGTGGATCAGGAGACTGTTCCAGGCTCTGTGTAGGCATGGCGGATCAGGAGACTGTTCTAGGCTCTGTGTGGGCATGGTGGATCAGGAGACTGTTCCAGGCCCTGTGTGGGGCGTTTACATGGTGGATCAGGAGACTGTTCCAGGCTCTATGTGGGCATGGTGGATCAGGAGACTGTTCCAGGCTCTGTGTGGGCATGACGGATCAGGAGACTGTTCCAGGCTCTGTGTGGGCATAGTGGATCAGGAGACTGTTCCAGGCTCTGTGTGGGTGTTTACATGGTGGATCAGGAGCCTGTTCCAGGCTCTGTGTGGGCATTTACATGGTGGATCAGGAGCCTGTTCCAGGCTCTGTGTGGGCATGGTGGATCAGGAGACTGTTCCAGACTCTGTGCTGATGGCATGGTGGATCAGGAGACTGTTCCAGGCTCTGTGTGGGCATGGTGGATCAGGAGACTGTTCCAGACTCTGCTGATGGCATGGTGGATCAGGAGACTGTTCCAGGCTCTGTGTGGGCATGGTGGATCAGGAGATTGTTCCAGACTCTGTGCTGATGGCATGGTGGATCAGGAGACTGTTCCAGGCTGTGTGTGGGCATGGTGGATCAGGAGACTGTTCCAGACTCTGTGCTGATGGCATGGTGGATCAGGAGATTGTTCCAGACTCTGTGTGGGCATGGTGGATCAGGAGACTGTTCCAGGCTCTGTGTGGGCGTTTACATGGCGGATCAGGAGACTGTTCCAGGTTCTGTGTGGGCATGGTGGATCAGGAGATTGTTCCAGACTCTGTGCTGATGGCATAGGCACTGAGTTGGCACCGTGTTGGAATAGCAGCGGCGATGTGCCCGTAAAGGAGCGCTTGGCACAGCCAGCGCGGCGGAGGTCTGTAAACGAAACGAGGCTGTAAATAAGAGAGGGATGGAGAGAGGGAGGAGGGAGGGGAGAAGCAGAGGATCGGGCTCCTGCCGAGATCCCCCCCCCCCCCCCCCCCCGCTCCCCGTTTAAGCTTGGCTGCAGCCCAGCCGTTTAGCGGTAATTAGCGCTCAGTCCGTCCTGTGACACGCGCTTGGGGGGCAAAGAGTGCATTTTCATAACAATGCCCCCCCCCCCCCCCCCCCCCCCCGGGGCCGCCGCTGCTGAAGCTCTTCACCGCCGTCTCGCACGCTCCGATTGGCCGATTCAAGTGTCCCTTCCTTCATCTCCCCACAGCTTTCTCTGTGTCCTTCTTTCACCAGATTGAATGATAGCAAGCTTATCCGGGAGAGTGGGCAAAAATAAGCTCTCGGACCAGGGTCAAGCGAGTGGAGGCTTTATCAGGACGGACAGATACGGAGGCACTATACAGTGGCCGGTGATAATGAGCTAGTGGATAGTGTGCTGCGATCACACGAACGGTCAAACAAGCACGCACATACTTGTGTGTGTGTGTGCACCCCAACATGTGTGTACTCTCAAAGGAACGCATATAAGGTACACGGCCTACACATCTACATACGCACACCTAAAGGTGTTTACATACATGATTGGAGGCGCACAATAACACAGAAACCGATTCGCCTCTCGGCAGGCAACGCAATCAAATCGTTATTCACCCGATATGCGTCAAACAAAACAGAGCACGCCGCCCTGCCCGGCGACAGATATGCGAGGACAAATCACATTTCAGCTCGCTGGCGCGGAAGGTCACAGCACCCACAGATAAGTGTCGCGGGAGACGACGCGTCGGGAAGAATATATGATCTGATTTTCGGAGAGATCAAGCTTCATTTTCTCCTTTTTTTTATCATTCCCGGGCCGGGGCCATCGCTGTGAAATAAGCTAGCAGGCGGGTCAAACGCCGGGAGGGATCTTTTCACGGACTAATGTCAACGGCGAGGATCTCGCCTCGAATGGACAGTGTTTTAAACCAGTTTTTCTCAACCCTGGTCCTGGAGACCCACTGCCCTGCATGTTTTAGATGTCTCCCTGCTCCAACACACCTGATTCAAATGAACGGGTCGTCATCTAGCTCTGCAGAAGCCTGATAAAGACCCATTCATTTGAATCAGGTGTGTTGGAGCAGGGAGACATCTAAAACATGCAGGGCAGTGTGTCCCCAGGACCGGGGTTGAGGAACACTGTTTTAAACGATAGCGCAGTCTGTGCCCTGTGTGTGGGAGCGGCGCTCCTGTTCCGTTTAACGGCTCTGTCGCTGCTCTCGCGCTCGTTAGCGAACTTACGGGTCCGGCGGGCATCACTGCGAACGACTTCCGTTCGACTGCCATCTCCCCATTCGTTTTTGAGTGAGAGGTTAATGGGGCGGGCCTCGTACCTCTCGGTCCGAGCGGTTAAATCCTCACGCGTTAACCCAATCTCGGGGACGTACCTCTGGCCAGTTACCGGTCCGCGGAGGCCGAGGTAACCGTGGAAACAGCCCAGAGGTGAGTTGTGGCCCGGCGCTGAGCTCAGTGTGTCGCTCGACGTCACCTCTGACCTGAGACGTGTTGCCACGGTTACCCTGAACACAGAGGACCATTGTTGCAAGGTTCTCTTCCCATCCTTTTGTGCACTATCAGCCAGAGAGGTCTGCAGCTCTCACATGAAGAATAATGGCAAAAATGTGAACCCTTACCTACCAGACTTTTACCTGTGAAACTCAAGAGACAGCTGCAGTATATCTACTGTACGCATATAAATTGTTATGTACCATTGTAAAAGCTGTATTGAATCATTTGAATGTAGAACTTTGAATGTTTACGAGTCTGTATAAAACTGGGGAAATAGACCATGAATTGGCCAGCTAGCGCTTCTCTGTTTAATGGCAAATGGCAGTTGGAAATTAAAAACTTGAAATAGGGCCACAAACAGGAGTTGTAACGGCTGTGCGACACTGCGTCATTACACAGGCATTGAGGGGCCGCAGTGGGGTCTCTGCACATTCGGCCTGCTGGAATGTGTGAGTAGATGGATGGATAGAGTACACATGCCCAGTGCAGACACTACTGAACCAAGCCTGCAAACATAAGAGTCAGCTGTGGCATTGTAGTCGATAATTTGGGTGTTCAACGCAAAGTTTGCAGATTCAGTCCCCAGTGGGGGCAATGTTATCGGACCCCGGTTCGCCATCGCCTGGGCTAATCGCTGCACCCGTAAGTGGACCGCGCGTACAAACGCACGCGGCGAAGCTTCACCTTGACAGCAGCCAGCGCCGCACGAATAAATAATGTGATTTAAAAGAAGCAGCGAGCATGATATTATCTGAGGGAACTCTCACCTCCCTGTTTGTCTTTTTGAAAGCAGCTGTCCTCTGGAATTTATTGCTTTGCCTTGGAAGGACACCAAGCCCGGGAAGACACAGAGGAGAAGAAAATAAGTTCAGGCGGAGAGAAAACGTTCCGGTCGATAGCGGGGATCCTTCGGCCGATCACTCCCTCCTTAATAAGGGCAACAGGGTTGATTGTCACCTTGAAGCTGAGCCCATCAGAGCCCACCTTGCCCACGGTTTCACACTTAGTACTCACCCTCCGGGACACAGGAACTTCATATGGTTATTTTTGGAGAGAGAGACGCAAATATGCATATTTATACAGTGTGTGTTTTTTGAAAAGCATGTTTTGTAATGTGGCCATCACTGGCCCTTGTTTTATTCTGGGCGAGAGAAAGAGCAGCTAATTCCACAGCATGCCAGGGGCCTCTGGGAGCTCCGGGTTTGGGTTCTGATGATTGCTCGCGGTTAGAGCACCTCCCTTGCCAGGAGCAGGTGTGGATTTTGTGCGCAGGCAGCAGTTAGCGTTCCTGGGAGACGGCAGTGGTTGAGGTGTTTTTAGGCACACCAGCAACAGTTAGCATGCACAGGAGTCAGCAGCGGTTGAGGTGTTTTCAGGCACACCAGCGGAGATTAGCATGCACAGGAGTCAGCAGCGTTTGAGGTGTTTTTCTGGTAGAGGGCGAGCGGGTGTGTCGCGGGAGAACGGTGCTGACAGGCAGAGGGCCGCTTCAGGCTCCGG
Source organism: Anguilla japonica (assembly GCA_025169545.1). NCBI lineage: Eukaryota > Metazoa > Chordata > Actinopteri > Anguilliformes > Anguillidae > Anguilla > Anguilla japonica. Next base: position 41,662,888 of record CM045896.1, read on the forward strand.
CTTTAATGGAGGCCTTTTGTGAAATAATCAGGCCTACAAATCAGGATTGATGCAAATCTAATCAAATGTCAGCTGCACACGGAGTCGAAGCCGCACGTGTAGAATGACGCAACTTGTATGCATATTTATAGGCGTTTAAACCACCACAGATTGGCCCGTTTCTGGGACTGGAATGCCTACACAACTGGGGTGAGAAGAATTCCCAAAATCCATGTAAGTCCGGAAAAGATGAAGGGATTTTTGAGTTGACGCCCGTCTTCCACAAGGATGTAGAAAAAAAATAAAAAAAAAAAAATAGAAAAAAATCAACACTTGTGAAAATTAACACAATCACAAGGAAAAACCAGAAAAACCTGGCTAACAAAAAATGGCGTAGTGGGGCTCATGAAGGTTTTGGGGGGGGCGATAGTAATGGTGAGGAAGGGGTTGTAGGAAGAGCTTTGGGTGATAGGAGCCTGTTTCATCCTTTCCCCCCATGGTCTGAAGCAGGACACACAGTGTAGCACAAGTATTTGAAGCACAGTGCACATATTAAGGACTGACTGACCTTAACCAATCAATGAAGTTTTCTTTCACTGGAGTGTAATTGATTGACAGCTCATTCTAGCTCCACCATCTGAGAGCAGTTCCAGGGAACCCGCATTCTGGGGAACTTTCACATCGCGTCACATCCCCCGCCGGACCCACAGGCAGCGGCAGCCGTTAGCCGCAGCAACGCGGCTACCCGTCCGGCTCCACGCAGAAGCTCGGCCTGTCCCCGTCGCCGTGACACTGAGCACGGGAAGGACTCACAATTTACGCCTTTTACAAAACAAGCCATGGACCTTGCCAGCCCATAATAAGGGTCAGGATGGAACGGCAAGGTTTACGGCTGTTTACAGGGCACGAGGTCTGCAAGACTGATCTGGAAGAAACTACACGGCGCTTTTTAAATTCCTTTATGTGCCTGAACAGTGTCATAAGCCGATTTCTTCCGCATGCCTGGCTAATGGCTTTCTCAAATGCCATTTGATGTCTGCCGAAACAGTGATTTTCATTTCGATGCAAGCGGGGAGGGAAACAGATAGTGTTCAAATGCTGTTGTCTTTAATCTTGGCCCACAACAGAAGAACATTTGGACCTGGGCTGAGATTATGCAACAAGCATGCAATTACAGCAGACAGGAAATGCGACAGAGGGCCTGTGTCTCTTCTGAAAGGGAAGAAGATTGTGAAGTTTTGTGGTACAGACGAGAGCAAACCTCTCTCTAGAAGTTATTCCATTTCTTTCTGCCTGCAAGGACTTTTGAAATTTGGCAATGCACAACAAAGCAAAGCAAAATTCTTTTCAGATGTTTCATTTGGGGATGCCTTGACTCAGTTTTCTACTACAAAGATGCATTCACGCACCATAGATTATTCATCACAACTTCAGACAATTGTTACAACTATGACTATCTTACGACTATTTTTGGCAAAATCCACAGATGGTGGGGGGGGGGGGGGGTGAGTAGGATAACACTTCAAAGAAGACAGAAAAACAGTCAGTTAATACATGAGCATAGATCTGTGCTGTCATCACCCTGTCACGCACAGACACAGGCACACACACACACACACACACACACACACACTTGTGTTGGCTGATTTCTGTGAATAATCAGTTCATTTTCAAGCATTTTGTAGATGCTTTTAGCCAAAGTGACTTTAAAAAGTGACTTTTAACGTGGTAAACAAACACCGTAAGATATGTTCCAGAGACAGGTGCAGTTAGTCTCATAAGCACCACAGTTAAGGTGCTTCTTTTTGACGTCCATGCCTCTTCCCCCCCGCAAGACCTCATCACGTTTTCCAACCCAACAACGAACCACACCTGACCGCGATGGCAAATAGCGAACATGACACGAACACAGACGATCAGGAGGCCTCCGCCGTTTCCAGACGTCCGTTCGTCTAACACCTAAAGCTCCGTCCGCGTGCTCAGATTGCCGGCGCTCAAACAGCCACCGTGCACGTGCCCACCTGTCTCTTTTCTCATGCAGGAAATCTCTCCTCATCCTCGGCTCGCGCTGAGCTCAATTCACTGTCTGCTAGCGCTCGGGATATTGGCTGCCCTGAGCTCGGGTTTTTCTCTGCATAGGTGAACGGCGTGCCAAAAACCGTGGCCAATGAGAATTCGCCAAATCCGTGAAAAATAAAAAGTTTATTATTTCATAAAACTGCGGTACATTATGTTCCGTTGTTATATTACACTTGAGTCCTGTCAGCATTTGGTCCTGAACATTTCTTTGGCAAACAGTAGATATCACATTAACAAGGCTTTCTCCAGACCAGAATGCTTTGGGAGATATTACATTAAATTAATTTAGCAGGCTTTCTCATCCTGAGTGACTCGTAATATAGGAGATACCGAAGTGTATTTGTGTGATTAATATGCGCAATAATGCCAGACCCTCTAACGACATTCCCAGACCAGCAGGTAAAGACGCGACGTCAGCAAAACACAAGAGCGAGTTATACTAGATTTATACTAATCAAGAATACAAGTATGCACTGTGAATACTCTGAGATTACATGAATAATACGGTCTAAGAAGGCAAATCTGCAACCATAAAAATAGCAGCACCTGAATTAGTGTAAAAGATGGGACAGCTGTGGGGTAGGGATGAGGGAGGAACAAAGACTAGGTCTCGGGAGGTGGGTCTCTTGTCTGAGTGGGAAGACCGACACGGGAGGGTGTGAACGTGGCTTGGAGATATGATGGAGCTGTTCTATTTTCTGCCCGATAGGCTGACACCAAGGTTTTTAACTTCACGACCATCAGAGTAAAGTCACTTATCTCTCACATAGAATGTCTTGTTGAGAAGTTTTGGTTTGGTTTTTTTTTATGGTATGGTATGTATGGTATAACAAGGATTTAAATATATTTGATCTGCTCAGATACCTGGCAGACAAGAGTCAGAGGGGGGCGATATAGCACAGTCGAAATACAGTATGAGAGGGACTTCTGGTGGCAAACGTGGGCGTCGGCAAAATGCTTGGGCGGTATTGCGTGGGAGCTCGCTATTATAAATAATACCTGCAAATAACATGCATGAATTTCTCCACTAATCCTGTTATTCGGGAGCGACGCTCGCTTTGGCATTATCTTATCTCAGTTTACCGCAGGCAGTCGCCCTCCTGCACGATGGAAGACTTCCGAGGGCGCGGAGCCGAAGGCTTCAGATGTGACAAATCTGACAACAGATTATGCACAATTATGGAGGGCATTTTAGAAAATTGCGGTACCCCCAGAACACACACCTGTGAAATGTACAAATTGGAAGGATGCGCTGGGAGATATGCAAATTAGGATAAAGTTGACCCAGTAGTATGATTATGCTGTGTTTTTTTTAGAATCTTCCATCAAAGACAGATCTAATCCAATGTTCTGACGAATAATTGGTCTTGCATTTCTTCCAAACCTGAATCACATTATACTCATGTTTTTCATGACAGAGATCTCACGCTGCTAAGCTATGATGTCACACTAGCAAGCCCTTTCAAATGTTTATTTTTGGGTAGCAAATGTTCTGAGTGAACCAGCATCAAAATGATTTAAGAAATTTGCCTACAAGGCTTATAATGGTTATTCACAACCAGATTTAACATTGGGTTAACATTTGAAAATGGCTGCATTTAAATGTAATACATAGAATTGTGGCTCTAAAGTAGGATCAAAAGGGGTTGTAGCAAGTTCGTATTGGCTACAGTATCTATGTTGCTAAAATGAACTCCTGTACAGAGAAATTCCTAGCAAAAGTAATCACATTTCGAGGAAATGAGTGCTACTGTATCTGCAGCAGTCTAGACCAGCAGGTTGAGTTTTGAGTGCTATCTGAAGCAGTCTAAACCAGCAGGTTGAGTTTTGAGTGCTATCTGAAGCAGTCTAGACCAGCAGGTTGAGTTTTGAGTGCTATCTGCAGCATTCTAAACCAGCAGGTGAGTTTTGAGTGCTATCTGAATCAGTCTAGAACCAGCAGGTGAGTTTTGAGTGATATCTGAAGCAGTCTAGAACAGCAGGTTGAGTTTCGAGTGTGAGCTGAGGAAGTCCAGGCCAGCAGGTTGCATATTGAGTGAGAGTTAAATCCATTGGTACAAGGACAGAAGGGATATGATCACATAAGCAAAGTTTTCAGCACTCACGTCTGGATTTCATGAGCACAAATTAATTTTCTGCTCGCTGGATTTAAGGTATTAATATTATGCCATATTTACAATGCAAGTGACACCCCCCTATAATAGTGTATCTCGATTGACAGGGCAAGGAGAATTATTCATTCAAAGACACTCACAAAATATATTCCTGTTAGTGAAGAGCAGCATCATTCCAGAATGATAATCGTGTAATATAAGCTTCTTTTTAAAGAAGTCATTTTTACAGCGATAGCATGAAATCACTCAGTGATAATTCATGAAGAATGGCCAACGTCGCCTGGACAGGACAGTGCGAATAAAACGAAAAGACCCGTTCCACAGGTGATCAGGAACATACCTGCGTGAGGTGTGCACAGGTGACTGATGCTCCTCCGACTGTTCGCTCATTGGTGGGGAGATTTACGGCCCCTGAGGCTTTACTTCTTCTCTGGCAGCACTCAGGAGGGGCTGTCAGAGATGAGCCGCCCCACCCCCCCAAGGCTCAGATCCCCCGCTCTGCGCAGATCCGGCCCCACTGGCAGCATCAATCAATTTGATGGCTTCCTCCACAGTAATTAGCCGCCTTGACAACTCCTTATTTGTTTTGTTCACAAATGACTTTTAACAGATTACGCCACTTACTCCAGATGGGAGATGGGGGTGGGGGGTAGGGGGTGGGAGGGAGGGGAGGGGGTGCACGTGTCAGGCGGATCACAGGAAAAGGGAAGGACCAGGGTAACGCTGTGCAAACGTCACCAATGAGAGGTGATGCATTGCCCCCAAACCACTCGCAGTTAATTGCCATAGAGAATGCATCTCTCTCTCTCGTGCTCTCTCCCTCACACACACACACACACACACACATACACATATGCCTGCATGCACACACACAGACGCGCACACCACACGCACACACAAACACACGCACACAAATAGGGTTCTCTCTTGTTTGTATAAATTAAGCTGTTTTTTATTTGCCCAATTGTTTGCTCTTAAAGAAAATATCAGAATCTTTGTCATCATAACCTTAACTACTAGCATAGGACACATTCATCTCATAATTTCTCATTGTGCCCATTCATCTGTCAGCTGGACCTAAGACAAAAGACCATATAATACTGAATAGATCAGAACACACACAGTGTGGGTAGTGCAGGGGGGGAGGGGGGGGCACAGTGTGGGTAGCGTGGGGGGGGCACAGTGTGGGTAGTGGGGGGGGGCAGGCGCTCAGGCACAGTGTGGGTAGTGCAGGGGGGGCACAGTGTGGGTAGCGCGGGGGGGGGGGGCGCAGTGTGGGTAGCGTGGGGGGGGGGCAGGCGCTCAGGCACAGTGTGGGTAGCGTGGGGGGGCACAGTGTGGGTAGTGCAGGGGGGGGGCGCAGTGTGGGTAGCGTGGGGGGGGGGGGGCAGGCGCTCAGGCACAGTGTGGGTAGCGTGGGGGGGGGCAGGCGCTCAGGCACAGTGTGGGTAGTGCAGGGGGGGGCGCAGTGTGGGTAGCGTGGGGGGGGGGGGGCAGGCGCTCAGGCACAGTGTGTGGTAGGGGGGGGGGGGGGGGGCAGGCGCTCAGGCACAGTGTGGGTAGTGCAGGGGGGGGCGCAGTGTGGGTAGCGTGGGGGGGGGGGCAGGCGCTCAGGCACAGTGTGGGTAGTGCAGGGGGGGGGCGCAGTGTGGGTAGCGCGGGGGGGGGGGGGGGGGCAGGCGCTCAGGCACAGTGTGGGTAGTGCAGGGGGGGGCGCAGCAGGTGGGTAGCGAAAGGGGGGGGGGGGGGGGGGGGCAGGCGCTCAGGCACAGTGTGGGTAGTGCGGGGGGGGCGCAGTGGGTGGGTAGCGGGGGGGGGGGGGCAGGCGCTCAGGCACAGTGTGGGTAGTGCAGGGGGGGGCGCAGTGTGGGTAGTGCAGGGGGGGGGGCACAGTGTGGGTAGTGCAGAGGGGGGCGCAGTGTGGGTAGCGTGGGGGGGGGGGGCAGGCGCTCAGGCACAGTGTGGGTAGTGCAGGGGGGGGCACAGTGTGGGTAGCGCGGGGGGGGGGGGCACAGTGTGGGTAGTGCAGGGGGGGGGCACAGTGTGGGTAGTGCAGGGGGGGCACAGTGTGGGTAGTGCAGGGGGGGGGCGCAGTGGTAGTGCAGGTGGGGCACAGTGGGTAGTGCAGGGGGGGCACAGTGTGGGTAGTGCAGGGGGGGGGCGCAGTGTGGGTAGTGCAGGGGGGGGGCACAGTGTGGGTAGTGCAGGGGGGGCACAGTGTGGGTAGTGGGGGGGGGGGGGCACAGTGTGGGTAGTGGGGGGGGGGGGGGGCGCAGTGTGGGTAGTGCAGGGGGGGCACAGTGTGGGTAGTGCGGGGGGGGGGGGGGCACAGTGTGGGTGGGTGCAGGGGGGGGCACAGTGTGGGTAGTGCAGGGGGGGGCACAGTGTGGGTAGTGCAGGGGGGGGCACAGTGTGGGTAGTGCAGGGGGGGCGCAGTGTGGGTAGTGCAGGGGGGGGCACAGTGTGGGGTAGTGCAGGGGGGGCACAGTGTGGGTAGTGGGGGGGGGGGCACAGTGTGGGTAGTGCAGGGGGGGGGCGCAGTGTGGGTAGTGCAGGGGGGGGGGCGCAGTGTGGGTAGTGGGGGGGGGCAGGCGCTCAGGCACAGTGTGGGTAGCGTGCAGGGGGGGGCTCAGTGTGGGTAGTGCAGGGGGGGGCGCAGTGTGGGTAGTGCAGGGGGGGGGCGCAGTGTGGGTAGTGCGGGGGGGGCGCAGTGTGGGTAGTGGGGGGGGGGGGGGGGGCACAGTGTGGGTAGTGCAGGGGGGGGCGCAGTGTGGGTAGCGCTGCAGAAGTGCGAGGGCGCAGTACGCTGGGCCATTCCACACAGACGGGGGGGGGGTGATAATTACATTACTCATCTGTTTATCACCGTCTTCACCCCGCGCGACTCCCCTGGCTTTGCGTTCGCTTATTATCATTACATTACCTCCGCCGGTATTTACTTCAGTGTGTCAAGCTACACTCTGATGAGTTTTTTATTCCCTAGGCATAAGTTATATCACAATATACTCTCATATGAAGAGATTATGTTCATATTAAAAACTACGATAATGGCTTTATTACCCTAATTTCAACTAAAAATTAATTTTGTAGCTGAAAGGCTACAAGGGCCCAATCAGCATTCCTACTTAACCTTGATTTGCAATTAAACAAAAATACAGTTGGACCAGTAAAGCAGTCACAAGTTTTGACAAAACTTTTTGAATAATGAAAAAAAGCCCTTTTTTATGGCCTAAGGCAATGGTCAAAGTAACTGAAGTAACAGTCAAAAATCTTTACAAAGCAGCGTCGAATGTTTTTCTTAAGGTACAAGATGCAAGAGCACTGGCTGATTGCCTGTAAACAGCACTGCATGCCCTGGCTATTGCTTTGACTATATTCAGCAGTTTGGTTTTCCCCCTTGGTGTTCTAATGGGAACACACATCTAACAAACCCATACTGCTTTAACAATAAATAATACAGGGGCTGGGACATGGACGTGGCACGTTTGAAATGAGTTGCTTGACAGATATGATGAATGGACACATGCAGTCTGGTTCCAGGCGAACAGCAGCGGTGGCTTTCTGAAGCTCCCAGGGAGCCCGGCCCACGATGTGTGTCTGCTCACGCTGAAACAGCTTCTTCCTGCTTCTGAGGCTCTGCTATCCCAGCTCCAGGTTTCTGAAGGGGGCCCCGCTACAGACACCCGACTGACTGACTGATAAATCAACTGGCAAAATCAGGCTAGAGTCCTGAAGGCTGACCGTGTGGCCACCTGGCCAACGAAACCAAATATCTGCCGGGGGATAAAGCAACAGACACGCACAAAACGGTGCGAATGCATGTTCTTAATTAGCCAGACTGACTGGAACGGAGAACCAGCACAAACACTGGAGCCCAGGGACGGCAGGCGGCCACCTTCCTCCAAGGGACCAGCAGGCTCGATTCCGGGCGACTCGTACGCGCGTATTTAAACTCCGCGTTCACCCGTTTCCATGCCAACCAGCCACAGATGTCCATTTTATCACCAAATCAAATAAGACATGGTTGGCGTGTGTAGATTCGTTATTCAAGGAAAATGACCAGCAACCAATTTATGGAGCAACAGAAACAAACATGTGTCCAAACATTTATTTACTCATAAACGCTCCACCGATCGGCCGTTTGAGTGGAGGAGGTGAAATAATAACATGCATCCTATAAAGTGCACGTGTCTGTGCATGTGACGCTCATCAATGCAGAGATATGGAAGGCTAATCAGCCGACGCCACGTGCGCATAAAAATGAACAAAACAACACAATCACATTATCAATCAGCCCATCGCTCGTAACCTTACTGACGTATTAAGGTGGCGTTAGTGTAAGAAATTCAATCATCGCCAAGTTCTGGGCGCAGTCAGGGGTATATAGATCAACCGTGCATTTTGGATCGACCGTGATTTCTGGAACATTCTGACCGTTTCACACCGTATAGGCCAGAAAGCAAGTTCTCGGGGCGTAGAACTGGAACTGGAAATTTATGTGCGCACTCTTATTGGATAACTGACTTATCAAATGCCATTGTGCGGTTGCAGTACTCAAATTTGGTCCATTTTTTTGGTTTTCTTGCGCACACACACTCATGGATTTGAGCAGACGCTCCTGATTCGGGATGAGGCTCGGGCCAGGTTTGATCACTGAAACCACAGGAAGTGGGCCTGCTCTCCCGGCCTCTCACTTCCTGCCCAGTGTGATCCTGGCTCTGAAACCAGACGCAGTGTGGAGCTGTGTGCTCACCAGTGAGCTCAACCATTGGCTGATTTTAACCAATCAGAGCCCTTTTCGCTTCCTGTAGTGCCACAGTGTAAGTATCTGATTGGCTCACTTCACTGTATCACACCATTGGGGAGGGTAAAAAACACTCCTGCGCCCAGCCCACAGTGTGAGTATGTGCATGTGTCTGTGTGCGCGTATATGTGTGTGTGTGTGTGTGGATGTATGTGTGCATGTGTATGTGTACACATGTGTGTGCGTTTGTGTGTGTGCGCATTTGTGTGCGTTGTGTGTGTGTGTGTGCAATGTGTACATGTGCATGTGTGTGTGCACGTGTGTGTTTGTGTGTGTGCATGTATATGTGTGTGCATGTGTGTGTGTGTGTGCGCGTGTGTTTGTGTGTGTGTGCATGTATATGTGTGTGCGATGTGAACATGTGTGTGTGTGTGTGTGTGTGTGTGTGTGTGTGCCTGTGTGCGATGTGAACATGTGTGTGTGCGTGTGTGTGTGTGTGTGTGTGTGTGTGCCTGATGACATATGGCTCAGGAAATTGGCCGCTCTCATGTCCGCTGGCTGTGCGAGTCGTGTCCAGGGCGGACATCTTGCGGTGTCGGGCATTTGAGATGCTTTTCCTTATAATGGCTGCAGTGGGAGAGGTGAAATGTGCCCTGGAGCTGTGTGCCCACAGGGCAGGACACCGGGGCAGCACAGAGCAGCTGCCCTAGAGCTGTGTGCCCACAGGGCAGGACACTGGGGCAGCACAGAGCAGCTGCCCTAGAGCTGTGTGCCCACAGGGCAGGACACCGGGGCAGCACAGAGAAGCTGCCCTAGAGCTGTGTTCCCACAGGGCAGGACACCGGGGTAGCACAGAGCACCTGCCCTGGAGCTGTGTGCCCACAGGGCAGGACACCGGGGCAGCACAGAGAAGCTGCCCTAGAGCTGTGCCCACAGGGCAGGACACCGGGGCAGCACAGAGCAGCTGCCCTAGAGCTGTGCCCACAGGGCAGGACACCGGGGCAGCACGGAGCAGCTGCCCTCAAACTGCTGCCCTGTTATCCCCTGCATTTCTTCTCTGCACATTCTGAATGACCGCTCGGTTTTACTACCCTTTCCAATGGCGCCATTACTGATTACATCATCATAACAGCATGATAGCATTACAGGTTGCAACATTTCTTCGAAGTAGCATAGGCTAGCATGTTTTGTATTATGATTATTTTTATTTCCTCCTGTTAAATGTGTTATTATTATTTTTATTTTAAGCTTTATTTAACCAGGTAATTCTCGCTGAGATTAAAACTCTTTTTTGCAAGAGAGACCTGGCCAAGCTGGCAGCATACTGTAAAATACACAAATCAAAGTTGCTTACAAAGACAACACAAAAAAATGAGACACTCAGTTAAATAGTATCAAAAATACAATCTAAATCCATAAAATCAATCAATCAAAAAAAAAATATATATATATATATATATATATATATATATATATATATATATATAATATTAACAATGAGCAGTACAGAAACATTGCTTTCTAGATCCTTCAAAAATGATGAGAATTTAACAATCAAAATAAAATCATGGTTAGATTGACCATGCAAGTTTGCGATTAGGCCACTCTTATTAGTCCTCTACTGACCAAAAAGTGAAAAACAGCCCACAGGCTACTAAAATAACAGCTCAGCTGTGGTCTCTCATGCTTCGCAGGAAAAGGTCAGTAATCCGTCTTGACTGAGATGAGAGCGCACAGCAGAAAGGTGTCTTTATTCTCAGTTCGCTGCGTTCTGTTGACAAGGTTTGTACGCGGTTGCAGTTTCACTTTCTGGCAACGGCAAAAGCAAATACCGTTCACGGTTTTACTCATTACACAGAAAGAAAACAAACACCAAAAAAAAAGTATATGTCCATATTTGCCTACTCTCCAGCGAGGAAAGCGCATTTACATACAGACAGATAAGGATCTGTAACGGCAGGCAGATCGATGCTCTGTAATTACACACTGCTGAAGCTCCTTATCTTGCCCAGCTTTACTGAGGGCCTGGAACACCCCCAGCCCCCGCCGCCTGTCCCCAGCGGAACATCTCACCCGCAGACACACTGGCCAGAAGTCAGAGTAAATCACGGTCGACTTTTAAAAGTTAGTGCGCCGCACCTGTAGATGACATTGACTGCGTTCTTCCTCTTCCGCGAAAAAGCCAAACATTGGCGTAATAAATTATTGTGTAGTCCGCGGTGCACAAACCGAACCGTGTAAAAGAGTTGCTAGTCGGCGATGGGGACTGGGGCCCGGGCTCCCTGGACAGCCAATGACACACAACTCAGCTAGTGCCATCAAGATTATTTTCCAAAATAAAAGCCATTGTTTCTCCTGTTCAAGCCAGAGGCAGGGTTCATTCTGAATTATCAGGCACAGTCACCCAATGGACAGCCCTTTCCTTTCTCAGCAAGCTCTGTCACCGTGAATCATAGTTATGTTGTCACTGTTTTGTTGTCATCCTGTGAATTAATTTTGTAACTAATCACTGCAGCAATAAAAATGGATTTAACCCACAGAACTATGTAAGAACCAGGATCATGTGACACAGCCTAAATCCAGGTAACAGCTTCGCAGTTTCATCATGGGGTGGTGCCTAACCTCATTGATAGGGCCACCAGTTTGTCGCCACCATGTGACCTGCAGGATTTAAACTTGTATTTCGATGGTTATCCTTCAGGGGTCCTAATAGACACTCAAGTGGCTGAACAGTCAAGTGACTAATTATACAATTTAGTTTATAATTGAGACATTTATAAAAACAATTAGTTGATCTAATATTGATCAGGTAAAGCAGTTAGCTGAGACAACACAGTTGGTTTCTTGGGTCTGAATTGGATGCTGATTTTAAGGAAAAAACAAAAACCAGCCGATCTATGGTTCTCCAGGACCAGGACTGAGTATCACTGCAGTGAAAATAAATATGCACCCATATAAAGCATGGGTGTCCAATCAATCTTATCCAAGATGTGGCTGTAGATTTTTTTTTTTTTAGCCCAGAACTAAGACACTTGATTCGTGATTAAAGGCCATGATTAATTAATTAGTTGAATCATGAATTTTTTATTTTTATTTAACTTTTTTTGCAAGTTAAATGTTATATAACTGCTCTCGTTTTTAATGTGGACATTTCCCACCGCTTCTAACCTATCGTGCCCCTGTTAAACATTTGGATATACTGCAGCATGTCTACAGAAGTAAGTAATCAAACTGAATTTAACGTGTGAGTGTGGGTAGAAAACATAGCTCTCAATCGTCATTTGCACTTAATTAGTGGCAATTACAGAACATAACATAACATAATGACGAAAACAGACCATTCAGCCCAGTAATGCTAGCCATTGTCTTGACCAAATTAGTGCTCTGATTACCTACAGATTTTGATTTGATTAACTTAGACTGAGGTTGTGCAAGTGGGGTAATTGTTTGAGAAGCATCTTGAAAAAGAGGCTATCGCAGCTTCTGGCTAGCGGAGGACTGAAAAACAATGCAAGAAAACAAGGGGAGACAAACCGGTGGCCCTACAAATTGTAGCTTCAGTTTTGTCTTTAAATCACCAAACTGCATAAGTTAGCTTGCAAATAGCCAATGGGTAAATTGCCATTGTGTTAGACTATGCAGCCAAAGATATTGAGAAGTAACATCCTGATATTATTTACGTTAGGTTGCACAGCAGTTAGCTTGCTGGCTAAGCAAGTTTGGTCAAGATAACAGTGGGCCATGTAGCTGATATAAAAACGGCTTGCTAGCTAAGCTAGTTAAATAAATAGTTGGTTAACAGTCATTTTAGCAACTATTCACAGATAAAACAGTTAAGTAAATAAGTCACCACCTCTTGCAGGTTTCACCTGTTCTTCACCTTGGATATTTAAGCATTTCTATGGTTTCACAATGGCTGTATTAATAAAGGCTGTATTGAAAATGAATAAATCTGTGAGAACTGACCAGTCATATGACCTGTCTCTCAATTGTTATTTTGAATATGGGTTTACATGATCAAAATAATCCTTAAAAAAAAAAAACAAAACAAAATTTCTTATGTGACATAAGTTTAGGCCCCTTTAATTTTTTAAAAAGTAGCAATACGTTGGCTTGGCTATCAGCAAAATGCGAGTGCCAATCAAAATTGCATTTGAAGTTGGCTGTGAGGCAATTTCACGATAGCCTTGGATATGTTTAATCAATCAATCTGTCGACAATATCAGTTTCTTCTTTCAATAGCCTAACACTGACTTCCTGTGCATGCTATACCTGCAAAACAGGCTACCTTTTTCACTATGGGCATTTCCATCCTGATTTCACATTATTTATTTGATAGCCTTTTGTGTAGGGCAGGGCTGGTTGGTCCATGGAAAACCAGAGACAGGTTGGAACTTATAGCTATTTCCTAGCCTACCATTAAATTATTTAAAAATCATGTAGATGTGCATTTGTTTTAACCTGTATTGCCTAATTCCTTGATTATTACATGGCAGACAATGTTGATGAGCCAGTGGCAGAGTGTGGCACAGTAGGAGAAGCAAAGACTGAGAAAGGAATGGCATTGCAGTGCTTTTTAAACACAATGATATTAATACGTTGTGACAGAAAACAAGCTTGCTGACTGTGTTTAACTATATGAAATTTATTTGTATGTGTTTATAACAAAACTATGTATGTAACTGAAGGTGAACAATGGAAAGGTACTGGAGAGGAATGACCTGTGAAGAGGAAGAAAACAATGTGAGTAAAACAGGGAGCTTGCCACAGGCGTTTAAGAACATCATGAATGTGTCAATGTGACTTGAGAGATATGCTTTGTAAATGACATAAAATCATAGTTAAAAGTAACATCTGCTGTCAGAATAGGACCATTGTGTGCAAAATGTCATGTCCTGATCAACAGTGTGTGAAAACTTAATATACTGTGTATAATATCAAAAGAGAACAAGCTGTTCTGATAAAAAGTGCCAGTGAACTAGGCGTTTGATCAAGGTCTCTGAGGGAAGGAACAGTTTCTCAGAAAAGCAGAAATTATTGCAGGCGGGGGCGACTGACTCTCTTCTCAAACTCTGAAATGAGTGCTTGAACGGTTTCTCCAAACTTTATAGCTGAATTACTCTGTGACCTGACCAAATTATCTGCCTCCGTTTAGGGTAAAATCCACGACAACGTGCACACTTTCTGTGGGCCACCAGAGCTTGCCACAAACTTTACACAGCACAAAAATGAACGTGGATTGCACATACCGCTTTCCCAACAAAGGTGCCACTCCACATTGACACTAAAACTGGCTAATGAATAGAAACATTAACATAAACATGTCAATTGCACTTGGCTTTATTTCAAGAAGATATTCAAACCAGGAAACAACTGAAGAAATGTATATTAGGTTATATTAAATGGATTTATATAGCGCTTTTATCCAAAGCGCTTTACAATTGATGCCTCTCATTCACCCATTCACACACACACTCACACGCCAACGGAGAAAGGCTGCCATGCAAGGTACCAATCAGCTCATTGAGAGCAATTAGGGGTTAGGTGTCTTGCTCAGGGACACTTCGACACGCCCAGGGCGAGGGATCGAACCAGCAACTCTCCGACTGCCAGACAAACGCTCTTACCTCCTGAGCTATGTCACCCCTTATATTACAGTTACGAGTTAACATTAGCCAAATATTCTCTGACGTATGGCTGTCTGGTTTGTTTTCTTTGAAATGTGCATCGAGCTACCACTCTCAGGTGCATCATCAGCAGGCTTTATGTTAGTGTGTGTTATTAACACCGCTGGCTACTAGTGCTAGCTAACTTAGCTAGTTTACACCTCTGGCTGTTAGCGCTAACTAACTTAGCTAGTTTACACCTCTGGCTGTTAGCGCTAACTAACTTAGCTAGTTTACACCTCTGGCTGTTAGCGCTAACTAACTTAGCTAGTTTACACCTCTGGCTGTTAGCGCTAACTAACTTAGCTAGTTTACACCTCTGGCTGTTAGCGCTAACTAACTTAGCTAGTTTACACCTAGTATAAAGTTAAGCTAAGGTGTTTAGTGTAACTTAGCAATCATCGCTAGCTAAGGGTTACAGCGGAAAACATGACACTGTGCAAAAAGGGGGAAATGACTACCGTCACATGACATGTCATCAGAGAAAAAATCATGAAGAACACCATCTTTTTGAAAAGGCAATTTCCGTTCAAGTTATAATACAGTTCTCTGATCTATCACCCCTTCCCCTCCACCCCCCACCCCCACCCCTCTGATCTATCACCCCTTCTCCCCCCCCCCCCCCCCCCCCCCCCCCCCCCCCCCCCCCCCCCCCCCCCCAAAAAAAAAAAATATTCCTGACATCCCAGACATCACAGCAACAAGGGCTAGCACCTGGATATGCCACCCAGAAACCCATCAGCTGTTTTTTTTTTAAAGCCATCAGAAAATAACTGGACCGTGAAAGCGAACCTCCATCAGAGCTTGTTCTTAGTGATTGACAGCCAGGGTTGGGCAAGGTCAGACTACAGGTCGTCCTCAGGGTGTGAAACAGCAGCTTTTAGATGGAGTATAAACAGAGCAGGTAAGTCCCTCCTGAAAACCATATGCCTTTTACTGTGTGTGTGTGTGTGTGTGTGTGTGCAGGTGAGCATGTGTGTATGTGTACAGTATGTGTGTGTGTGTGTGTGTGTGTGTGTTTATATGTGAGTGTGTGTTTGTGTGTATGTGTGTGTGTGCATGTGTGTGTGAATGTGTGAGTGTGGTTGAGTATGAGAGAGAGAGAGAGTGTGTGCGTGTGTGTGTGTGTGAGCCTGTGTTGATTTACTCAGCATGATGTTTGTCTGGGTCCAGAATAATTGCATGGTAACAGTCTGAAGGGGAAAGAGTTTCCTGTCAGAGGTCTCAGTGGTCTTTAATGAAAATTGAAACTTTTTTATATCACTGATCATATGTGCTTTTGTGTGTGCATATTATGTGTATGTGTCGAACTGGTGTTGGAGCAGATCTCTCCCCTGTGGTTTGGAGGATGTTTGGACAGTGACAGCAGGAAGGTGTAGTCCATGTTGGGAAGGTGATGGATCCTGTGAGGTGTCCTGTCACAGAGAAGGCCATCGCTCACCCGGAAGGGCAGTAGCTGATGACAGTCATCGGGACACAGGCGGGAGGAAGAGGAAGATCATAACTCCAGGATCATTAGACACATGCGGGAGGAAGAGGAAGAGTGTAACTCCAGGGTTATTAGACACAGGCAGGAGGAAGAGGAAGAGCGTAACTCCAGGGTTATTAGACACAGGCGGGAGGAAGAGGAAGGGCACAACTCCAGGGTTATTAGACACAGGCAGGAGGAAGAGGAAGAGCGTAACTCCAGGGTTATTAGACACAGGCGGGAGGAAGAGGAAGGGCACAACTCCAGGGTCATTAGAGAGCCCTCCGGAGGGGGTGGGGCTCAGGGGGACAGGGCCGGCGAGCGCATCCTGTCTCTCAGGCGCACCCGTTTCCCACAACGCACTTCTGCGTTACGAAAGCATCCTGTTTCTCTCCTGTCCCGTCTCAGCCCCCCCCCCCCCCCCCCCCCCCCCCCCCCCCCCCCCCCCGCCTCTTTTCCCAGTGACAGTGGCGCTGTGTAAATCACTCCACCAGCAGCTCACAGAAGCTCATGTGATTCGGCGTTTATAGGCCATTTTGGGGAGTGGTCCTGACTTAGGGCCATATTTACGACTTACTAAGGATTTGCGGGGCTTTTATAGCCGCCAACGAGACAAATTGCATTTTTCCGTTTTTAATAAGGTTCCGCACCGAGATTAGCGCTGGTAAAACGAGAGAAATGCGGCATCCCTAAAACCTGAGTTAATGCAAACGTATTTTAGGCCGTTCTGACGGGAGGAGAAAATGGAAATGAAAGCATATGGCCAGCTACAGCTGATTTATTGTGGCTGGTGGCCCTAGCGACAAAGGTAATTGCATCTGTTTTTTAACGTCTGCGAAAGGCGGGTGTTAACTTTTTTCTCGCACAAAATCAGCATGGTCTTTCATAGAGACATCGTCAGGGTGCCAGAGTAGGAGAGAGTCCCATAAACTTAACAGTTTTCAGATTTTGCTCATTTAGTCAGAAAATATTTAGCCTAGCCTTATGAAATTTCACTTCAAGCAGTTTTGACATGTCATTAGCCTTTTCAATTACATTCATAACTTAGTCGGGTCGGATACAATAAAGCCAAGGTTGGCACGTGTGTATCATTTACTGTTGCAGTTACATGCTGTTACATGTTTACAGCATACTGTCTAAAGTGAAAACGAGAGGGTCCTTACCCAGGGGGCTCATTTGCTGTCCCAATTATTCCACACCTCTGACACAATCATATGGGATGCTGCATTCCTCTCCTTCTACCAGGATATTCCTCAGGTGCAGTGAGGCATTACATTACATTTATTTGGCAGACGCTTTTATCCAAAGCGACGTGCAAAAAGTGCATTTCATGGTCATGGACAACTACAATACACAGGTTCAATAAGATACAATACTTATTTTGTACAGCTATTTCTAGCCAAGAACACAGTTTAGTTCACACAGTGAACACTATTCTGACCTAGCCTCTGCAAAGCCAACTAGGCAGAAGAACAAGCTACAGTATTAGGACAAATAACAATTACCAAAAACTGTTGGGATGTGGGAACATGTAACAAGTGTCATGAAAGGGGAGGGGGGATGGATTTAGAGTGAAATATACAGAGTGGTGGTAGTTAGTCCAGGTACAGTCTGAAGAGAAGAGTCTTCAGACCACGGCGGAAGATGGGTAGTGAGGGAGAGGTTCGAAGAGGGACAGGGAGTTCGTTCCACCACTGGGGAGCTAGGGTGGAGAGCTCTGTGTCCATTTACTCGGGTGGGAGGGGGTACAAGGCGTCCTGCTGCCGCAGAGCGGAGTGGTCGAGCAGGCATACAGGATCGGGGCTTTCATAGGCGGTAGCTAGGCAACATGGGAAATGCTATTTGTCTCGTCAGCGTCTGTAAAAGCCCCGCAGACCCTTAAGCCTGGCCGATGGTCGAGTGCCGAGCCTGTGCTAGTGTGGCCCAGCTGGTGGACTGCAGACTGAGGAGCATGGCAGCATGGGAAGCTGCCTTGCAGGGTGCTGCTTCCACTGAGGAGAGCGCTTCACGGCTGTTCAACACTCACCCCAGGAACTAAATGCTCTTTCGTCTGTGTGTGTGTGTGTGTGTGTGTGTGTGTGTGTGTGTGTGTAAGCATATGTGTGTGTGTGCGTGTCAGTGTGTGTGCATGTGTGTGTGTGTAAGCATATGTGTGTGCATGTGTGTGTACGCGTGTGAGTGTGTGTATGCATGTGTGTGTATGTGTGTATGCATGTGTGTGTATGTGTGTGTGTGTGTGTGTGCATGCGTGTGTATGTTAGTTCTTGTTTTATTTATGTGTACGTTTGTACATATGCATATTCTTTTTTGCTTTTGAGTGCTTGTGTTGTGTTTACACAAGTGCGTGTGTGTGTGCGAGCGTGCATCCGTGTGTGTTAGTTCTTGTTTTGTATATGTGTACGTATGTACATATGCATGTTCTTTTTTGCTTTTGAGTGCTTGTGTTGTGTTTACACAAGCATGTGTGTGTGTGTGTCAGTTCTTACTGCATATGAACGAGTGCATGGGTGTGTGCTCAGGTACATGCGTTCCCAGTATTGTCTTTGAATCAATGTCTTCATTAAATTAACTGCTAAAGGGGATGTTTGTCCAAATGCTCAAGCAATCATAATCATGTTAATGAATTCTGCACAATAGCAAGCATTCAGCAAAAGAAAGTAAAAAATGCTGAATAATTAATCCCAATTATTTTCTGTTCCTACTACTTCTTATTGATTTTTTCTTTATTAGCCTCAATTATCATAAAAATGATTTATCTTATGCATTTCATATCCATCAATACAGAAGTGTGGGGTGAAATAAGCAGCAAACTCTTAGATCTACTGTTGGTCATTCATTCAACAGCTTTTAAATGTTTTGACACAGCATTGAATATATATATACACCGATCAGCCACAACATTAAAACCACCTGCATTTTTCTGCTTTTTTCTGATTTAATATTTTATTTTCTTTGTTTGTAATCAAACAATTCACACATGGTCAAAGCGCAGACTCAGAGTCTTTATCATAGGCTATTCTTATACATTTTGGTTTCACCATGTAGTAATTACAGCACTTTCCATACATAGTCGCCCATTTCAGTGTTTTAGACAAATTAACATTATGTCAAATAAAAGAGTCATGATTTTTATTTGTTTGCATATATTTGCATAACATGACTTCCTGATGTCTGTTACCTATCAACATCATCAGAGTCTGGATATCTTATTGTCAGGTTGTTATACAAGCGATACAAAAACTATTGCATTTTGAATGGATCTCTATGGGAATTGGGTGGTGGGACTAGATTCAGCTGTAAATTATACTGATACAGTATGGAACACATATGTTGGCTAAATGGCTTTAAGTCATCAAGGGTCCAAGGTATCAAATGAGCCTCAAACCACCGTGCTGCTGCCAGATATGCAGTAGATACTACAAGCATTGTTTCTACTGAATATGTTTTCCATTGAGTTCAACAGGAAAATTAATCAGGAGAAACAATGATTATAGTATCCACTGCATATCTGGCAGCAGCACGGTGGTTTGAGGCTCATTTGATACCTTGGACTCTTAATGACTTAAAGCCATTTAGCCAACAAATGTGTTCCGTACTGCATTAGCATGAATATATATATATATATATATATATATATATATATATATATATATATATATATATATATAAATGATGACTTGGCTGAATACTCCATTGTGATTAGCTCAGTGGTGTACATAATTCCATAAATCCCCAGTTATGAAGTAGCACAGGGGGAAAAAAAGGTTAATCATGGTTCTAAACTAATGTGCATCAACGATCTGACTCGATAAAACAAAGGTGGACAGTAGACATTTTTTCTCATAATTTGCTAGCATCCCAGCTGTTACAAATAGCCCATTATACTTGCAGCAGTGTTAAGGGATGTGTCCAGCCACTGCCAACTCAAGTATAATCAGCTTGTTGTCCATGAATGACTTTAGAGACTAGCTAGTCTAGTTACTCTGTACTCTAAACAATTTAGAAAACATTGGATAGCATTGCTTTGGAAAACAGCTTCTTTAATTTTGGTCAGGCAAGATAGCCTATATAGTTTGTAGTACAGTAATTTGGCATGATTTTGATGTCAAGACTTTTAATGGCAGGCCTAGATTTAGCCAGTTTGAATGAATGGGTTATAGACAGTGCTTTGTATGTGTGAGTAACTTGGCATTTTTGTACGTTCAAAACGTGTTTTTTTATGAGATTGAAATCATACAGGACACATTTTGTGGTATCTTTGACAACGACTGTGTTTATGAATATAATTCAATAGTCGGCTAGCTAGCTATCCAAGATAACAAGCATGCTGTGAGGCTTTTTTGACGTAAAAAGCTGAATTAGCTCGGTGACGTGAATGACGGCAAACCAGCATAAAGTTAGCTCGCATTCTAACCCAGTTGAGAGGGACTAGAAAGACAATGTGTCTACACTGTGTGACCAGACCACACACACACACACACTCACTGGCCACTGCATGAAGTACACATATCTAGTACTTGACAGGAGCCACTTTTGCCTCCAGAACAGCCTGAATTCTTTGTGGCAGATTCAACAAAGTGCTGGGAGATTTTTTTTGGTTTGGGAAGCACCCCTCAGGGACGTTGGTCCATGCTGCCCATTAGCCAGACCCTTCTGTACTGAACACTGCACCTGGAATTCTTAATATCTGTAATTTCTCAGTAGGAATTACCTTGCCAAAGTATGTTTACTTGGCTCTGCACATCTAAGCCTAATGCCTTATTTTTTGCAGATTTAGTGCCTATTTTACTTACCCTACAGACCAATGGTATTAGGCTACCTGTGGTTTTAAAAAGCTTAAGTTAGATAAGATTTCAGTCAATTTACCCCTTCCACCTCCCTACCACCCCGCACCCACTTTAGAAAAATATTTAATAGACTTTGAATAATTTGTTTAATTTTATTTAAAGCCAAAGGAGGCTATTTTGAGGGAAATTATGTTGAATATTATTTGTAAATAAAACATTTTTTGTAGGTAGAAAGTGAAAAAAATGTTGTTTTTTTTCCGTTTTTTTTTTAAACCTAATACCTAATACTTTTGGCCTGTTCTGTATATATGTAAAGTAAAAATACATTTAAACATATAGTACTGGATAATATTTTCTCTTATTACATGCCTCTTTGTAAAGAAATTGCTAACCAATAAGATCAGTCACTCACACGCTTGTTATGACAGCCAGAAATGTAAATTAATGTTGTGACTTCTGATCACTGCTGAGTGGGACTGGAATTTGGCAGGACGGCACAGTGGAAAGGAATTTGATTTTTTATAAGTTTCCTCTGAGCAGTGTTGCTGCAATAATTAACTTGTCTCTTATTATTTCTGAGAACCATTTACTGTAAGTACAATCTGCTGTAAACCACTTCAGGGAGAAACTAAAGTTGGCCTGGTTCCAGCTCTACTGTGAGAAAAGGCTATAATGAGCCAGCCTGGTTCCAGCTCTACAGTGGGAAAGGGCTATAATGAGCCAGCCTGGTTCAGCTCTACAGTGGGAAAGAGCTATAATGAGTTAGCCTGGTTCCAGCTTTACAGTGGGGAAAGGGCTATAATGAGCCAGCCTGGTTCAGCTCTACAGTGGGAAAGGGCTATAATGAGCCAGCCTGGTTCAGCTCTACAGTGGGAAAGGGCTATAATGAGTCAGCCTGGTTCCAGCTCTACAGTGGGAAAGGGCTATAATGAGTCAGCCTGGTTCCAGCTCTACAGTGGGAAAGAGCTATAATGAGCCAGTCTGGTTCAGCTCTACAGTGGGAAAGAGCTATAATGAGCCAGCCTGGTTCAGCTCTACAGTGGGAAAGGGCTATAATGAGTCAGCCTGGTTCCAGCTCTACAGTGGGAAAGGGCTATAATGAGTCAGCCTGGTTCAGCTCTACAGTGGGAAAGGGCTATAATGAGCCAGCCTGGTTCAGCTCTACAGTGGGAAAGAGCTATAATGAGCCAGCCTGGTTCAGCTCTACAGTGGGAAAGAGCTATAATGAGCCAGCCTGGTTCAGCTCTACAGTGGGAAAGGGCTATAATTAGCCAGCCTGGTTCAGCTCTACAGTGGGAAAGAGCTATAATGAGCCAGCCTGGTTCAGCTCTACAGTGGGAAAGGGCTATAATGAGCCAGCCTGGTTCAGCTCTACAGTGGGAAAGAGCTATAATGAGCCAGCCTGGTTCAGCTCTACAGTGGGAAAGAGCTATAATGAGCCAGCCTGGTTCAGCTCTACAGTGGGAAAGAGCTATAATGAGCCAGCCTGATTCAGCTCTACAGTGGGAAAGGGCTATAATGAGTTAGCCCCTTCGATTCTCTCTGATGGCCAGGCTTGTTCTCGGTGGGTTTAAAAAGGAAGGAAACATTTTTCCCTAAACCCAATGTTCCAAAACTACCTCCACCACTGGCTCCTCAATGCCTGCAGCTTCAGGTTGATGCATTATGTGTAATTGAAAATGAATTTGCAGCCGTCTGTCAGAGTGTGGTTGTGTTCAGATGGATTCCACTTCTATAAATTATTCAAGAGCCAAGGTTTTAATCAAATGAAACTTTAAACGTGCTTGTTTAACGCTGATGCTAATTTATGAGTAACCTGACAGGTTCTCGTCTGCTTCATTCTTCCTTGTATGTTTTCCAACGGTAAACAATGATGGAATCCTGCGGAAATGCTTGTTTGTGAATTTGAATTGACAGGGTGAGTTTTGCCTTTAATTCCGATCCATTCTGCTGTCGTGTTGTGTTCCGCATGTCAGAGGTGTGGAGGAATTGACTGTGTCATTCAGTCAAGGTAAAACGTTCATCACTGCTAGCGCGAAACACACACCGTGGAATCGTCGCCCTGGGTGAAAAATGTTTCACCGGGAACCCAAACAAAGCACCCCCTTAATATGCATCTATTCAAGGATAAAGTCGCTTTCAGCTATTTATTTGTTTATATTTATAAGGCAAAATCCGCAACGCCCGCAGTGTCGCATTTATTTGACTTGGACACCTGTCACCCGGAGGGAGGGAGGAAACAGAGCTGTGGAATCTGGGGGGCAGTCCAACCGCTTATTTTCTTACCTCCTCGCTTCTTTTCCTTGCCTCCTTTCCTCACTTCCTTTCTTAGTATGGATGGCCAAACAGGCCAAATGTACGTGAAGTTGACGTCTGGAATCACGCGGTGTCGATGTTGGCTCATTCCATTTGCTTATTTTATCTCCTTGATTCATTTTCTTGCTCTGAGCTCTACACACTGGAGGATGCAAGGAAAGGGAGCAAGGAAAGGACACAAGGATGAAGAAATCGAGGAAACGAGCACAGGGAAATTGAAACGTCCTTCCTTTCAAGTTTAAAAACACATCAGTTGCAGATATGGCAGATGGGGAAAGGTGGATCCACAGGCTGATCATTATACGTCATGCGTTCCACAAAGGATGCACTCAAGCTTCTCATTCGAGGACCGCAGAGACAAAGGACAAATAAAATTAGCAATTGGAACGCACCCACGCTGACAACGCGTGCTTCCATATGTCAAGTTCAGGTGTCTTTGACCCGTTTGGCGTTACATACTAGGAGAGGAGGCAAGGAAAGGAAGGGAGGAAGAAAGAAAACAGGCAGTTGGAACGCCCCCCTGGCCTTGGAAGGCGCGGAGCCTCAGTGATCTCCTCAGATTGTGATTGCTTCTCTTTCAGCCCTTTTGTCTATAACAGAGGCCCCATGTAGGTGCGCGCAGGTACTGAGGCCGCGCACACAGACACACACATATCCACATGCGTGCGTGCACGTACACACACATCTACAGCGGGAGTGAATCAGCGAGCTTAACTATGCTGCTTTCTGTGCCTCCAATGAGATCTTTGAAACATCACACTCTCTCAGCCTAAACTCCTGAACACTAATGTAAGACATCGAAACCACTCAAAACACTCAAAATGCTTCTTCAAAGAGTGATTCATTAGAACTGGGGATGATACCATCGTTCTTTAATGTTCGATCACCCAACATTTTTGAGAGGGCATAAACTCACAAAATCAAAATTTTGATAGTTTATGTCCAGCTTATGTTTTTGTTTCTTTGTTTGTTTCCCATATTTTGCTACTAATAGTGACAGTGTTCCAGCATGGAGTGTAAAACACGCTGTAAATATTTCAGAAGCGTATCGTGCTAAATGATGTTGTTGTGAATCTATCAGGATTACAATGATGATATATAGTTCAGAATGAGCAAGTGGATCTGTACTGTACCCCACATCTCATTTTCAGTCATGGAGATGAAGCTGTGCTTTGCAGCATGTGTAAGTATTATATGTCTTACAGTATATTTATAAAATACACTAAATATTCCTTCTGATTCCAAATGCACCGATGAGAACAAAGGCTAAAACCAAGACTAGGCACTCGCTGCTCTTTAATGTGTGAACAATCCATGCGAGGAAACACCTGAGCAACAGTTAACACCTGTCAGTCATCTGTTAATTACTTTTGCACAGCAGAAAATGGGGGATTCATCGCAAAAAGTGCTGTTTCTGTAAGATGGTAAAACATATACTCAAGTGTACGGGGGCCTAGCAAAGAGTTTTTCGCCGCCTGAAGCAATATAGCTCTGGGGCCCCCAGTTTTAATAAAACAAATTGATTTGTTTTTAACTGCGGGCCCCCCAAAGCTGTGTGTCCCCCCCCCCCCCCCCCAAAGCTGTGGGCTCCTAGAATCGTCTCCACCTTCCACCCCCCTAGCGATGGCCCTGCCCATATCCATGTATTGATGTTAAATCCATACGCCTTTGGTATATAGCCATATATATACTGCCATGTCACTTTACCGTTACCATACTTTCAGAAAGCACTGTAGAGCACTATATATATACTGTGGAGGTCTTCCTTGGCCTACCAGGCTCTTTGTGATTTCTGAGCTCATCAGTGCTGCCCTTCTTCTTAATGATGTTCCAAACAGTTGATTTTGGCATAACGGCATCCTTGACTGTCAGTGGCACAACTCTGGTGACAAGGGCTAATAACAGACCCCAAAAGCAATAAAAATCTTAGAATACAGATTAGATACTGAAAGCTCTCTTATATCTGCACCAAGGAAGCAACTGAACCCTTCTGACTAATCTGAACCACCTGTAAGGGGGCTAAGTACTGGGTATTAAAAACCTAATGCACTTTCTACATGGTGTGACCAGAATGTGTTCAATTACCTTTTAATAGAAACTGGGAGTCTACCCTTTAACCACGTTTGAATTGTTTGATTACAAATCTAAAATTGTGGATTGCTGAGCCAAATCTAGAAAAAATATCCTTTTGTCCCAAGCATTATGGAGTTCAGTGTATATATGTGTGTGTGTTTATGGATCTTAATAGGGTTACTTAACGCCAGGCCAGTGCTATCTCAATTATGGCATGCACAATCGGGTCAGTTTACTCAGTCCAGTTCTGGCGTGTCATTTAAACCGAGTTTGGCCAGCTGAAAATGAGCCAAAGCTATTTGTTCTGGCCTGCCGAAACGGACCAGGGTCCCTTCCGGTCTTTTCTGCTACCTGGCACTGGCTGAACCGAACTCCTATCACCTGCACAGCAAGCCAAGTAATCGCCAACAAAGATTCTAATGCTGAGATGTAGCAGCAACTATCTTCTCCATGTAGCTCAGATGTGCATTGTGGGTAAACGTACAACACTCTCCCACTGTGGTAATATCTTGTCTCTGTTTTACTATCTCTGGCACCAGCTGACTCATAGAAGGAACTAACAACACGGGAAGGGGCGAGGTCGTTGTCATAACTGGAAGGATGCTTGTGACTCGTGTAATCCGAAACCATCGTGACCATGTGAGAGAGGTGAGCAGTGCCAATGCGGCTAGTTTGCGAGATGCCACTGATCTGTGGGAAATCCCCCTTTTCTTAACTATCCATGGTAACATCTGTGCCTTTATAAAACCAGACTGTTGAGAACTCAATCGATAATGTCGTTAACATTACATTTCCCGGGATCTTGACTCTGTTGGTTTGTTGCAGCATACCTGTCCTGCGGCATATTGTAGGCAACATGAGTAGCCTGTAAGGAGAGCCCGTACAGTATGTATGTGCTGCGTATGTAGCCTGTAAGGAGAGCCGTACAGTATGTATGCGCTGTGTATGTAGTATGTAGCCTGTAAGGAGAGCCCGTACAGTATGTATGTGCTGCGTATGTAGCCTGTAAGGAGAGCCCATACAGTATGTATGTGCTGTGTATGTAGCCTGTAAGGAGAGCCCATACAGTATGTGTGTGCTGCGTATGTAGCCTGTAAGGAGAGCCTGTACAGTTTGTATGTGCTGTGTATGTAGGCAGTATGTGTAGCCTGTAAGGAGAGCCCATACAGTATGTATGTGCTGCGTATGTAGCCTGTAAGGAGAGCCCGTACAGTATGTATGTGCTGTGTATGTAGGCAGCATGCGTAGCCTGTAAGGAGAGCCCGTACAGTATGTATGTGCTGTGTATGTAGGCAGCATGCGTAGCCTGTAAGGAGAGCCCGTACAGTATGTATGTGCTGTGTATGTAGGCAGCATGTGTAGCCTGTAAGGAGAGGTACAAGCTGACAAGAGCTTTACTGAGATCCCTAGCCAGGCATTCAGAACAGAGAAGTTGAGAGAGAGCAGTAGTAGCGCTGAGAGCAGTAGGGCTGAGAGTAGTAGACACAGAGAGAGCAGTAGGGCTGAGAGCAGTAGGGCTGAGAGTAGTAGACACAGAGAGAGCAGTAGGGCTGAGAGAGCAGTAGACACAGAGAGAGCAGTAGGGCTGAGAGCAGTAGACACAGAGAGAGCAGTAGGGCTGAGAGCAGTAGACACAGAGAGAGCAGTAGGGCTGAGAGCAGTAGACACAGAGAGATCAGTAGGGCTGAGATCAGTAGGGCTGGGAGCAGTAGACACAGAGAGAGCAGTAGGGCTGAGAGCAGTAGGGCTGAGAGAGCAGTAGACACAGAGAGAGCAGTAGGGCAGAGAGCAGTAGACACAGAGAGATCAGTAGGGCTGAGAGAGCAGTAGACACAGAGAGAGCAGTAGGGCAGAGAGCAGTAGACACAGAGAGATCAGTAGGGCTGAGAGCAGTAGACACAGAGAGATCAGTAGGGCTGAGAGCAGTAGACACAGAGAGATCAGTAGGGCTGAGAGAGCAGTAGACACAGAGAGAGCAGTAGGGCTGAGAGCAGTAGACACAGAGAGAGCAGTAGGGCTGAGAGCAGTAGACACAGAGAGAGCAGTAGGGCTGAGAGCAGTAGACACAGAGAGAGCAGTAGGGCTGAGAGCAGTAGACACAGAGAGATCAGTAGGGCTGAGAGCAGTAGGGCTGAGATCAGTAGGACTGGGAGCAGTAGACACAGAGAGAGCAGTAGGGCTGAGAGCAGTAGGGCTGAGAGAGCAGTAGACACAGAGAGAGCAGTAGGGCAGAGAGCAGTAGACACAGAGAGATCAGTAGGGCTGAGAGAGCAGTAGACACAGAGAGAGCAGTAGGGCTGAGAGCAGTAGACACAGAGAGATCAGTAGGGCTGAGAGCAGTAGACACAGAGAGAGCAGTAGGGCTGAGAGAGCAGTAGACACAGAGAGAGCAGTAGGGCTGAGAGAGCAGTAGACACAGAAAGCAGTAGGGTTGAGAGTAGACACCGAGAGATCAGTAGGGCTGAGAGTAGACACAGAGAGATCAGTAGGGCTGAGAGTAGACACAGAGAGAGCAGTAGGGCTGAGAGTAGACACAGAGAGATCAGTAGACTGAGAGAGCAGTAGGGCTGAGAGAGCAGTAGACACAGAGAGAGCAGTAGGGCTGAGATCAGTAGGGCTGAGAGTAGTAGACACAGAGAGAGCAGTAGGGCTGAGATCAGTAGGGCTGAGAGTAGTAGACACAGAGAGAGCAGTAGGGCTGAGAGAGCAGTAGACACAGAGAGATCAGTAGGGCAGAGAGCAGTAGACACAGAGAGAGCAGTAGGGCAGAGAGCAGTAGACACAGAGAGAGCAGTAGGGCAGAGAGCAGTAGACACAGAGAGAGCAGTAGACTGAGAGCAGTAGACACAGAGAGAGCAGTAGACTGAGAA
The DNA here is from genome assembly GCA_025169545.1 of Anguilla japonica. NCBI lineage: Eukaryota > Metazoa > Chordata > Actinopteri > Anguilliformes > Anguillidae > Anguilla > Anguilla japonica. The sequence goes on from CM045896.1 coordinate 41,690,984, forward strand.
GACTAAACCACACTGAATTAGGTGCACCCCTATGGGTTGCTTTTGAAATGACTCTGGACTCTATGACTTCCTAAAACTAGACTAGTGGAAGCACAGGCACACACTCGCATACACACACACACATTCACACATGCATACACACACACACGATGAGAGAGAGAGAGAGAGAGAGAGAGAGAGAGAGAGAGAGAGAGAGAGAGAGAGAGAGAGAGAGAGAGAGAGAGAGAGAGAGAGAGAGAGAGAATGCAGAATGCTCATTGTAAGGATTTAAAAGCCATCTTCCTGACAGGCAAATCTTGTTCACCAAATTGTGTGTGTGTTTTTTTTTTTTTTTTTTTTTTTTGAGTGTGTGTTCTCATGTTTCTGAATTGTGATTCTGGGGATTTGTGTTGAGGGAACAAATATGATTTGGGGAAACAATGAGAGTGGAAACGAAAGAAAAAGGAAAGCAATTATAAAACGATAGTCCATCTTCCTCCTCCATAATTGAATCTAATCATGCTGACAAAGAAGAAAAAAACACCTACTAATCAAGCCAAAGGAATGTAAAAAATTGAATAAAGATTTTGTTTCCATGGAGACAGGCTACATTCAACAAGTTGCCGTGGAAATGTGTTTGTGTGCTTTCTGTCATTTTGACGTGGCAAATCCCTTAATACTAGCAGCAATGACAACAGCAACTAAACAACAATATTGTTTAAAATATATATTATGCATACTTAAATAAAACACACATTTAGCTTCACTGTCACTGAATGTGCAGTACGCTAGTTTGTGACAGAAGCAATACTTCAATAAAAGGGGCATTGCATTGCATTTTTCACTATATTCTCAGGGTGATACTGTATTTACTTATTTACTTAATTATGTTGCATACGGTAAGTGTCAATTTGGGTTTAGGAAAGGTATTATTTGCAGTCTCTCAAATTGCTCACTAAGCAAAAAAACTGAGGTGTAGCAATTTCAATTAGCCATAACCTTTCACATTTTAGATCACAATTGTTGTTACCAAGGCAATCCAGGCTGAACAAAATCTGAAATTTGAAATTGTAAAGTTATGTAAATGCATTTCTTCTGATATCATTAGAGAGGGGACAATAGTGAAGAAGGCCGCTCTTCTTCGTTGGTGCTATCCCATGCTCCCGTGCTCTGGGAGGACTTCAGGGCACCATGCCTCGAAGGCAGGCGCAGCAGAGAGTGACTGATCGCTGGCCCAGCGGCCCTCTGGGATACGCATCTGGCAGCGCATTAAGGCCGGTCCTGATGCGCCTTTCCAGAGAAACCCCCGGGGTGCAGCTGCTGCTCGTTTCAGGTTCCAGATCTCAGCGGTTTGAATGTGAATCAGTGTCTCCAGAGTATGTTTCTGACTGTGAATCAGTGTCTCCAGAGCATGTTTCTGACTGTGAATCAGTGATTCAGAGCATGTTTCTGACTGTGAATCAGTGTCTCCAGAGCATGTTTCTGACTGTGAATCAGTGTCTCCAGAGTATGTTTCTGACTGTGAATCAGTGATTCAGAGCATGTTTCTGACTGTGAATCAGTGATTCAGAGCATGTTTCTGACTGTGAATCAGTGTCTCCAGAGCATGTTTCTGACTGTGAATCAGTGTCTCCAGAGCATGTTTCTGACTGTGAATCAGTGTCTCCAGAGCATGTTTCTGACTGTGAATCAGTGATTCAGAGCATGTTTCTGACTGTGAATCAGTGATTCAGAGCATGTGTCTGACTGTGAATCAGTGATTCAGAGCATGTTTCTGACTGTGAATCAGTGTCTCCAGAGCATGTTTCTGACTGTGAATCAGTGATTCAGAGCATGTTTCTGACTGTGAATCAGTGATTCAGAGCATGTTTCTGACTGTGAATCAGTGATTCAGAGCATGTGTCTGACTGTGTGAATCTCCAGAGCATGTTTCTGACTGTGAATCAGTGTCTCCAGAGCATGTTTCTGACTGTGAATCAGTGTTTCCAGAGTGTGTTTCTGACTGTGAATCAGTGTTTCCAGAGCGTGTTTCTGATTGTGAATCAGTGTCTCCAGTGTATGTTTCTGACTGTGAATCAGTGTTTCCAGAGCGTGTTTCTGATTGTGAATCAGTGTCTCCAGTGTATGTTTCTGACTGTGTGAAACAGTGTTTCCAGAGCAATGGTTGGCAAGGTTGGCAAGGTTGGCAAGCTTTGTATTTTTCACCATTTTATTTTTTGTTGTGTTTTTGATATTGTCCTAATCTGAAGAGCTTTGAAGCCATTTCAGGATTTTCCTTAATATCATGGCAACTTAATAAAACCTGTGTCAGAAACCTGATCAGAAAATAGGGAAACTGATTTCAGTTTGCTATAAAAAAGGAAGCTGGTAGTGGTGCCTTTCTTGCCTTTTCCCCTGAACTGTGTTGAGGACATTGGCATTTATATTTAGCCATGTATCGTCATGGTTTCTGGCTTCTTTAGCAGATGGATTCTGTCATGTTGGCTCAGGACTGAAATCGGCATGGTAACTCAGGTCTGGAGTGCCTTCTGATGACTGTTCCGCTTTCTGTCAGTAACACTGCTTTGCTTTCTGACAGTACTGCTGCTCTGCGTTCTGTCAATACTGCTGCTCTGCTTCCTGTCAGTACTCCTGCTCTGCTTTCTGACAGTACTGCTGCTCTGCTTTCTGTCAGTACTCCTGCTCTGCGTTCTGTCAATACTGCTGCTCTGCTTTCTGTCAGTAACACTCTGTCAGTACTGCTGCTCTGCTTTCTGTCAGTACCACTGCTCTGCTTTCTCTCAGTACTGCTGGTCTGCTTTCTGTCAGTACTGCTGCTCTGCTTTTTGTCAGTAACCCTCTGTCAGTACTGCTGCTCTGCTTTCTGTCAGTACCACTGCTCTGCTTTCTGTCAGTACCGCTGCTCTGCTATCTGTCAGTACCACTGCTCTGCTTTCAATCAGTACTGCTGCTCTGCTTTCTTTCAGTACCACAGCTCTGCTTTCTGTCAGTACTGCTGCTCTGCTTTCTGTCAGTACCATTGCTCAGCTTTCTGTCAGTACTGCTGCTCTGCTTTCTGTCAGTATTGCTGCTCTGCTTTCAGTCAGTAACTCTGTTTTGCTTTCTGTCAGTACCACTCTGTCAGTAACTCTGTTCTGCTTTCTGTGTGTACTGCTGCTCTGCTTTCTGTCAGTAACTCTGTTCTGCTTTCTGTGTGTACTGCTGCTCTGCTTTCTGTCAGTACTGCTTCTCTGCTTTCTGTCAGTACTACTACTTTGCTTTCTGTCAGTACTGCTGCTCTGCTATCTTTCAGTACCACTGCTCTGCTTTCTGTCAGTACCACTGCTCTGCTTTCTTTCAGTACCACTGCTCTGCTTTCTGTCAGTAACACTCTGTCAGTACCACTGCTCTGCTTTCTGTCAGTACCGCTGCTCTGCTTTCTGTCAGTACTGCTGCTCTGCTTTCTTTCAGTACCACAGCTCTGCTTTCTGTCAGTACCATTGCTCAGCTTTCTGTCAGTACCACTGCTCTGCTTTCTGTCAGTACCACTGCTCTGCTTTCTGTATGTACTGCTGCTCTGCTTTCTGTCAGTAACTCTGTTCTGCTTTCGGTGTGTACTGCTGTTTTGTTTGGTTCAGCCTTTCAGCTGATTCTGGTTTTCCCTTGGGGAAGACTATGGTGAGTTTCTCATCTTTGCTCACCTGTCTCTGTTTCCCTCTTAGCCAATCACTACCCAGCATGATGATTAAGTGTGTTACCATACGACAGGCATAGGTCACAAAAATCTGCTCAAAATGACTGCTCCACTCTTTGCACATGCCTAATGAATTTAGGATTCCTTCTCGGACCCTAAATAAATAAATAAATAGTGTAACATTTCTGCCGAGTTGCACAGAACGTATGAAGCTTCTGTGTCTCCACATTTGTAACCATCTCTTCAGCTGGTTGTAGGTTCTTAATACAACATGTCAGTGGAAGCATACGTGTGTGCTTAATGATGGGGTGCACTCTTATTGGAGCATACCAGCTGTATATCCGACACATTTGCCATTTGCAATACACCAACTGTTTATAGAATTTTCTGGGTAAATATTTGTAATATATTTTTTACGTATACATGTGCCTGTATAAGTGTGTTTATGTGTGTGTGTGTGAGACTGTGTGTGTGCGTGTGTGTGAGTATGAGACTGTGTGTGTGTGTGGTGGGGACTGTGTGTGTATAACTGTGTGAGTGTGAGACTGTGTGTATAAAGTGTGTGTGAGTGTGAGACTGAGTGTGTGTGTGTGTGTGTGTGTGTGTGTGAGACTGTGTGTGTGTGTGTGTGTCTGTGTGTGGTGTGAGATACTGTGTGGGTGTGTGTGTGTGTGTGTTTGTGTGTGTGTGCATGTGTGTGTGTGTATGAAACTGTGAGTGTGAGACTGTGTGTGTGTGTGAGTGTGTGAGACTGTGTGTGTGTGTGTGTGTGTGTGTGTGTGCTCGTGTATGTGTGTGTGTGTGTGTGTGTGTGTGTGTGTGTGAAACTGTGTGTGTATAAATGTATGTATTGTATGTGATGTGTGGTGTGTATCCTCCTTGCCCTTGGTCCAGCTGACACAGCAGATCAGATTTGTCTTCTCTACCTGCGGCCATCTTGCCATTCATCTCTCAGCTGATTGGTTCCTCTTCACAGCACCTCTGACTCTGCCTTGCAGGAAATGCATTGACTGAGAGTAAAAGGCTAGGCCTGTAAAATAAACGCTGTTTTTATGCTTAAGATCAATGGTTGCATCAACAACAACCATCAGAATGAACTGGACAGACTCCATTTGTGAACTAATGCTGCCTGTTCGGATGTCCATTGCTACCTTTGCGCACAAACCAAATCTTTTTTGAGGCTCGCTCATTTTGGATGTTGTTTTTGTGAGCCACGCGCTCACTCATTATGAGAAGCTGTTTTTGAAAAGAATTTTAAATTCTGGGTTTCTTTGTCTTTCGTTACTGTTCATTACCGAGCACACAGTCGGCAGCAGAGCACCAAAAATTGCCGCCCCGCCCGTTGCTGTGCTGTGATTTATTCAGGATTTTCTACCATTTTATACTTTTAGTAAATCTCAGCATAGGAATTTAAGGGATAATCAGCCCTGGGAATGCATTAACCTGAAGCAAAAGCTCCGCTCTCTTTGATGTTTTCATATATCAATATAATAAATAGTCCAAAAGAATAAAAATAAAGATTTTTTTGTTTTATTTTTTTAAGTTGCATTTCCTTGCTTGCATTAAAATTCACGTGATCTATCAATGTTCTAGGGGGAAGTACAATCTACAATATTAGGACAATAATTCAAAGTGCAATCAGTGCTGGAATGGAGGTACATGTAACGTGAGTGTCATGAAAGAGAGGAATTTAAGTGAAATGATACACAGAGCGGTGGCAGTTAGTCCAGTATAGTCTAAAGAGATGCGTCTTCAGACCACAACGTAGGATGGGCAGTAACTGAGTGGTTTGTAGAGGGGCAGGGAGTTTGTTCCACCACTGGGGAGTTAGGGTGGAGAAGCTCTGTGATAGGGATGAGCGAGAACCCTTTACCCGGATGGGAGGAGGTGCAAGGTGCCCTGCTGCTGCTGTAGAGTGGAGTGGTCGAGCAGATGTATAGAATTGAAACATGTCCTATAAGTAGGCGGGGGCTGTCCCGTTGGCTGCAGTGTAGGCAAGGGTCAGGACTAATCAGGACTCAGACCAACCTGAGACACCAGGTGAGTTAGACCTATAACTAATGAGTGGCATTAATCCATCAATTATGGGCCAGGGTGTATTCCTGCCTCTAGCCTAATGCATGCTGGGATAGTACACACACCCAATGACCCTGAGCAGGAATAAGTGGGTTAGATAATAGATGGATGGATGATAAGTCAATTATGTGTGTTTGGGGGTGGGGGGGGGGGGTGTATTGTGGTCACTGGCCAACTTTGATTTTAGAGTATTGTTTAAGTATTGCCTAAACTATTGCTTACTTTTTTCTCAATGAAAATAATGCATGAACAAGGAGATTATAGCTTCTTTTTTCAGTATTTCTTTGTCAAGGCGTGGGTGTAAAACAGTCACGGTGCAGGACCTTGACTGCAAAGCACAGGAAGAAAAACTGCCCTCTTCAAAGACAAAAAAAAATCACTAATTTTAAACCAGCTGACTGGTCAGCCGTGTGCTGCTGCCTGGAAGGGGTATCACCATGGGTCCTATGAAAGGCACAGTCCTTTATCTTGTCCTCTGGAAGAACCGCCAGAATATTGTTTACACCAGGGGCGCCCAATCTTATCCGATTAAGAGCTGGTGAGGGTGCAGGCTTTTGTTTTAGCTGGGCACTGAGACACCTGGTTCTACTTATCACTGAAGGCCGCGATTAGTTAACTTGTTGAATCAGATGCCGGGGTGCTGGGACGAAATTAAAAGCTCCGCCAACACCAGCCCTTTTTTGGATAGGACTGGACGCCCCTGTTCGACACGCACCGTGAGGATTCCGGGACATTACGCTTCCAGAGTCTCCAGACCCCAGGAGCAGCCCCGCCTCCAAACTTGTGCCGCACCCTCCTCCAGACTGGACGCTGAGCCAATCCCACCCCCCACCCCCCTCCCCGCGCGCGATAGGTGAGTCCTTTAATGGCGTCTCTGCAGCGGACCCTCTTAAGAACGCGGCCGAGGAGCTGGGGAAGCACTCAGTAATTACGCGTGCAGAACAGCAGGTAGGGTCTTCTTTGGGGATGAAAATCACCGCTCTGCTCAGCTCTGCTGGCGGATGTCTTAATAACGCACGGGGTGCTAATTGTTTTATTCTTGTCAGCAAGATCGTCTCATGGTTCCTGAGCTCCATCCAAAATAGCCACTATCAGCGGGTCTGGAAAGAACATGTGTGCGTGTGTGTGTGTGAGTGTGTGAGTGTGTGTACATGTGTGTGCGCGTGTGTGTGCATATGTGTGTGTGTGTGTGTGTGTGTGTGCGTATGTGACTGTGTGAGTGTGTGTGTGCATGCGTGTGTCTGTGTGTGTGTGCGTTTGTGTGTCTGCATGTGTGTGTGTTTATGTGTTTGTGAGTGTGCATGTGTATATGTGTGTGTGTGTGTGTGTGTGAGTGTGTGTACATGTGTGTGTGTGAGTGTACGTGTGTGTGTGTGTGTGTCTGTGCGTGTGAGCGTGCATGTGTGTGTACATGTGTGCACGTGCATGTGTGTGTACATAGGTTCTTGTTAAAAAGTGCTTGAATGCGAATCCACTCCATCTAAAAAATGAGCTGAATTCAGCAAAAAGCCTGCTGCCTGTGTCTGCCATGCTCATCTGGAGGACAGCAGTGTTTGAGTGAGCAGGTCCCGATGCAGCTGCAGGGCCTTCTGGGAGACACACTGTCAGGAAGTATCACCAACGGCTTCCTGTACTCCCTCTCCTTAAACGGCCTCCTGGACACACCCTGCACCCTGACCTGATCTGGGATACCAGACTCTTGTGAAATCTGCTCTGGTGAAACCTGCTCTGGTGAAACCAGGCTCTGGGGAAACCAGACTCTGGGGAAACCTGCTCTGGGGAAACCAGACTCTGGGGAAACCTGCTCTGGGGAAACTGGGCTCTGGTGAAACCTGCTCTGGTGAAACCAGGCTCTGGGGAAACCAGACTCTGGGGAAACCAGGCTCTGGGGAAACCAGGCTCTGGGGAAACCAGACTCTGGGGAAACCTGCTCTGGGAAACCAGCTCTGGTGAAACCAGGCTCTGGGGAAACCAGACTCTGGGGAAACCAGGCTCTGGGGAAACCAGACTCTGGGGAAACCTGCTCTGGGAAACCTGCTCTGGGGAAACCGGCTCTGGTGAAACCTCCTCTGGTGAAACTGGGCTCTGGAGAAACCAGACTCTGGGGAAACCTGCTCTGGGAAACCTGCTCTGGGGAAACCAGACTCTGGGGAAACCTGCTCTGGGAAATCTGCTCTGGTGAAACCAGACTCTGGAGAAACCTGCTCCGGTGAAACCTACTCCGGTGAAACCAGACTCTGGGGAAACCTGCTCTGGGGAAACCAGACTCTGGGGAAACCTGCTCTGGGGAAACTGGGCTCTGGGGAAACCTGGTCTGGTGAAACCTACTCCGGTGAAACCAGACTCTGGGGAAACCTGCTCTGGGGAAACCAGACTCTGAGGAAACCTGCTCTGGTGAAACCTACTCCGGTGAAACCAGACTCTGGGGAAACCTGCTCTGGGGAAACCAGACTCTGGGGAAACCTGCTCTGGGGAAACTGGGCTCTGGGGAAACCTGGTCTGGTGAAACTGGGCTCTGGAGAAACCTGCTATGGGGAAACTGGGCTCTGGGGAAACCTGCTCTGGGGAAACTGGGCTCTGGGGAAACCTGCTCCGGTGAAACCAGACTCTGGGGAAACCTGCTCTGGGGAAACCTGCTCTGGTGAAACTGGGCTCTGGTGAAACCGGGCTGCTGGGACTGCATGGAACCACCGGATATGCAGCATGAAATCAATCATTAGGCTTTCATTTAGTACAGAAGACCTGGTCATGTTCATTATTTATTTATTTATTCAATTAATTATTATTATGATTATTATTACTACTACTACTTCAACTTCCTATTTCTGGTGTCACTCCCCGTGAGGAGAAGCCAGTTAAATATCACGCCTGAAAGAAGGATTCTGCAGTAGGGCATGGACAGGTGAGGCCACCTGTTCAGAAGACTTTTGGGTAAAACACTTACGCCGTTGTCACGGTGACCTGGCCATCAGCCACTTCCCAGCCACTTCCCTTCCCTTTTATGGCATCACAGCTGGTCTGTTAAAAAGCCCTGTTTGGGTCGTTGTGTTTCGCACGAGGATCAGATCGGTCTACTCACCTCGGTAAATGCACAAGCAAAAACCGCCATTTCCTAAGTCCAATAAGTGCAAAGTTTTTGCTGAAGAGAGTGTGAAATTCAGTTATTATTTTCTTATTTAAAGTGATTCCCTTGTTCTTCCTCCTCCTCGCTTTCTTAACCCAGTGTTGTACACCACGAGAGTGCGGGAAATGATCATACCCTTAAGATAATGAAAAGGAGGGAAAGAAAACATGAACTTACTGAGAACAGTCGCTACAAATTAAAATTCGAGTAACGAAGCTATAATTATTTTGGCATACCACTGCAAACTGTAAACGGCACTGTACCACAAGACCTTGAATAAGACAAGAAGTCAAAACAAATCGCTGCCATCGGTTGAGGCTTCCTCTGGTGTCTGTAAGTCTCTCCAGAGCCTCCAAGCTCCCTCCGGCCACCCTGTTCTCCACTATAAGGCTCATGTCTATTTCAGCTACTTAAGTCATTTGTATTATTTTTCCTCTTATTGATAAATAGATCAGTGGACCAGCCCTGGCCTGGAGAGCAGCAGGGAGCACCGCCGTTTGCTACTCACCGCCGTGCCATTGATCGATCGCAGCCGCTGATCACAAAGGTACCTGTCCTCACCTGCTTACCTGGATGCGAAAGTGTAGTCGCAAGCTCCCTTTGCGCTTTCCCATGTCCACAATTCCCGTTGTGTAATATCTCTCTGTCTCTCTCTCTGTTGTTAGGAGTGCACAGGTTGTGCTAGTTGGCACATGTTCTGTTGCCAGTGTCACATGCCAGCTGCATTGTGTCAGAGATATGAACTAAAGTGGCCATTATCCGTAATTATGTCTGAGGTAAAGGGCGGCAGTAGACAGCCGCATTAAAAAATGATAGTTCAGACCCGGGCCTGGTGCTCCATTAAGGGGTCACGATGTCCATCCTTTGTTTATAAATGGAGCTCTTCATAGAACAAATGTGCCGCTGTGTATGCGCTGTGCTGTAGCGGTTCCAACCGAACCAACTCAACTAAAGCTATATCTCCAGAGAACCAGCTGTGCGCTGGGCCACGCCATTATACTAACTTTGGGTATACATGTAAGCACTGCACAATTGTGAAGTGGTATGATTATCGCTAAAACGATGCTTTCATGTGCTGTCGATTCGCCTGTGACCTCCGCATCCACTAATGCGCAGGTATTAGACGCTAATTGCAATGGGTAGTCTGGGTCGCTGTGGGAGCGTTTCATGTGATAGCCCCCAGTAATTCTCTGGGAGTGCTGGGTAAGGTGACTAGGAAGGTGCGGAGGGCACAGTGAACGCACAGATGCAAAAATAAGGGTCATTTCGTCATGTTTCTTGGCAACGCTGAAAAAGCGCTGAATTTTAGCCAGCGATGTAACAACCTTTTTAAGTCTTACATAGCCTAGAAGGTGTGAACGCACACACACACAAACACGCAAGCAGTCCCTTTACGATAGTATTTTTATTTATTTACAACGTTTTCACGAGAACATAACAGATTTGCCGGTACTGTAGAACATGACAGCTCCACGCAGAAGTGTGCAGTGACAAGAAAGGTCCGTAGTCTTTGTAGTGAGGGTCCGTTTACCTCCAGAAGAGGGCGTGCAGGTTTCCCTTGGCGAAGTTGCCGAGAAGGACTCGACCGACTGGTGCACTTCTGTGCTATTTGGAACTGCGAGACGGAGGGAGAGAACTAGGAAGAAAGGAAACCGCATTTTTCCCCCACCGGTTATTTTCACTCGACTGTTCAACCGACATACATTTTAGATCCGTCGGATCAGTTCAGCTTCCGCTAACTGTGGAATGTAAACTGGTAGTCAAGATACTGTAAGCTCCTGTCAAACATTTGGAACGCGTTTTTGCTGAGGAGTTTTTGGTATTTGGTGGTATTCTCTCTTAAAATCTGCCGAGAGGGGAAAAAAAAGAAAGAAAAAAACAACGCCTACGCAATATGACATGATGGATGGCTGGAATGCAAAGAGAACGTTGCGTGTATGTTCTCCAAACTTTATTGTGATTGTTATTCTGGATTAAAATTAACTGGTTTGGGAAATTCTTGAGATTTTTCAACGTTTCAACTCATTCTAATTGTAGGCATTACACTAAACCTTTGCCCTCGGAAAGTATGCGAGTGGATCTTCGTGAAAACTCTGGGCTTATTTCCAGGTTTTATTGGACAAGTGAGGCATGATCCACGGCTGGGCTGCGGGATTGACCAAAAGATACGTGGTTGCGAGACTCGCCTTCGCCCCCGAACTCAGCGGCGGGCAGGTGCGCTTGGAGTCCGCGGCTGCGCGAGGTGGTCGGCTCGTGGATTAGAACGGAACCGTCAGAGAGGAGCGCGAGTCATGCGGGCTCGGGAGGCATGCGCTAGAATGCTCTAAACCTGTGGACAGGACACGGACAAGTACGCGGATATGGGTATGTTATGTATATCTTGTAAATGTATGCGCGCGCGGTCGCGTGTGTATGTGCGGGGTGCCCGTGCGCAAATATGAAGTATCTCCTGCTGTGGAGAGCAATTTAGGCGTACGCGGAATTTTCTGTTACACAAAAACAAGGCATGGCATGCCAATACAGTTTGTGCTGAGTTGATGCCTGGATGAATGAGGTGCTGTATGTGTTGTAAAAATGCAAAAGGCGACCCAACTTGTTGTTGCAGTGATCCGTTAGTTGCAGTCCGCTGTTTGACTTTCGGATTACGTTTGTGTGTTTTTATCCGTATTATTACAATTACTGTATTATAGCAGCGCCAGGTGCACCTCCTATATCGTTAGCACTACATAATGACTCGGTGTGTTTTTTCATCTTAACAGTACAGCTGTGAAGCTAGTCATTCAATGAAATAATCATAAAGAAATACGTTACTGACTAACTGATGTTGAATTCAGTTACTGAAAGAAATATTAGTGTTTTGTGTTTCTGAAAGAGCCCTAGCTAAGTTCAAGCGGGCATTATTAAGCTTTTAGTCCTCGTTTCTCTGGATAATTTGCAAAAGGGAACGGAGAGGAACCGTCGATTAGGATAGGAATGCTAATCAGGGTTAACGTTGGAAGCTGGGCAACTTTTCCGAGCGTGGCTGTGCATAATTATCCGTTGGCTCGTTCGTTGGTCTGATGTCCTGAAACGGGAAAAATGTGTAGGCGAGAATCACGCGCCCGCGCAAACACAGACACACACGTACGCACGCACGCAGCACACACACACACAGTCTTGGCGACTTGACATGTTGCTAGTTGTGACGCTCCCGCTTACAGCAATGCAGCTTTTAGATACTAGAGGATTTTGCGCTTCCTTGACGGCACTGTACAGAAATAAAGGAGGCCAATTATTGGCATTTTGGCAAGACTTTATACCTAGAATACGACATGAACGCGCATAATGTGCATTTAACAGCAAAAATAAATATTCATGCGTGCGTACGTGTATGTGTGTGCTGCTGTTTATATTTGTGCGTACGTGTGTATTTAACCCATTGCATACGAGGTCGGCTTCATAGTGTGTGTGTGTGTGTGAGAGAGAGAGAGAGAGAGAGAGAGTGTCTGAGTGAGTGAGCAGTTTTTATTTATTTATTATTGGTATCAGCCCTGTTCCCTTCTGCCCACAGAAGCCACCGACGCTGGTCTCTGTCACATAGGCAGATTACGAAGTGGGCTGCATTTCAGCTGTGGCAATATATATATATATATATATATATATATATATATATATATATATATATACACACACACACACACACACACACACACACACACACAGCCTCAGCTGGGGAAGGACTGCACATTGCAGACGCAGGCGTCAGTGGGAAACGGAAAGCTCTTAACAGCTCTCCTACCAGGCTTCAGGTCACCAACCCCAATTAATGAGAGCTGATAACTAAGCAAGACTGGTTACTGCGCAATCTGCTCCTTTATTAGTGCGTCATATTGAGTCATTGCGTTTGGTATAGTGTGAACTATTAAAATGTGATTAACATGTAATGTTGTAGAAATCATTATTGCACGTGATATTCTGTCCGTACAGAACACCATGTCTGCAGTCAATTTAATTTTGTGCTCCTTCTATGACGCATGCTTTATACAGCGATACTGTACTAAATATGTGTTGGTTAACGTACGCTAATTCACGGCATTCACCCTGGGACGCTGGTCTGAAAATTCATATTTACATGTGCAATCTTATCCACTGTATTACTGTAATAGACTGCCTGTGTTCGAATCAGTTTTAAAAGCGCGTGCTGCAGATATGTGACCGGCTCCACTCGCTACATTCGCAGCTCGAGGTGCTCCTCGAGATTTATGGCTTTTAAGATGATTAAATATGTGCGCGTGTGCGCGTGGCTCTGCGGCAGTGCGAAACCCTCTGGTTTTTGCTAACCAAAAGTGGCAACCGAGGTAAGAAGAGAATCCATCTCGGCACGTGTAAGAGCCGCGGTCCTCCAGCAGGTGAACTGTAATGTATGGGAATGGGAAAGTAGAAACGGACGATGACCTATAAAGTGAGGGAATGACTCCCTCGTGCTGCCTTGCTACCACATTTAAGGGTTATTTTTATTTTAGACATTTGTTCACTGTTAATTGACTGTTTAAAAATCTGAACATTCTGTAGGCCATTTTATCATTATCTATCTATCTATCTCTGTCTGACTATAAATCAATCTATATTTAGGTTAGTCGTACATAGTCTAAAAACACAGGCTCACCCACATATACAGACACAAACACGTGCACATACATTTCTATTCAGTTTACATTCCAATCAAGACGTGCAATTGCAGTGTGAGAACAATAGGTTGCCAAGTCAATTGTTACAATAAGACTTGTTTGGAACAGTAGCTACCCTGCTGGCTGTTTCTGTGAATCCCTGTGGATTAGTGTGGGTCTCTGGTGGTTCCTGTCTGAGCTGAAGAGGCAGAAAAATTACCCACATTTCTCTTGGGGATGAGCTGTCCAGCATGCCCTGGTGAGTGGAGTCTCTTCCGGACACACTCTGAACATTGGTTTGGGCCATACAGCACACCGTTAGGCTGAACAGCTTGAGTGGAGTTTCGCTGAAAATTGGCAACCCATGATGGAATATGGTTTGGGCCATACAGCACACTGTTAGCCTGAACAGCTTGACTGGAGTTTCACTGAAAATTGGCAATCCATGATGGAATATGGTTTGGGCCATACAGCACACTGTTAGGCTGAACAGCTTGAATGGAGTTTCACTGAATATTGGCAACCCATGATGGAATATGGTTTGGGTCATACAGCACACTGTTAGGCTGAACAGCTTGAGTGGGGTTTCACTGAATATTGGCAACCCATGATGGAATATGGTTTGGGCCATACAGCACACTGTTAGGCTGAACAGCTTGAGTGGAGTTTCACTGAATATTGGCAACCCATGATGGAATATGGTTTGGGCCATACAGCACACTGTTAGGCTGAACAGCTTGAGTGGAGTTTTGCTGAAAATTGGCAACCCATGATGGAATATGGTTTGGGTCATACAGCACACTGTTAGGCTGAACAGCTTGAGTGGAGTTTCACTGAATATTGGCAACCCATGATGGAATATGGTTTGGGCCATACAGCACACTGTTAGGCTGAACAGCTTGAGTGGAGTTTTCGCTGAAAATTGGCAACCCATGATGGAATATGGTTTGGGTCATACAGCACACTGTTAGGCTGAACAGCTTGAGTGGAGTTTCACTGAATATTGGCAACCCATGATGGAATATGGTTTGGGCCATACAGCACACTGTTAGGCTGAACAGCTTGAGTGGAGTTTCGCTGAAAATTGGCAACCCATGATGGAATATGGTTTGGGTCATACAGCACACTGTTAGGCTGAACAGCTTGAGTGGAGTTTCGCTGAAAATTGGCAACCCATGATGGAATATGGTTTGGGTCATACAGCACACTGTTAGGCTGAACAGCTTGAGTGGAGTTTCACTGAATATTGGCAACCCATGATGGAATATGGTTTGGGCCATACAGCACACTGTTAGGCTGAACAGCTTGAGTGGAGTTTCACTGAATATTGGCAACCCATGATGGAACATGGTTTGGGCCATACAGCACACTGTCAGGCTGAACAGCTGAGGTTAGGTTGTTGGATCTGTGGGACACTGCAGAGGAAGACATTACAGAATGTGGACTCGTGGGTAACACCCGCTCTCGCTCGAAGGCTGGAGCTGGAGGCTCACAGACAGCGAATCTGATTGCGGTACGAAGGCACAGCACGCACCGAGGACCTGCCTTTCTGGGAAATGACAGCACTGGCAGCACACAGGCTGAGGAGGCCTCCGTACCGCTGCCTTTCTCAGAAGCGCGGCAGCAGTGACAGCTCGATGGCAGCCCTGATGGGTCTCCCTGTTCCCTGTGGAAGCGATCGACGTACACACGGTGCCTCAGGTGGTCTCTCTCTCTCTCTCCCTGTCGCCCTGCCGCCGGTGCGGCGCGGTCTCGGCCCTTGTGGGTGGCTTTGCGCGGGAGAAGCGGCGCTCAGATCTTCTACACGCCTCGCGTGAATTTTGGCGTAAAACCGAGTTTTGCAAGCATTGATTTTGCACACAGGAACTCTGATGACGGGAAACATGGTGTTCAGATCGCCACCATTTTAGCTTGTTTGCGAACATATTTATTCAAATACTAAGTGGCAGAGAAGGTCACAACATGGGACAGTGGAATTGGGTTTTTTTTTCTTTTACATCTCCTATCTACTTGCCTGTGCCACAGCAGTCAGTGTACTTTGACAAACCGGTTTTGGGTAAAAAAAAAAAAAAAAAGACAGGGATAAAACACCTTGAAATGTAAACCGCTCTTATATATTCATTACACCTTTTCAGGTTTAAGCCAGTGGTTCTTGGATTGATTCTCTTGGACTACCCAACCAGAGACGTAATTACTTCTAGAAAGAAGGTTAGGAACATGTATTAAAAATACTCTTCACTGTACTGGATTACAAGAACGGAGCTGCTTAGATTCTGTATTATCATCCTTTTAAATATAATGGCATCTTAACCCCCTTGTATTTGTCATGTTATGCATGCGCCCGATGTCTACAGAGTCAAAAATGACCCACCCTCACTAGGCTCCCTGTTATAAAGCCTCCTTATTGAATTTTGAACCCTAGATCAATATTTTTCATATAGAAACACAGTGTTTCCCTCAGGTTGAGAATTCATTTGTGCTGGCTGACTCTGTGTGTTGGCGGTGTTTGGGGGGGGGGGGGGGGGTAGTAGGGGGGGTGCTTGCACTATTGGCACATTTGAACAAGCGACAGAGCTCTTTGGCACGGGGAGGGGAGGGGAGGGGGAGAGTAGGCTATTTTTGAAAACACAACGGCACGCAGCCTTTTGCTTAGTGCACCTTTAATTCAATCCCAAATCGTCAAACAATGAAAAGCCCACAAACTAAAACAAGCTGAAATGCTACCGATTATTTAAATTTAACGGCGACTTTTCAGAAAAGGAAGCCCAAACTAGCGGGAGGGGGGACGGGCAGCTCATACTCTCCTCTTCTGATGTTATCCCGGCTAGCTCATTGCTCCCGTCCTTCACGTCTGCCAAACAGACAGGGGAGAGTTGGTACAAATGTAACGCATCGTAAACGTAACACGGGCAATAACTCTTTGTACACTGCTGCTGCAGTAGCGTATCAGTTTCGTACACGCTCAGTTCAGCACAGACAACCTTCCTGGGAAATTTATTTCATTTTTTTAACTGTTTTTGAGGGATATAAGGCATTATTTTTACTTACAGTAAATCAAATCATAAATCATTTTGAGAAGCCATCTGTCCAGTTAGTATTGTTTCCTGAGTCAATTTTAGTGGGTGTTGCTTGTTAGGTGACCAAACAGTGTTGTCCCCGTCTGTCATTGTAACAGCTGTTACAATTGTGCCGCCATGGAGTTGCTATAGCAAACCATGTGCTTTTTTGCTGTTATATGTTTACAGAATACCATCTAAAGAGAAGAGGAGAGGGTTGGTACCCAGGGAGGTCATGGAGAGAGCGCTTCATATTAGGAGATTAGGGATTTTAGATGGTGTTGAATCCCGTCTAGATTTAGTGTCCTTTTGGGGAGACCTTAGGGAATTTTATATGGTGTTTAATATTTGTTAAAGAAATTAATTGTACTCATCAGCATGTGCGACTTTTTTAATTAGTCCAGTGTTTAATGCTAAATGTGTTTAGTTTGCTTGCTGCATTCACATGGCCTCATATTCTGGATGCTCCAAGCGCTTAACAGAAAAGAAATAGCCACCTGGGCACAGGCATTTATAATAAGCTCACACCAGATTGGTCTGTATTGCATTTTCTTTGTAAAAGCTTACCTGGGTGTCAAGAAACAAACAAAAACAGCTTTCCTCATCAATTTGAATGTTACCATAACTCACAGTAAGTTACAAAGTTAATATTTATGCACATTATTTATATTTATCTTTTTTTCTGGAATAAAGCCTTCATAATGCTTCATAATCTGAGGATGTGGCTGGTCTTATGTTACCATTGGAAATGTGTTAGCTTGATTAACATTAGTGCGTGCAAAAAAAAACCTTCCTGAATTTCGGCCATTTTACTTTACTGTCACCATTTTTCCACCTCTGTTACAATGATACCGACTAGGTTGTATGAATGTCATCGGCCTGCTTTTAGTTTGGTATCCTTATTAAGTTATGGACGTAATTGAAATGGGTAATGGCCACTGACATCAAAGCTGTTAGAAGTAAAATTTCAGAGTGCTAGGCTAAGTATTTTCTGAGTAAATGAACAAAAACCCAAAACTCTCCCCTGCATCTACTGCTTGCTGTGTGGTTATGCAGTCCACTGGCCGGGTCATCAAGAAACTAATTTGGCCTCATAAAAAAGGGGCAAAATACACAAGCTTAATATTCTAGCTTAATTGTAATCCCCGACTAAATGATATTGAATATTAATTTAATATGCAATGTATCGCCCTGCCCTAACCCACGGTGGCAGGGTTTCTCCTGATGAATGAGGTTGACTGTGACTGGTTGCTTATTGGCTCACAGAGACGCTAAAACACTTGATTGATGTGAATTGGACCAAAATTATTGCGAAAAGCACACACAAAAAAAACCCCACTACTTCCCTGTGTTCGGAATACCATATTACTTCATGTTGTTACAAACACCACAAACTTTGTGTTTGGAATACCACGAGTCTACGTTAAATACAAAAAATATTTTTGGGTGGGGGCAAATCTATTTGGGCAGGCCGCCAAAATAAAATCAATGTGTGGGACACACTGGAAATGACCCGTCACTCATCAGTAAATCGGTGAATAACTGTCTTCCGACTTCACAGTCTTGAGAGACTGTGTTTCATCCCACGACAGTCGTTTTACTAAAACACCAACATCATAATTGTCTTTTTTTTTTGCTGTAACAGATGTGTGGAACCTTGATTATGACTTGATTATGTTATGATTTCATAACTGCAGGGTTAAAAAAAGACAATCCTTGTACCCTGATTGTACCACTTTTATAAATAAAAAGAAAAGAAAAAGGGCAATGTTTAACTTGTTCTAATGTTAGGGTCAGTCAAGGAAAAGCCATCAAATTCCAAGCAGGAAAAAAATAATTTGGGGTTTTACACTGCTGTCAAACTCAGGATGGGGTCATTTCTGACCTTGAGGACCACTGGAGGATTAAATAAGAATCTATCATTACACTCCTACTGATTGTAGTTTGAAGTATGAACAAGACTTGATGGACTTGAGGAAAAATGTAAAATTGTTACAAAAATGTTATTTTCTTTAAGTGTCATGGAAACTAAATAAATAAATAAATAAATAAAATGATTGGCAGTTCATGCAGTACATTAGGGTAGGATGGAGTGGTGCCCCAAGTCTGGTACAGGTTTGAATTGAGTGAAATTGAATTATCCACACTTTTAGGGGATTAAAAGGGATGAGAAAGCTATCTCCTTGTGAACAGAGGAGCCATGCAGAGCAATCTGGGATTAGCAGTGTTTCTACGGAAGCAGGCTCTCTGAGACCGCATAGGTGGAGGAAAGTACCCCGTCCGCTATTTCACAGACAATAATGTGTGCTTTGTGTGGGCCTGCTCTGCCTCCATTGGTGTTCTTTGGGTGGGGTTAAAGAGATACCTTTAGCATTGTAAGCATGTTGGACGGGGGTTGGGTGGGTTTTTATTTGAATCTATTTACGGACTTTAATTTGCTTGCCTATCATCCGACCGGAATCTTCTGATTGTACTCAGCCATCTTCTGACAGGATGTCATGTCTTTTCTGGTCCAACTTGCACTAATGTTCATGCCAGGCTTCATTCTGAAATTGTGCAGGGCTGCCATATGTGATGAGTACATGTCTCACCCTGGACAACCAGGGCATTACAGAACACTAGAGAACAGCGCTAACACACAATCAGGACATTACAGAGCACTGGAGAACAGCGCTAAGACACAACCAGGACATTACAGAACACTGGAGAACAGCGCTAAGATACAACCAGGACATTACAGAACACTGGAGAACAGACTGTTAAGACACAACCCGGACATTACAGAACACTGGAGAACAGACTGTTAAGACACAACCCGGACATTACAGAACACTGGAGAACAGCACTAAGACACAACCAGGACATTACAGAACACTGGAGAACAGTGCTAAGTTACAACTAGGACATTACAGAACACTGGAGAACAGCACTAAGACACAACCAGGACGTTACAGAACACTGGAGAACAGCGCTAAGACACAACCAGGACATTACAGAACACTGGAGAACAGGACTAAGACACAACCAGGACATTACAGAACACTGGAGAACAGGACTAAGACACAACAAGGACATTACAGAACACTGGAGAACAGCGCTAAGACACAACCAGGACATTACAGAACACTGGAGAACAGCACTAAGACACAACCCAGACATTACAGAACACTGGAAAACAGCGCTGAGACACAACCAGGACATTACAGAACACTGGAGAACAGGACTAAGACACAACAAGGACATTACAGAACACTGGAGAACAGCACTAAGACACAACCCAGACATTACAGAACACTGGAAAACAGCGCTAAGACACAACCAGGACATTACAGAACACTGGAGAACAGCGCTGAGACACAACCAGGACATTACAGAACACTGGAGAACAGGACTAAGACACAACAAGGACATTACAGAACACTGGATAACAGAACTAAGACACAACCAGGACATTACAGAACACTGGAGAACAGGACTAAGACACAACCAGGACATTACAGAACACTGGAGAACAGACTAAGACACAACCCGTTAATGAGATGAGATTCATTTTTTTTGTGATCATTTTTATTGATATTAGATTTTTTTTAAACATGAATACATGAAAACTTGATTTGGCTATAATATACAATATTATGAAACAAGTCAGTGTATTATATATAAATTCTCATGCAACAATACAAAAGATTTTTTTTTGTTTTGTTTTTTGGTGAAACCACCTTCCCTTCCCAATGAAATCAATTAGCACTGAGTCAGAGCAGCGATATTAGCACACAATATGCCAGCAAGTGCATTTCCTGCATTGTATGGGAACTTCATTTGTGCCGAACATAATGGATCCAGGCACAGTCTTGCTCAGCTTGTCAAATGGAACACAATCAGTTCAAATCCAGAGGAAATGGTTTCACAACATCCCAGGCCATTTTTGATGGTATACCAATTATGCAAAACCATATTTTTATGGAGTGCTGCATCAACTTATAATTACAATACCATTCATTCTTACATACTTAAATGTTTATTATAGAATCCTAAGTATTTAATATTTTTCTATTTTAGTTTGCTAGGTATTTAAATGTCGTCCTATTTTAGGCTTACATTATGGCTGTATGCAACATGGCCACAAACCAGTGAACGTGTAACACTGCAGGACATCAAACCATGAATCCCCTATATTTCTCTGGTAGTATTTTATAATGGTATGGGCTGGTGGTATTGTGTAATGGTATAGGCTTGTGGTATTATGGGCTGGTGGTATTTTATAATGGTATAGGCTGGTGGTATTGTGTAATGGAATGGGCTGGCAGTATTTTATAATGGTATAGGCTGGTGGTATTGTATAATGGTATAGGCTGGTGGTATTGTATTATGGTATAGGCTTGTGGTATTATGACCTGGTGGTATTGTATTATGGTATGGGCTGGTGGTATTGTATAATGGTATAGGCTGGTGGTATTGTGTACTAGTATAGGCTTGTGGTATTATGGGCTGGTGGTATTGTGTAATGGTATAGGCTTGTGGTAATATGGGCTGGTGGTATTGTGTAATGGTATAGGCTGGCAGTATTGTATAATGGAATGGGCTGGCAGTATTGTATAATAGAATGGGCTGGCAGTATTGTATAATGGTATAGGCTAACAGTATTGTATAATGGTGTAGGCTGGCGGTATTGTGTAATGGTATATGTTTGTGGTATTATGGGCTGGTGGTATTGTATAATGGTATAGGCTTGTGTTATTATGGGCTGGTGGTATTGTATAATGGTATAGGCTTGTGTTATTATGGGCTGGTGGTCTTGTATAATGTTATAGGCTTGTGGTATTATGGGCTGGTGGTATTGTATAATGGTATGGGCTGGCAGTATTGTATAATGGTATAGGCTGGTGGTATTGTATAATGGAATGGGCTGACGCATTGTATAAGGGTGTAGGCTGACGCAGAATTATGGGCTGGCGGTATTGTCAATGGTATGGGCTGGGGGTATTGTATAATGGTATAGGCTGGCAGTATTGTATAAATGGTAAATGGACTGCATTTATATAGCGCTTTTATAGCGCTTTACAATTGATGCCTCTCATTCACCAGAGCAGTTAGGGGTTAGGTGTCTTGCTCAAGGACACTTTGACACGCCCAGGCCGGGGTTTGAACCAGCAACCCTCCGACTGCCAGACAATCGCTCTTACCTCCTGAGCCATGTCACCCTATATAAAGGTATAGACTGGTGGTATTGTGTAATGGTATAGTCTGGCAGTATTGTATAATGGTATAGGCTGGCAGTAGTGTCTAATGGTATGATCTGGTGGTATTGTGTAATGGTATAGGCTGGCAGTATTGTATAATGGTATAGGCTAGCGGTATTGTCTAATGGTATGAGCTGGTGGTATTGTGTAATGATATAGGCGGCAGTATTGTATAATGGTACAGGCTGGCAGTATTGTATGATGGTGTAGGCTGGCAGGATTGTATAATGGTATAGGCTGGTGCTATTGTATAATGGTATAGGCTGGCAGTATTGTATAATGGTATAGGCTGGCGGTATTGTATAATGGTATGGTCTGGGGGTATTGTATAATGGTATGGGCAGTTTGTCCAATGGGTCTGACAACTTAGTAAGGAGAAGTTAATGAAATTACCACCCATTATTTAATGTTTTATGAAAACAAAACCATACCTGTAGAATAGCCGCATTTTTTAAAATGATTTTGCAGAAAATATACAATTAATGGGCCTCATTCACAAAACATGCTCATGAGCAGGTTTGATCGTGAAGCGTCAAGAAGAATGTCCCCACATACATTTAAAAAAAAAAAAAATTTTTTTTTTGACCTTTCAGCATTATTACAGGTTCATAAAGACAGTTGTCATTAAAAACACAGAATTATTTTGCTGTTACAATAAAACATCAATACTAAGTAAAAATTTTAAATGTTGCAATTATCTAAGCTGAGATCTAATCTCGTATCCCAAATTTAAAATCCATTTAGGAGTCTGCACATATAAGGGACTGGTGATCTCCTGTATCTCTCAGTTCGACATCTTGGGATGGCCAGTTTGTTTGAGTTCCTTGTCTGACGACTAGTGAGCTCCTCCCTGAGGGGGGGTAGCCAGTCGCTGAAGTTGGACTTTAGCAGCTTTCTGGCAAAGCCAAGACACAGTTGAGTGCGTCTCTCTGATAGAGTGCACAATCCCAGAGTGCAGAGAGCCTCCGGCCAAGTATGATTTTACAAGCTCGTTTCTACGTGCTTTCCAGCCTTTTAGCCTGGTCTGTAGTCAGGGAACTGTGCCAGACGGGGACTGCATACTCCAGCACCGGGCGTACGTAGCCTGTGTAGGTGGAAACCAGTTCTGGATCTCGTACACCAAATTTCTTCAGGCGATGCAGAGCAAAAAGCTTCCTGTTCGCTGAGGTCAGCATGTGGTCCACCTGACTGTCCCAACGCAAATTACTCTGGATGGTGACCCCCAGGACCTTGACAGTGTCACAGACTTCCAGGTGGGTGACATGTAAAACTTTACATTTCTTTGGCTTGAGTTTCATTTTGTGCTCCTCTACCCAGATATCAAGACCATTCAGGGTCTGTTGGAGAGTACACGGTAGTTGGAGCTTCCACGTCTGGGCATTCATACATTTCAGCATTCATTCAGAATTTTTTCTTATCTGAATTTGTTCTTTGGTATGATGAAAATCTGCATGTGGTTGGAAACAAGCATAAAGGCATATTATGCAGAAGAAGCTTTCCAAAGTGAATTTAAGTAGTAACGGGCCTCAAATAACAAAATGTTTATCGGTGCAATTATAGGCCTAAATAGGCAATTGCTATCGTTTGTATTTTAGTTTAGTTTTCAATTTTGATTTCAGTTTAGTTTTCATGTTCATCGTCAACAAAAACTCTCGTTTTTGTGTTATTTCAGTACAATAGTATTTTTTCACACCTAGTTTTCAAATAAGTTTTAGTCTGTGATAATAAACTTCTTGGGAAAGCATGTAATTAAATTTATTTATTGAAATAAGTGACTGCTTATGATGAATGAAGACAATAAAAGACCCACAAGCACACAGTCAAACCCAGAACTTGACAATGTGCTGCTTTTGGATTCCTTGGCTAAGCGTGCGTTGGTGGGAGAGCGCATCTTTAGGGATTGCACAGATGCGTTTGTGGTGAGGGATAAGTGGCTGATGTTTGCACACGACCCTGAAGCTGGAAGGCCTTTTATGGAATTGCTAGGGTCATCATCTGACTCACCTCGGATATGCACAAAATCAAAGGTCTGCACGTTTCATGAATCACATGTTGATTTTTTTGTCTGAATTTTTCTTAAGAACAAAACCATGACCATTAATACCTTTGTCTCATTTCCCCCATTGTCTCTCACCAGCGCTATCCTATACAACTGTGTGTTCTTGGCGAACTTGCTATGACAAACAATAAATAGCTTGTTATGGGTCAGCTGAATATGCTGTTTAAATTGTAGTTACGTTAAACCCTACAGCGAATCAGCATTTTATTTTCAGTAAATCTTAAGCAGGACCTTAACCTGAACTGAACACCATAAACCTAGACTTTCTTTTGTGGCTAGCTCGCTGGCGAGTAAAGTTTGTCTCTCTTAAAGAAAGGCTTCCAGGCCAAGTAGTAAAGCCCAGCCCCTCCATTTGTATTCAGCCGGGATTGCAACCTGTGACTGGTGTTGTTTGACCCCCCCCCCCCCCATGTACTGCAAGTACCCGCCCATTGTAGTCTTTAGTAAAGCAGGTACCTGGAGCATGTGCAGTAGTAGCTATATCTCTGCGCTCACTACAGGTGGAAAGCCGGCTGAGAGCTTATTTTAATGAGGAGGACAGTGTGGAATTCCCCTTTAAGAAAGGTTTTGAGAATGAGGCCCAATGTCTTTTACTTGCACAAGACCATGATTTCCCATTGTTTGGAGAAGCGATAATACCAGCTCAGGTCATTTGATACCATTGTTTCGGGGTGTGAAGGAGTGGCCCTTCATTCGGCTGTTAATTGTTTAATTGTTTGTAATTATTGTTAAATTGATTTAATTTAATTGTTAAATTGCATTTAATTTGTAATTGAAACCAGGTGCAATTGGTGGCTCAGCCTATTTAAGTCTGTCAGTAGGGACAGAGGGCGAGGAAGGTGAGCCACTATGATCATTTGTACTGCTGGCGGTTTTAAAATAAATTGTGTCTTTTTCAAGTCTTGTTTTACTCAGTTGTTTTTAAGCCTTTTTTTTACATGGGGAAAGGCAAAATAAATGGTATGAAATTTGAACATGTCACACCAATCTAGTTGCAAACTGTCAAACTTGGTTCTAATGTTTCTACAGATTCAGTGAAGTTTCTTTTGTACTCACGTGGTCATGTCCATTCAGGGAGAGAGGACCTTGGATGCAGCGGTCTTGCCTGCAGACGTGCAAAGCTCAGGGTGATTTAAAATCAGCAAAGGCGGTTCTCATTGTTTCTCCCTGGTCTGATGGAAGACCATCTTAAGAGAGATAGAGACAGGTGCTCTTCATAGACATGTAAACTAGGTCACAATGTCCCTTCATTTTGACTGCTTTTAGCAAAGCTTAAACAGTTATTATTACTGATATTGACGTGTGAATGTTGATTTTTTGGGGTGCCAGATAAAAGATGTCTGATTGGTCCCAAAGTTCCTTTCCGGTCTTCAGAAGAGCACCCGACTGTGGGGAATCGGTGCTTTCACTACAGGCAGTGGATCAGTTGAAGGAAATGAACACGTGTGTGATACCGGCTCTAAGAATGCTGGGATACAGGCCCTAAGCATGCTGGGATACCAGCCCTAAGAATGCTGGGATAGAGGCCCTAAGAATGCTGGGATACCAGCCCTAATCATGCTGGGATACCAGCCCTAATCATGCTGGGATACCGGCCCTAATCATGCTGGGATAGTGGTCCTAAGCATGCTGGGATACCGGCCCTAAACATGCTGGGATAGTGGCCCTAAGAATGCTGGGATACAGGCCCTAAACATGCTGGGATAGTGGTCCTAAGCATGCTGGGATACAGTCTCTAAGCTTGCGGATAGAGGCCCTAAGCATGCTGGGACTGAGCACACGTTGCTGGCTATCAGCATGCTGGCTTGTTAAGTCCTCTTATAATTGGAGATTAGTAGGATTACAGGCTGTTCTTTTGGGGGTCGGGGTGGGTTTAGTGGCAGTGAATACGGGGGATTGGGGGGTGGGTGTTTGGTGGGCTACGTATAACAGCATTATGTTACCCTTTATATATATATATATATATATACAGTGAGCTCCATGCTATTTTGGACAAAGAACATTTTTTTTCTTGATTTTTTCTTTGTATTTCACAATTTATGGTGCCCTGAAAAGTGGGGACTATTTATAAAAATGCTCTAATTTCTACATGCTGAAACCCATAAATGATGTATAAAATACCCTACATAAATATTGAGAATGTGCACTTTAACCATGTGTGAATTGTTTGATTACAAATGTAAATCTGTGGAGTACAAAGCTAAATCAAGGAAAAATACGCCCTTGTCCCAAAAATCATTGAGCTCACTGTAAATATCTTGCGGGTTCTAGCTAATGTGATCTATCCAGTAGGTAACGTTAGCTTCCCTAGCTAGCATAGGTAATCTACCTAACTTCATGTATCACACATATGACGTTACCAAATATTTAATTCTTCCAAGAACTAGCCGCTGAATTAAGTCACATTAATAATAGCTACATGCTACTTTGGTGGCTAAATTCAGTGAAGGTAACTTACTTAATTGGCTGGCAAGCAGTAAGTCCAGTTGAATTAGTGCTAAAATTTAGTCCTACCTGTCTAGCACAAACAATGCGAGCTCCACGTCCATCTTTGACTCCACACACTCCCTGAGCTCTCATCACCTTCTGGACTGTGCTGCTACATTTACACTAGTTTTAGAGTGAGCTCTATCCAGTTTTATTTTCTTATTTTTTCATTACATAGCTGGTAAAACAGTTAGCTACTGCAGCTTTAAAGGTAAATCAAAGCGATGAAGTCTAATATTTTGTTGCCCTTAAATGCAATAACTTCACCAGGTCTGTGACCCATTGACATCACTGATCGTTTGGTATCTTCTTCGATAAGGCCTTCACTGCTGCTGCTTTCAGTTGATCTTTTTTTCGGGGGTTTCTGTCTTCAGTCTCCTCTTCAGCAAGTGAAATACATGCTCCATTGGATTTCAGTCAGGTGACTGACTTGGGCCAGTCCAAAATGTTTCTGCTTTTTCCCATTGATGAATGCTTTGGATGTTTAAGCAGTGTGTTTGGGGTTGTTGTCTTGCTGTAGGATGAAGCAACGGCCAATGAAGTTGGAGGAATTTCTTTGTACATAGCTCGACAAAATCTGTGTACACTTCTGAATTCGTCTTACTGCTGCCATCCTTTGTTACATGATCAATAAAGATGGGAGAGCCTGTTCCAGAATTAGCCGTACATATTGTAGCTATGACACTGCCTCCTCCATATTTCACAGATGGAGTAGTATGCTTTGAGAGCAGTGAGCTATTCCTTCCTTTATAACCTCTATAATTCTGCTTGCTAAGTCTTCTGCGAATGGTAGCTTGTGACATTTCCACCCCTGTCCTCTTGAGATTGCTGGTGATGTCACTGACTATTGTTTTGGGTTTTTTCTTCACATCTCTTTGGATTTGTCTGTCATAAAATGCATTTGTTTTACTTGGCTGACCGGTACAGTGTTTATTTCAGGGTCACCAGTGGGTTCCTTCTTTGTCAAGACTTTCCAAACTGCTGGACTTGATATACCCAGTTTATGTGCAATCCTTCTGAATTCTCCTGTTCTCTTAGCTGACAGATCAGGTATTTTTCAGACATAGTTGTCTGGTCTTCATGATGCCTTCTGACTCGAAATGCAGTCTCCACAGATGTAAACAAAGGCTAAACCAAGACTAGACACTCACTGCTCTTTGTGTGAACAGTCCATGCAAAAGGAAATGCCTGAGCAACAGTTAACACCTGTCAGTCATCTGTTAACTTACTTTTGCACAGCCGAAAATGGGGGGACCCAACACAACCGTTTCTGTAAAAAAGACACATATCCATGTAATACCATTAAAGAAAAGCTGATAGTATATTCATCTCATATTCATATTTTGATTTAAAATCGAAATGACTTGCGTGTGTAGCAAAAATAACAAATTTCACTTTACTGCTCCCATGGTTTTGGAAGGCACTGTATATGCGTCATTTTCAAGCTTATTGTAGTATTTATTTATTAGTTTTGTGTACCCCCAAACAGCTGTTCACTGTACTGTGTACCCCCAGAACTGCTGTTCACAATGCTGTGTACCCCCAAACTGCTGTTCACAATGCTGTGTACCTCCAAACTGCTGTTCACAGTGCTGTGTACCCTCAAACAGCTGTTCACTGTGCTGTGTACCCCCAAACTGCTGTTCACAGTGCTGTGCACCCCCAAACTGCTGTTCACAGTGCTGTGTATCCCCAGACTGCTGTTCACTGTGCTGTGTATCCCCAGACTGCTGTTCACTGTGCTGTGTACCCCCAAACTGCTGTTCACAGTGCTGTGTACCCCCAAACTGCTGTTCACAGTGCTGTGTACCCCCAGACTGCTGTTCACAGTGCTGTGTACCCCCAGACTGCTGTTCACAGTGCTGTGTACCCCCAAACTGCTGTTCACAGTGCTGTGCACCCCCAAACTGCTGTTCACAGTGCTGTGTACCCCCAAACTGCTGTTCACAGTGCTGTGTACCCCCAAACTGCTGTTCACAGTGCTGTGTACCCCCAAACTGCTGTTCACAGTGCTGTGTACCCCCAAACTGCTGTTCACAGTGCTGTGTACCCCCAAACTGCTGTTCACAGTGCTGTGTACCCCCAGACTGCTTTTCACAGTGCTGTGTACCCCCAAACTGCTGTTCACAGTGCTGTGCACCCCCAAACTGCTGTTCACAGTGCTGTGTACCCCCAAACTGCTGTTCACAGTGCTGTGTATCCCCAGACTGCTGTTCACTGTGCTGTGTATCCCCAGACTGCTGTTCACTGTGCTGTGTACCCCCAGACTGCTGTTCACTGTGCTGTGTACCCCCAGACTGCTGTTCACAGTGCTGTGTACCCCCAAACTGCTGTTCACAATGCTGTGTACCCCCAAACTGCTGTTCACAGTGCTGTGTATCCCCAGACTGCTGTTCACAGTGAAGTGTACCCCCAGATTGCTGTTCAAATTTCAGTGCACCCCAAGTCACTGTTAACAAATCCTCTGCCCAAAACAAACTGCTACACAAATCTTTGCTTTAAAAAGAAAAAAATGTAGGAGGTTAACATGCATTTTATAATTCAACACATCTGAACTCTGTCTCAAGATGAGAAGCTTAGGGTTTTGTGGTGACACTAGCTGTCTTTACATGGAGCCTCGCATTCCATGACTACTCACATCCCAACCCAATCAGAATAAAAATATCTCATGTATACCACCTCAATTGGAAACAGCCCATCCCATTCCGATAGAAAAGAGTTGTGTAAACCTTTTGATGTTAGTCATTTAAATGTTTTAACTGACTGCTTTTTCTTGGATGGAATGCATACACATACATGTTATTTCACTGGATAAGTGATGTCGATTTGAGATGACTCCACATCAGAGTTGCTAAGTCCGCTATAATACACGACTTTGGCTTGGTTTTTATTTATTTTATTTTTTTTAAGTGGATTGAAATGGCTTGAAATATGTTGTGGGTTGCAGTTTTTTGGGCTCGTTTTGACAGCGTAGTTGGTTATTTTCACTGGTTTCGGCTTGTTTATGATGCCGTGGTTGGTTATTTTCGTGTGTTTTGGCTTGTTTTTGATGGTGCAGCTGGTTATTTCCACTGGTTTTACCTTGTTTATGACTGCGTGGTTGGTTATTTCCACTGGTTTGGGCTTGTTTTTGATGGTGATGTTGGTCATTTCTGCTGGTTTGGGCTTGTTTTTGATGGTGAGGTTGGTTATTTCCACTGGTTTGGGCTTGTTTTTAATGGTGTGGTTGGTTATTTCCGTTGGTTTGTGCTTGTTTTTGATGGCATGGTTGGTTATTTCCACTGGTTTTGGCTTGTGCTAGATGGCGTGGTTGGTTATTTCCGTTGGTTTGAGCTTGTTTTTTATGGTGATGTAGGTTATTTCCGCTGGTTTGGGCTTGTTTTTTATGGTGATGTAGGTTATTTCTGCTGGTTTGGGCTTGTTTTTTATGGTGATGTAGGTTATTTCCGCTGGTTTGGGCTTGTTTTTTATGGTGATGTAGGTTATTTCCGCTGGTATGGGCCTGTTTTTGACAGCACAGCTGCGTATTTGTCGCCAGACTTGGCCACATACTCTGCATGGCTGCCTTGCTCGTACAGGACGATCGCGACTCGCGTGACTAGTGGAGAGACTTACGGTCGCGTCCTCACGTCCGTTCCAGATCCGTAAACTCTATAAGGGCAGGTTTGTCCCACCAGCCTGCTGCGGATGTTCATCACTTCGGGTGTTAGGGGGAGGCGGGGGCATTGAGTTTAAGCACCCTGCTAATTTGCATTGTGGTAAAACTGCTCTTGCGCTCACTCCCCTTCTCCTGTTTAATGATTTCAGGATAATTATATTCTGCTGTCATTGTTGACTGATCCATTCAAACAGTATCAATGCAAATATTGTACACGCCACACAACACATATTTGGAGATAGGCTTATTTATATTAAAATTGTGTATTGTGTATTCAAACACGACATCATTTCAATTCAGATTTTTTTAGTATAGCGCTTTTTACTGAGAACTGTCACATAGACGCTTTACAGTTGCAAGTAGCAAGACAAGAGACAAAGCAAAAAGAGAAAACGGAGCAAACATCAGGCCTGAACCCCTAAATAGCAAGCACATGAGGTAAAAAAAAAAAAACTCCCAGTGGGGAGAAAACCCTCAAACGGCGGAAAGAAAAAACTCCTCAATGGGAGTCAAAAAACATTTAGCGTATGTCAGAAAAGTTACTGCTAGTGCTTGGAGTTCTGCGCATGTCAGAAGATTTATTCTGGTTACGTGGCTGGTACATGTAAACGCACACCCTAATCAGATCACTTTGTTCAGCGTGCATGTAATTGGCTCATTCGGAATCTTCAGTCGGAATGAATGTATTCGGAATGATGAAATATTCTGCGTGCGAACGTGGCTCCTGTTCTGGGCTTCAAGGTTTCAAAGGAACCGTGCGGTGAAACCGAGCGTGGTGCCATCCATCATGCTGTGCGGCCATTACACCGGAGAGGAAATCTGTGTACCACATGACAGGATGTCCATTGGACGCGGTCGCCTCTGTCATTTAGACCAAAGTGTCTGCGGAGTGAAAGATATGGAAGATGAAGTTTCCACATTGGCGCTTGCACATTCTGACGTTGGATACATCAGAGGTGCTCGGCTTTTGAAGAGATATGTTGGCATTACCTCATTAAAAACTGCTTATAAAAAAAGAGGGAAAAAAATATCTGGGATTTTGGCCAGCAAAACAGCTTGGTTCCTGTCAGCTTTGTCATTGTGATGTTAAGGGGGGAAAAAAATAAAAACTTCAGTAAATTAAAAAAGCATTTTTCGAGCAGACAGTTAATGTACCCCAAATTGTCCTCAACACCCCATAGCTCTAACCATCTGTAAACACTAAAAGATAAACATGGAACAAGGAGGGGGAATTGAACACACCCATATGGAACAGGCATATGGTTGGCACCAGACGAAATAGCATGTTAGCTAACATATGCTGTGCAAGTCTGTTTGGCTACGCTTGGTCAACGAGGAAGGCCTGACAAAGCTATCCCACGGAATACGCAGCCAAGGTTAGAATCCTGCTCTCCTTGTACTTTGACTGGCAGAAAGTTAAGTACCAACCTGGAAAAGATCAAAGAAAAACATAAAAAAGAGTAACGAATAGAAAGTGAAAGTCAGCGTGTTCAGAACTGAAAGATTTTGATCAAAGATGAACGTGTGCAAAGTATGGGCTTGTGATCGCGCGTGCAGGCTGGCAGCAGAGAGGGGCTAACACAGAAGAACATGGCTGCCAATAAAAATAGCATGTTCTCACACTACACTCTGCTAGAACTGAAGACAGAGGTGCACCTCAGCAAAGCTCGAGAATCGCCAGGAAGTTAAGAGAGGCTCACATCCCCAAAACGATGGAAATAAAACCTGATTTCCAGGAATAAGCCCTGCAGGACCCAGAGTAATTTCCCATTCTCCTAGGAGAGGGCCTGAGCTTAGCTCAGCCTGTACTGGCCTGCCAAAACCCGAGGAGCAGGGAGCGACTCTCACATCGCGAAGGGACTGAATGCAATTCACACACTCTCTCACAGTCTGGCACACACTCCCTCTCACTCTCACACACTGTACATACACACTCTCTACATACACTCTACATACACACTCTCTACATACACTCTACATACACACTCTCTCACTTACAAAGACTCTCTCACACTCTGGCACACACTCCCTCTCACTCTCATTTACTCTCTCACTCACTCACACACTCTACATACACTCTATCACACTCTGGCACACACTCCCTCTCACTCTCACACACTGTACATACGCACTCTCTCACTTACAAAGACTCTCTCACACTGGCACACACTACCTCTCACTCATTTACTCACACACTCACACTGTACATGCACACTCTACATACATACTCTCACACACATACTCTCACTTATACACTCTGGCACACACTCCCTCTCATTCTCATTTACTCACTCACTCACTCACTCACTCACACTGTACACGCACACTTTACATACATACTCTCACTTATACACTCCTCGTACATATACTCTCTCACTTACACACACTCTACATACACACTCTCACTCACACTCTCTCACTTACACACACTCTACATACACACTCTCACTCACACTCTCTCACTTACACACACTCTACATACACACTCTCACTCACACTCTCTCACTTACACTCTACATACATACTCTCACTTACACACACTCTCTCACACACACTCTACTTACACACTCTCACTTACACACACTCTACATACATAATCTCACTTACACACACACTACATACACACTCTCTCATGTACACAGTCTCCACATACACACTCTCACTTACACACACTCTACATACACACTCTCACTCACACTCTCTCACTTACACTCTACATACTCTCTCACTTACACACACTCTCTCTCTCTACTTACACACTCTCACTTACACTCTACATACATAATCTCACTTACACACACACTACATACACACTCTCTCATGTACACAGTCTCCACATACACACTCTCACTTACACACACTCTACATACACACTCTCACTCACACTCTCTCACTTACACTCTACATACATACTCTCACTTACACACTCTCTCTCACACACTCCACATACACACTCTCACTTACACACACTCCACATACACACTCTCACTTACACACTCTCCACATACACTCTCTCACTTACACACACTCTACATACACACTCTCTCACTTACATTACATTACTGGCATTTAGCAAACGCTCTTATCCAGAGCAACTTACACAACTTTTTACACAACATTTACATTGCATCCATTTATGTACAGCTGGATATATACTGAAGCAATGCAGGTTAAGTACCTCGCTCAAGGGTACAACGGCAGTGTCCTACACGGGAATCAGACCTGTGACCTTTAGGTTACAAGACCAGGTCCTTACCCATTATACTACACTGCTGCCCACTTACACACACACCCCGTACATACACCCTCACACTTATACATACTCTACATACAGACACCCTCACTTACACATGCACTACATACACACTCTCTCACCTACACACACACACTACACGCATATACTGTATCCCTCTCACTGTCAGTCACTCGTACTCTCTCTCAGTGTTCAGTGTTGCACACAATTTCACGCACATTTCTCTCTGCAGTCCCCCACCCCTCACCCATCCCAACCACCAAGATCAAATATAGGCTCTTTTATCTGTGTTGCTGGGATTGAATAGCGCTGAGACAGATCTGCCCTTCCTGGGAAAAGCCCATAGTGAGAGGAGCAAGGCAAAAACAGCCTTTAGTTTAGAATTTATTTAGTTGTAGAATTCACACCTTAAAAGCAAATGGATGCGTCGTAAAAGCAATGGGTCACGCAATGGCCTGGCACGATGCTGTTTGTCAGGGAAATTCACACTTATTGTTTATCTGAAGCAAGCCCTGTCACTACCGCAAACTATCACGCTGCCCACAGCTTATTACCTTCCCGTGAGCAACTCTCCACCGCTCGACAACACTCTTTAAATGTATTAGCATGACATGACAAAATGGCAGTTGACCAAAATTGCATGGTCTGTCACAGTTCTTTGACTTTAAAACATTTTCACTGACATTAAGCGTCTCCTAATTTAAATACGTTCACGGCAAACGTGGAGAATTTTGGTTTAGCGGTGACGGTTGCTATGACTGTTAGGCAAAATACTTTTTTCCTGAAACAAATAAAATGTTTGCACAAGTGGTCTAATGAGTGGCATTAAGTGTAATGTGCGAAGACATGCAGAATCTGACATTCTTCCTGCGTTCCTTGTTGCTGTCATATAAGTCAAACATTGAAATTTTTATCTTTTTTTGTTATGTTTTTTATTTCACTCTCATTATTTTTGTAATTTCCTTATAGCTTACAGAAGTTCCTTGTTTATTTCCTCAGAGTTTTGTGAAGTTTTCTTTTTTTATTAACTTTGTGGAAGCTCAAAATCCTTTAGTGCCTGCTCGTGTCTGAATGGGGAGGGAGAGGCTGAAACTGATAAAGCAAGCGGGGGAATTTTGTGTGCAAACACCATCATCTGAATTTTGATTTGAAATCCGACTTGCGATGACTATTATGCCTCAAACATCAAAGCCTCTCGTGTCCTTGAGGTCAAATGCCTTCTGAATTTCTGTGAACCTGAACAGGGGGCTGTGTGGGAAATTAGACTAGCGGGGTTTTTGGAAGCCGTGGAAACGGATTCTCGTGCCACTTCCTGTTTCACTGGGGCCTTGTGTTGCCTGGAGTCCTGCGGCCAAGAACTTACCAATTCTATTCTGCTTCCCCCCCTTTTTTTTATCTGTTTATTTTCTTGTTTTTTTTTTTTTTTCGTTTTTTTTTTTTTTTTTTTTTTTTTTTTTGTTTTTTGTTTATGCGATCAGAAAACTGGGTTTGGCGCTGGGAGGCTCGGCGATGAAGGCGTGGGGGCAGCAGCGGGACGGGGCCAGGCGCTCGGTGAACCGGCTGTTCGGCCTTGACCTCACCAGCTGACTGCCTGCGCCAGCACGCGAACGCTCGGATGAGCAGAAACACCGAGCGCATTTCTAAGATCTCCTTTCGTTATTATTATCATATTTTATTAGACTTTAATTCTTTCTGGTCCATTGAGAACGGGGGGGGGGGGGGGGGGGATGGGATGTGTGAAATA
Source organism: Anguilla japonica (assembly GCA_025169545.1). Lineage (NCBI taxonomy): Eukaryota > Metazoa > Chordata > Actinopteri > Anguilliformes > Anguillidae > Anguilla > Anguilla japonica. Next base: position 41,725,979 of record CM045896.1, read on the forward strand.
ACACCGAGGTCAAGACTCGCGGCGCTCGTTAAAGTCCGATCGCGCTTCCTGCAGCGTAGGGCGTTTTGGGGCTGAGGAACGGGTCCCTGTCCGCCCCTGCTGATGTGTGGTCAGTGTGCCCGTGCAATAATAGCCCGAATGCCTTGGCTGCGGTTTTCATTTTGTCCTTGGAGTGATTTAAGACGTCAAAATGCCCGATATAAATAAGGCTTTAACGCCCCTTGAAAATCCTTGAAAATTCTCGGACTTATATAAAATGAAACCTGAAAGTTTTTCCATAAAACTAAATTTGGACGGGCGTACTTTTTAGTGCTTTAATTTTTTTGAGGGTCCTCAGGAAGAATAGGCTCATCTCTGTGTTTTATGTAGTGTATATTAATTGAAATTTATTCAGTAAGTGCATTCTACTCAAAATGGCCTGGGCTTTTATTGAGGTTTGAACGAGCTAATCCTGGTACAGCATTTAATTTTCAGGGATATTGAGGTCATTGCCATTTGGTACAGATCATATTAAGGCATGGATTGTGGTAGACATTTATGATTTAGCCCACTCTGCATTTTTTATGGGTCCTTGAATTTGGGGGAACGGGACCTTGAAAGGGCTAAATCCTTGAATTTGTGGCTCAGGTAGGTGTGGAGGCCCTGATAAGGGCAATCCATTAGTGTTCAAACCCATGAAATGCCCCCCCGCCCCCCCATTTCAGTGAGTTTGTGGTCAACATTCTGGAGGAACAATAGCTGCCAGAGTATTATTGGTGTTTTCAGCTTTGAGGACCTGTAATGCACTGTGAATGCACTGTGTTTTTCCTGTGGTGCGTGGATCTGAAAATGTGATGTACGTACTGTATGATGCAGTCAGTAGACACAGATACAAATACACACCTGGTTCCAGGCCTGGTTTCTGCACCGTTTTCCTTCTGTTTCTCTAAAAAGTGTCTTTGCGACTGTTCTCTGTAAAAAAAAAAGGTGCTATGCAAAATAAATTGAATTGACACCCAAATATTGAATTTTCTGAAACTATGGTATAGCACATCTGATAATTCGCTAATTCAATATGCCAATGTGGATCGGAGTTAAAAAAAAATTAAATGTATGTAATACTGTGTAGGCTATATTTGATAGACACAGATAGAAATGCGCATTGTCTTCTTGGATTATCAGATGTGCTATAGCACGGAGTTTCTGCTAATTTGTGAATGCAGTATTCCGTTATACAGTTTCATCTGTCTGTGAAATCAATCACGTATACCGTGGAGCCCGTTAGCCTCCGCTAATCTACTGCGCCCATCCCGAGGCTTTCGGGAGAACGAGCGAAGGGGGGGTAAAAAAAAGACTCATCAGCTAAAAAAAGACGTATCGTCCCTCCTCTCTTCCCCCCCCGGAGTCTCCGGGTGGTGTTCTGAGGAGGCTAAACCGCCGCTCTCTGCGTGCCTGTTCTCATTCTGCCACAGAAATATTTGGGGGAATGGTTCCGGGGCACTTTGACGCCTCGAGGTCTGATGGGTAAATGCAAGGTGTTAGCGTTTTAGCTTGTGGGATCTAACTTATCCTCCCTCCCCTCCCCCCCCTCCCCCCCCCCTTCCTGTTGGCTGCAGGCTCCCTCCTCCAGGGCAGAAAGCTGCTGGTGCCCCTGCTGGTGCAGGCCCTCCTCCTGGCGGGGTGGTGCCGGGGCGAGAAGCCGTGCCCCCGGAGCTGCCGCTGCGACGGGAAGATCGTGTACTGCGAGTCCAGCGCCTTCCGCGACGTGCCCAAGCACCTGTCCGGCGGCTGCCAGGGCCTGTCGCTGCGCTACAACAGCCTGGCGGGGCTGCGCGCGGGCCAGTTCGTGGGCCTCAACCAGCTGATCTGGCTCTACCTGGACCACAACTACATCAGCGGCGTGGACGCCCAGGCCTTCCGCGGCATCCGCCGGCTCAAGGAGCTCATCCTCAGCTCCAACCGGATCACGCAGCTCCACAACACCACCTTCCACCCCGTGCCCAACCTGCGCAACCTGGACCTGTCCTACAACAAGCTGCAGGCGCTGCAGCCGGGCCAGTTCCAGGGCCTGCGCAAGCTGCTCAGCCTGCACCTGCGCTCCAACTCACTGAAGAGCGTGCCCGTGCGCCTCTTCCAGGACTGCCGCAACCTGGAGTTCCTGGACCTGGGCTACAACCGCCTGAGGAGCATCACCCGCAACGCCTTCCAGGGCCTGCTGCGGCTGACCGAGCTGCACCTGGAGCACAACCAGTTCTCCAAGATCAACTTCTCCCACTTCCCGCGGCTGCTCAACCTGCGGGCGCTCTACCTGCAGTGGAACCGCATCCGCTCCATGAGCCAGGGCCTCACCTGGATCTGGAGCTCCCTGCAGAAGCTGGACCTGTCCGGCAACGACCTGCAGGCGGTGGAGGCCAGCGTCTACCAGAGCCTGCCCAACCTGCAGACCCTCAACCTGGACTCCAACAAGCTCAGCAACGTGTCCCAGGAGGCCGTGGCCGCCTGGATCTCCCTCACCACCATCAGCCTGGCGGGCAACGTGTGGGACTGCGGCCCGGCGGTCTGCCCCCTGGTGGCCTGGCTGAGGAACTTCAAGGGGAACAAGGAGACCACCATGATCTGCGCGGCTCCCAAGGCGGCGCAGGGGGAGAAGGTGACGGACGCCGTGGAGGCCAGCGGCGTGTGCCGGGCCACGCCCCGCCCCTCCGCCGTCGCCCCGGCGACCCCGCCGGAGACGCCCCGGCAGCCCGCGCCCCCCACGCCGTCCCGGGCCGGCCCCCCCGCCGCCGCCGCCGCCCCCCCCTCGGCCGCCGCCACCCCCGCCGCCCCCGAGCCGGAGTTCGAGCACGTCTCCTTCCACAAGATCGTGGCGGGCAGCGTGGCGCTCTTCCTGTCGGTGGCCATGATCCTGCTGGTGATCTACGTGTCGTGGAAGCGCTACCCCAGCAGCATGCGGCAGCTGCAGGAGGGCGCGGCCGCGCGGACGCGCCGCAGGAAGCCGCGCGAGACCGAGCGCACGCTCAGCTCCCCCCTGCAGGAGTACTATGTGGACTACAAACCCACTAACTCTGAGACCATGGACATGCTGGTCAATGGCAGCGGACCCTGCACGTACACCATCTCCGGCTCCAGAGAATGCGAGGTATGACCCAGAACCCTCCTAAAAACCCATTTCCACTGCGGGGAACCCAGAGGTAAATCTTCTAGCCCTTTCGGGGAATAAAAAAACATTTGTGAACTTTTTTTTTTTTTTTTTTGTTTTCTTCCACCGCGCACCCCATCCTCCACCGAGCGCCCTCCATCCCTCAGACTCCTCCCATTTCCTGCCTGTGTGTTTGCAGGGTGGGAAAGATTGATGCCCACTGCAGTGCAACTCGAGTGAGGGTTTCCTGGGTTTTGGCCAGTCATAATTTCACCCCCCCTCCTTATCACTTCATCAGTGTGACTTTGCAGAAATTGAT